>JAMPIV010000452.1:0-132461 GCA_024509875.1 Oreohelix idahoensis
GGAGGGCGTGAGGAGGGGTTGAAGGAGGGGAATGGAACAGGAGGGGTAGGGAGGAGGGGGGAGGGGAAACTATTTTTCAAAAATGGGTAACAAGATGAGTTGAGGGGGATAAGTTTGTCATGGGAATTATAGGAAAAAAGAATACAATTATCTGCACTCTTTAAATTCGTAATTTTATATTTCATTGTCTGTGTAATGAACTGCTGCATGCAAAACCTGGGAAAAGTATTGAGCTATAAAAGTTAAGTATTCCGATTTTTTTACTATCATTGATTTTTTTTTTTTTTTTCTTTCCACAAGAAGAAAGAGAAGTAGCTTTCTTTTTGTGTTGAAAGGCCAAAAACCCATAACAAAAAACAAAACACCAAACAAAAAACTTTGCAATAAGTTGATCAAATGGAGTATGAGTTTCAATTCCTTGCAGAGAGAGAGTAAGGAATGAGAAGAGGAGACTTATTTCAACGCAGTTCAACTTTCAAAAAAAGAAAAGAAAGGAAAAGTTTACTGAAAAAATCTAGCTCTATGAGGTCGAGTTTTAATAAAGTTCACCACATTTATGACAGTTTGCAGGACTTCATTCAAATTAACACTCAAATGCTGTGAAGCAAGTGCTTCCATATGGATAATACAATGGGTGCAAATAGCATCAGGAACTTTGCTGCGGATGAGGGCTTGTAGGCCACTGTAACAACCCGACATTGAACGAGCACCATCGGTAGACACACCAACACAATGAGCCCAGTCTAATTTATTTTCCGCCATGAAGTTGTCCACAATTTCAAATAAATCTTTGCCTGTCGTACCTGCATTTATGTCCTTACAAAAAAGAAGATCTTCCATCATTTCATTTTTTTCATCAACAAACCGCACATAACAGATTAAATGAGCATCTCTATTGTTATCAGTGGCCTCATCAAACTGCAAAGCAAAGTCCTTACCCCTCATTTTTTTCTATAATCTGTTCATTAAGATCCTCTCCTAAATCTTTAATTCGATGGCTGATTGTACTGTCCGACAAAGGATGGGCAAAAGCTGTTTTCCCACGTACTCCCCAACCATAATGGACACCATATCAATAGCACACGGCAAAACGAGTTCTTCTGCAATCGTATGGGGTTTCTTACATTTTGCTACCCGGTATGCTACCTTGTAGGACGCTAGAGGAGCTTTACTCGAGATTGTCGCCTGCTTAGAAAATGCTGATTTTTGTTCTTTCATTTTACTCAGCTTTCTAGAGAAATATTCTCTTGGTTTGCCCACTTCATTCTTATGAACACTTTCTAAATGGCGCTTCAATTTGCTAGGCAGCATACATTCGACAGAGAGTACTTTGAAACACAAAGCACACTGTGGACGCTCTTAATTGTTCACAAGAGTGCACGTGAAACCAAAATCTAAGTAACCTTCGTCGTATTTTCTATACTTACGTTTCCTTTCCTCATTACCACTTTCCTTGTCATCCTCAACAAGTTCTCGCTTTTTACTAACACTTGCCAAATTAAAAAATCTTTCCATAGTTTAGATCAAACTCACAACACAATCAAAAACGTTTGAAAACAGAAAATCACCGTGTTACCTACTTTGGTCGCGCGAGGAGAATGCGCGGAAAGTTGATAGGAGGGTCGGGGGAGCGGGAACTCAAAGGCTGGCCGACATCAAAAGTGACATTTCTCCGGGATCACGCAGGTTGACAAACACCAAAAATGAAATTTCCCACAGCTCTGTGTTTTCTTTACAGCTAAAATACGAAAAAAATCCACGCCCACCCACGGCGCCCCTGACCGTCAGTCATGGCGCCCCAGGACGCCGCGGCGCACAGGTTGAAAACCGCTGGTCTAGACAGTGAGTCGGCGATGTTATTCAAGGGACTATCTATGGGCAACACAAAAAATGGTACTTCTGTAAAAGCAATGCCCAGCACGCCAGCCGACCATTAGGTGATTTGGAAGACTGTAGGAAAGTTAGTGGCCTATGATCAGTGTGGAGAAAAAAATTAGCACATGTGAGATATCTCTCCAGTTTAGCAACAGACCAGACAACAGCTAGACATTCTCTCTCTATCGTGGAATAACAGGTCTCAGCTGCCAATAACTTCCGGCTGGCATACAATATGGGGTGTAACACACCTTCAGACTCATGCACCAGGCATTCCCCAATGCCGGCCGACGAAACGTCAGTCCTAAGTACACAAGGTTTGGTCAAATCTGGCAGCAGTAAAATAGGGTCGTTAGAAAATATATGCGTTATCCTCTGTAATGCATTTTCTTGCGACCACAGCACTCTATTCGACATGCCTTTCCGAGCGAAAGACGTTAGAGCAGTAGATATTGTAGACGTGAGTTATGAATTTATGATAATAATTAACCAGACGAATTAAACTTCTTACCTGCTTCTTAGTCCGGGGAACTTGAAGGTTCAAAATACGGTTAACAGTTTCATCTTCAGGCTTAATCACTCACCTTATGTACTAGAAAGTTTAGTTCATGGAATCCAATCGTCACCTTAGTAGGCATGACAGTCAAAGTATGTGCTCACATGAGAGAGAATAATGACGGTAAACCCTGTGCAAGTTGAGTCCACGAGTTATGAAACATGGAAATGTCGTCCATGTATGTGATTACATCTGTCCGGCCATTCACCAGCCGGGGCTAAGAAAATATCTATTACTTATCCATCCAGTGTTGACGATTAATCAAACATGTCAAGCGATCAGGTAAGCCGGGTAGGTGACACGATAGGACAAGATAACCTCGAACGATGAAAACGTACACAAAATAATGAAAGAAAGAGACGGAAGAAAAAGAGGGCGAAAGAATTTAGACGATAATTTCGCCACAAAGGTAAAAAAAATATATATATAGTCCAAAAGAGAAACTGGTGTCGAAGAAAAGTTATAGCCCCCATGCTCCATATGAAGGTAACGTAAATGATAATGATCCTATAACAGACTGACGATACTAACTTCACCTTCACAATTATTGTGAATTAAATAGTTAATTTCTTACCTGACACTTTAAAGAAATCCGTTAGTTTCCACTGTTGAGACTGGTAAAAGATAGTTAATGTCTCGCTGGAACATTTATACAAATCCGTTAGTTCCCCCAGTTAATAATGATAGGTAAGAAAATAAATTTACACAAAATATGATAGAAATAATTCAATATATTTGAAAAATATTCACGACAATTTAAATCGTCAGAGAAACACCGTAAAGAATACGCCGTCGGTAATAAACGAGAAACCAGAAGTGTGAATAATTTTATCGGTTGAATAAAAATATTAATAATAATATAACTACCCCTCTGCGCAACGATTCTAGCGAATTCATACAAGTTCAATTACATAATGCAACAATGTAGTCTCTTCTGTACTTCTTGTATCAGTGTATCGACACCGCAGAATAATTATATCCGCCCGTGGCTAGCAGAGAAAATTAAACTTGCAGTGTCATGTAATATTAAATGTCCCGATATAAGCGAAGGGCGTTAGTGAATGAGTGACGAAAGTGCGCTTCTGAAAAATGAAACAAATGGCAAATAATAATAATAAAAAATTAATATAAATGTCTAAACTCTGTTATTGCTCAGTGAACTGTGAAGAGTTGATCTATGTAGATTTCTATAGATGCGTCTCAGAGAGGCGACCAAAAAAAAAAAAGGTACGCTTGATAATACATTAAGTACGGCAGGTAATAAAATTATCTAGCAGATATGAAAAAGTATACGCAATTTAGAAATGACTACGCAGGGGACATTGTTCAGTGTGGTTACACCTCAGTTTTTGTTCATGGGACGAACGCGCACTTTAACGGTATATCGTTTGCCACCCGTTAAGTGTCAAAGGTCGAGGTTATAAAATATGGACTGGAAGACTTGACACGAATGGCACGAGTTTTATGTCTATAAAAATGAATAATACATACAGCTAATTCAGTGATTCGTCTAATGCAATGGTCCCCAAAGTGATCGATTTTGATATCCAGGGGGTAGATAAACCCCATAAGGTCAATCAGGGGTCGATTAAACTTTTGGGGTCGAAAGTTGACAATCATATAAGAGATATGATTATCTGTTGTGACTCAATTTTGCATCTTGAAGTACTGCTATAAAATACCACAATCTTTGTGCAGCTGTTGAGCTACTTACATTCCCAAGTTCGTACATGCCTGAGGCTTTTTTTTTATATAAAATTTTTCCTCGTTTTGGCGAGGCGCACCGTTCAACCTAGACACATGGTCAGTTCGTTATATTAGAGCGCTTCCTCGATATAAACGACCTTGTGGTCTGGTTATTTATGTGAATCTATTGTGTAGATTGATGATGGTTGATTATTTATGTTAATCTTTTGTGTAGACTGATGGTGGTTGCTTATATATGTGAATCTATTGTGTAGAGCAGCGGTGGCCAAACTACGGCCCGCGGGCCAGATCCGGCCCGCCAACCTGTTTTGACCGGCCCGCCAACCTGTTTTTGGCCGGACTCTTATTGTTGATTGAAGCCACACTCTTCACAATGAAATAACACACAAATGTATGTTTGAAATAAATAATTACATGTCATATTACAAATTATAAAACAAATTAAAACAACAGATTCATTATATTTTTTTAAACAGTAATTTCAGTTCGAAGACTGGTATACATGTCTTGGCAGATGTGCAGTACAGTAGTTTGCCGTTGCTTTCTGTACGTGGTTCATTATATATGTAAAACTAAATATCAGAACGTTATTTTTTAAGGATTTTATAGGTCTGGCCCTCGGGTGTTTTCCTTTACCACAATCTGGCCCTCGGCCAACCTTAGCTTGGCCACCACTGGTGTAGAGTGATGATGGTTGATTATTTATGTGAATCTTTTGTGTAGATTGATGATGTTTGAATCTGGCTTTACCCATGTAAATGCAGTTTTATCAAAGCACAGAAGCGTGCTGAACCTGGAAGAGTGTGGTGACTTAAGACCAAAACTCACCAACCACCAAATACCAATGCCCTTGTTAATGCTTATAAACCAGATCCTTCCCATTAATGAATGTAACAATTTCAGCAGTAAGGTAATGCTAATCTATTATGCCCGTATAAGCACTTCCTTATTTTATTTATTAATTTGTGATTGGGGTCGATCAAGGATTCCATGGAGGAGTCAAGTCGAACCATTTTTCTTTTCACTTCTTCCTAATACACTTTACACCCCACCCCAAGCTCAAAAACGAAAGAGAACTCAGCGGTATAGATTTGAATTATATTAAAGAACGAAATAGTTTTAAACGATGTGTCATCATTACTTGTCAGTCCTCTGAGGGAAATAGGCCTTCAACAAATTTATGCCAATCATTCCTGTAATGCTACGCCATGAGGTCTTACCGCCAAATGTTAGACCACCACCAACAGAAGTCGCGGCCGACTCACTTATACCACGTGACCATACGTAATAACAAACCTAGATCTATGGAAGAAACACTGAAAACCGCTAATACATTCATTCATTCTGTGCCCTTTATTTTCAGACTTTGTTCCACTATTATTCACAGTGTGGCTATCTGGTCTGTGCAGGATCTATTTTGTAAGAAACCTGATTTTTCATCTTAGTTGTCCGTCTATGGAGTCGTTTAATCCCTCCAGGATGGTCCTGTTTAATATTTTTTCCTAGCACTGATAGTAAAATTATTCCTATCTTGTGAGTCACAATTTTTTTGGCAGTTTGACAAGATATCTTTCCTTCTATTCAGCTGGTATTTCTTCTATCTCGCAAACTTTATCAAGTAATTTATATAAAATCTTTGTAGAGGTGTCAATACCGTTTTAGATACAAAAATGGAGTTTGACAGGGATGCTTCTTGTCATCATTTCTCTTCTTACTGGCTGTAGATTGGGTTATAAAAACATGGACATCCGCCAACAGAAATGGAATTAAGCGAACTATGACTAAATAGCTTGACGACGGCCTGGCTTTTCTGTCCCATAGATGTACGAGTAAATGAAAATACTAGATTAAATGTAACAGTAAGTGGCTCTGAAAATACACAGAGAAAAGACAAAGATAATGAGAAATGCGTGGAATGAGAACAAGATTACGTTTGAAGAAACACCACTACAAGATGTAAAATCGTACATATATCTTGCAGCACTATAGACAAAGTTGGAGGGACAGACAATGATGATATCAAAACTAGAATATACGAGGTTAGAGGAGCTTTCATTGCATTTGGAAATGTGTTGATATAAAAAGAGATACAGTTTAACACAGGAATAAGAATCTTCAAATCAAATGTGAAACCAGTCCTTTTGTATGGTTCTGAAACATAGAGAGCAGCAAAAAACAACAAACAAGAAGGTATACACTTTCATAAATTGGTGCTGGCATAGAGTAGAAAGGGAGCCGCGGTAGCATAGTGGTTAGTGCACTGGCTTCCTAGCGCAGTGGTCTATGGTTCGATCCCCAGATGAGGCGGGAATTTTTTAGGCCACAAACGGCTCCTGGGTCTACCCAGCCCCAAATGGGTACCAGAGCAACTTCTGGGAAGGTTAAGGCGGCCGGCGTGATGCCGACCACATCACCCCTAGTGTGCCGACGGTCAAGATAATATGGGCCTAACACTATATTCCCAATATGCCTCAATGGGCGTGTAACGGGTTCCTTTACCTTTACCTTATACAGTAGAAAGATTGAAACCGTCTGCTAGATGTACAGTATACCATATGTGGAATATATAGTACACATTGTATAAAATATGTGGTATACCATATGGGCAATATATAGTACACATTGTATAAAATATGTGGTATACCATATGTGGAATATATAGTACACATTGTATAAAATATGTGGTATAACATGTGTGGAATATATAGTACACATTGTATAAAATATGTAGTATACCATATGTGGAATATATAGTACACATTGTATAAAATATGTAGTATAACATGGGGGGAATATATAGTACACATTGTATAAAATATGTAGTATACCGTGTGTGGAATATATAGTACACATTGTATAAAATATGTAGTATACCATGTGTGGAATATATAGTACACATTGTATAAAATATGTAGTATACCATATGTGGAATATATAGTACACATTGTATAAAATATGTGGTATACCATATGTGGAATATATAGTACACATTGTATAAAATATGTGGTATACCATATGTGGAATATATAGTACACATTGTATAAAATATGAATATATAGTACACATTGTATAAAATATATGGTATACCATATGTGGAATATATAGTACACATTGTATAAAATATGTGGTATACCATATGTGGAATATATAGTACACATTGTATAAAATATGTGGTATAACATGTGTTGATATATAGTACACATTGTATAAAATATGTAGTATACCATATGTGGAATATATAGTACACATTGTATAAAATATGTAGTATACCATATGTGGAATATATAGTACACATTGTATAAAATATGTAGTATACCATATGTGGAATATATAGTACACATTGTATAAAATATGTAGTATACCATATGTGGAATATATAGTACACATTGTATAAAATATGTGGTATACCATGTGTGGAATATATAGTACACATTGTATAAAATACACGGTATAACCATATGTGGAATATTTTTTATATGTACAACATTGTATAGTGCTTTCTTAAATTATTGAACTTGTCATCACCCTCAAGTCTATATTGTAAAATGTCATTCATCAAGTCTTTACACAAAATGCTGCATTCACCCTCAAGTCTTATCGTAAAATGTCATTCACCCTCAAGTCTTTATCACAAAATGTCATTCACCCTCAAGTCTTTATCACAAAATGTCATTCACCCTCAAGTCTTATCGTAAAATGTCATTCACCCTCAAGTCTTTATCACAAAATGTCATTCACCCTCAAGTCTTATCGTAAAATGTCATTCACACTCAAGTTTTTATCGCAAAATGTCATTCACCCTCAAGTCTTTATCGCAAAATGTCATTCACCTGCGACTAAATTTCCTTATTATTTTTTTAGGTAATTTTCGTCTTACTCTCCATTGTGTAAAATTTTACATATAATTCATTTTTCAAAATTAATTAATTTCTTAATTGTTTATTTTATTCAAGTTTTTGAACATCCTAAAAATATGTAACAAAAACTGAGAATGACCAAAAAAAAAAAAAAAAAAAATTGACACAAAAATTATTAGAATTTTTCTAGTTTAGATAATGTAAACTCAGTAAGCTACAGTCGTAGAACTTAGATTACACTAGTCAACAAATTTTCAAAAGTTATTTGTACCAGAAATTAAATATACCATTTCTTATTGATTTTGACATGCTGATTTCAAATATCATAATGAAATTCACCAATTGGCTCTGGGTTTTTTTAATGATGAATTTACATTACAGTAATACACATAATGTATGCTTGTTTAATTCTCTGGGGTGAACAGCTAGTCTTTCTACTTTAGCATTATAAAAATTGTGGTTAAATACTCAATTAATTGATATTTCAACATAAAATGATAGAAAAAATAAAAACATTATTTAAAGTTCACATATCATGTTTTATAAAGGCACATTTGAACCCATTCCGTCATTATTCAGTCGCTGTTCGAGTTCTCTTTGCTTGCTTCTTGTAGTCAATCGATGAGGTGTCTCTTGTCACAGTCCAACAGTAATCAGCAAGCATTGAAGGGCTCCAATTGCCTTGATACCTTGTCTCCATAGCAGCAATGTCCTGGTGAAATCGTTCACCATGCTCATCACTGACCACTCCACAGTTTGACGTAAAGAAATCCAGATGAGAATCCAGAAAATGAATTTTCAAAGACATGTTGCAGCCAAGACTATTATACTTCAGAAGGAGATTTTCTACAATTTCATTGTAATTATCAGATCTGTTGTTTCCAAGAAAATTGTCCGCCACTGACTTAAATGCTAGCCAAGCTGCTTTTTCCTTGCCATGCAACACGCAAAGAAACTCGTCATCATGAAGAAGTTTTCGATTTTGCGGACCAACAAATACTCCCTCTCTTATTTTAGCTTCACTCAGTCTTGGAAATTTTCTGATGAGGTATTTGAAAGCC
Source organism: Oreohelix idahoensis (assembly GCA_024509875.1). Classification (NCBI taxonomy): domain Eukaryota; kingdom Metazoa; phylum Mollusca; class Gastropoda; order Stylommatophora; family Oreohelicidae; genus Oreohelix; species Oreohelix idahoensis. The sequence goes on from JAMPIV010000452.1 coordinate 9,057, forward strand.
TCATCTGTTTTCTCCATTGCCTTGACAAAGTTTTTCATGAGACCCAGCTTAATGTGCAAGGGTGGCAACAAAATCTTGCTGGTGTCGACAAGTGCTGGGTTCTCAACGTTCTTACTGCCAGGCTGCAATGACTGCCTGATTGGCCAATGTCTTCTGATGTAATGGTCACTTCGTGCACGGCTATCCCACTCACAGAGAAAGCAACAGTACTTGGTGTATCCACCCTGTAGTCCAAGCAAAAGAGCGACCACTTTTAAGTCACCGCAAAGTGACCAATGATGATGATCATAGTTTATACACTTCAAAAGCTGCTTAATGTTTTCATAAGTTTCTTTCATATGAACTGCGTGACCAACTGGAATTGACGGTAACACATTACCATTATTCAACAAAACAGCTTTAAGACTCGTCTTGGATGAATCAATGAAAAACCTCCACTCTTCCCGTATGTAATTGATTTTTAGGGCTGCCATTAAACCAGAAATGTTGTAGCACGCAGAAAGGTCACCCTCTTTGAAAAAGAATGTAATAAGCGGCTTCTGGCGGTTCCTATACACAGAAATTGTAACATCTTCTGCCAGGAGATTCCACTGTTGCAATCTGGAACCCAAAAGCTCCGCCTTGTTCTTCGGTAAATTCAAATCTCTTACAAGATCATTCAGTTCACCTTGGGTTATTAAGTGTGGTTTAGTGGATGTAGTTTGCTCAAAATCTGGGTCGCTTGAGGTTGATGGTTCAGGACCACCAATATCCTCTTCTTCATCAGTGGAAGCAGCTGAAAATGATTCTGGCACTCTGGGAACTGGTAGGTCATCGCCATGTGGTACCGAACGTATTGCAGAGGGGATGTTTGGATATTCCAGAGTCCATTTTTTCTTCTTTGATATGCCTTTCCCAATTGGAGGGACCATGCAAAAGTAACAGTTGTTGAGATGATCAGTGGGCTCTCTCCATATCATTGGGACTGCAAAAGGCATAGCTTGCCTTTTGCCAGTCAACCACAGTTTAAGATGTGCTGCACATGTATTGCAGCATATGTGTGGCGCCCAGCTCTTATCTTGATCTCCTATTCTGCAGCCAAAATACAAACTGTACGCCTTCTTAATCACTTTAGTTATATTTCGTTTTTGTGATACAAATGTCACCTCACCACATATATAACAGAAATTATTAGCACTGTTCACACATATCCTAGGCATTTCTAACTACGATACTTTTGATAAGGACAAATGCACTAACTAATGGCAAAATTTTATCAGAGATAAGATATTTATACACAAAGGTGATGTAATCATAGGTAGGATTGCATCATCAACTTCTAGTTACATTTTTATTGGTCGTTAGAAAAAAAAATTATGCAATCGCCCACAACAGTTGCGTCATATATATAAATTGACCATAATTAAATAAACTAGTGGCATATATCTTGAAAACTAGAGCCAATCAACATTTTAAAATGTCATTTTCGTTTTCAGCACACCAAAATTAGTTAAGATCAGTTATTTTCATTTCTGGTACATTTTGGTTGTTGACTAGTGTTATTAGACACAATGTTTTCTTATTGTGTATGTTTACCACAAAAAATGACAAGCTGTATACTTCTACACTGGCCGTGTCTGCGGCAGTGGGGGGCGGGGGGGGGGGGGGGGGGGGGGGGGGGGGGGAGAAAGGGGGGTGTAACCAAGGTTACCAAATCAAACTCACAAAATACTGAAGTCGCTAGAATAAAAAATACAGAATTTCACTACAAGAAAATGGCACAATCTAACGTTAGATTGCCTGAAAACGGAGTTTAGATTTACACAATGTAGCTAGAATTCATGTTGCTTGATGTCAGTAAATGCTGGTAGATTGAAGTACAGTAAATATATATATATATATAATTCTGACAGAAAAGCAGCAACACGAAGTAATGTCAGTTCAACAGTTGCCTACTGTGATCCTCCAGTGTTGCCATTTATAAATGTATAAACCCTCTAGCTCGTCTGGTCTCCCCTAAAAGGTTATATTACAGGAAATATGCGCAATATCCTGCTACTTTGACATTAGAAAACCATAGGTAGAGAGAACTAACATATCAAATTTCCAACCCCACTGCCATTAAAAATCAATAAGAGCTTACTAACGACTTTAATTCCCTTCAGGCGACCATTGTCCTCTCAAGGCTGTGTGTGGTCCCGGTTGCCGGGTCCTCCCAGCGCAGTGGAGGCAGCGAATGGGTGTTGTGCCAGTACCAGATTGCTCTTTTTCGCGGACCTTCGGTCCCGAGAGAATTTTAGCTGGAGGCGTCTCGGTAGCGAAGTGGTTTTATAGCGGCAGTACACACGAGGGCAAGTTCGGGGCACAGCGGATTGATGAACCGCTTGCTTGTCACACTGATTACGGAAACAACAATTAATATTCTGTTGTACCAATAAACGCCTTTAGGCGTAACGGAACAACGGATAATTTCTTGTTGCTCTAAGACGCCGCAAGGCGTAATGGCCACTGACTGCTTGGTCGGCCTTTGGCTAAGGACGGAAGAAGAAGAAGAACCACTTTAATGGTAATGTCTTTATTAAGTATAGAAAGAAATATAAATATCCGAGTACATTTTCCATGAGTACACATTGTATAAAATATACAGTATAGCAAAATATACAGTATAGCATGTATGGAATATACAGTACATATTGTATAAAATATGCGGTATACTATGTATGGAATATACAGTACACACTGTATAAAATATACGGAATATCATGTATGGAATATACAGTACACATTTTATATAATATATAAACACACAGTTTGAACGTTCCCATGAGTACACATTGTATAAAATATACGGTATACCATGTATGGAATATACAGTACACGTTGTATAACTATATATAGAGTATACCATGTATTCAGGGGAGGTTAAACCCCCAAAATGAAAAACACAGAATTATAAGATAATAGCTATATCTGGTCATTTATACAAGCAAAATTACTGAAAAAAATACAAAACATCAAGGTATGTACTGAAAACTGGCAGTCTGAGGGGGAAAAACAGTAGAAAAAAGGCAAATTTTGGCTTTTTTGAGGTATTTTGTTGCCCAAGATATCTCAAATGTGAGTACAGCTTGAGTTATGAAATTTGACTGTTTCATTTGTTCATATATGATAATGATTGTATACTAAAATAATTTTGATTGGTTTGATATCTGATTTTTTTTGGATTTTAACATACCGTTTGACAAATAGTTGTAACTTTTTAGGGGGGTAACTTAGATATTTCTTAACAGTTTTGTAGTTTGTTAACATATATGCTTTATTTTAGTTTAATTTTATGGGCACTATGTGTACAGCATGTGACCCAAAATTCATTACTGTATCACTAATAGTTTTTGAGAAATCATGGGCAACGTGCCCACATTTGTGTGAAAAATGCGGTTTTGAGAAAATGAAGAAAAAAGGGAAGAATTACACTTTTACACAACATTTACTCACCTCAGTATCTCCCTGCTATGTAGGAATCATCTCTGGTATTTTCCTTTATTGATATCATGGGTTGTTTCATACTTTGCAGCTTACTTTTCATTAAATTCTCTATTTCAGCAGACTGTATGCGCTTTTTGTCAATTTGCGCAAATATTTGAAAAGCATATTTACCAAAGTTTAGACCTAAATTATCAAAGATGTTTTTTCTCCTCAGTTCCCCACAGTTGTACACAATCACTGCATCATTTACAGCTATTTGCAGCCTACTTTTTCCAATGAAAACATTCTTTGGGCACCTATACCATATGAGGTTATGAAATGATTCATTTGAATTCTGAGTCCCACCATGAGCACACTTTTCCAGAAGGGTATCAGCTGCAAGTTCCTCAAAAACTTCTTTAATAATAGAACACACAAATTCAGGAAGTTGATTCTTATTATCTGCAGCTGGGTCTTTCTTCACAGGGCACCAACTATCACAGTCTTCATGTATTCCTTGTCTGTGTTTCCAGATTGCCCATATGCTCTTCTTCATTGCTGGAACATCTCCTACACTGCTGCGTATGGCTGCCCCATAGTGTCCTTGAATCCGTTTTATGGCTAACTTGGTTAATCTGCCTATTCCACCTATGCCGGTATAAGTTTTCCCATTCTCTGTGAACTTCTTGCATCTGTTTTCTGATACTTTATCCAGAAGTCTCTTCCCCATTTGCTTTTGAACATGTCCGCAAAATTCAAGCTTTCTTATAGTTTTGCCATGGTAAATGGGTGGCTGATGCTGTGCTACTGTCTTGTTTTTTTTTCCGTACGCCCGCTAATACTCGAGGCGAAATCTCAGGTTATTATTTATGTCTAACATGACATTGATTTTACGTGAGTATCCCTTTATTTCTTGTACAGAGACAGGTGTCCCTCGCCATTCAGGCAGATACTCCCCGATTTCGGAGGTACCCATTAGAGCTGGGTCAGCTCAGGAGCCGCCAATCCCTGGTCGACGACACTCCTTCAAATGTCGTCGCCAGGTCTCGAGTTAATCCAGTCCAAATCCCGGTCGACGAAAAATCCTCAAATGCCGTCGCCCGGGTTTGATCCTGTATCACCCGGTCGCCAGAGCGGTGTTGTAACCACTACGCTAGCGCGGCTCCAACTGTCTTGTAACTTTTAGAATCCCCATCTCCCAGATATCCTGTGTAACACAAATCATACTGTTTCTCTGAACAATTAAAGACTTTTAATATTCCATATGGCTCCATCAAACCTGCAGTACCGTCATGATTTTTCTCACATTCTCCTGATTCTGACTCCAGAGTTTGAATTCATGGTCTGACATTCTGCTCTTTGCTTTCATACAGCTATCACAATAATTGCTGCTTACTTCTACATCCAACACCTTTGCTGGTCCTTTTTGGCTAACAGAAAGAACTGTGGCCACACCATTTTTGCTTGTAAAGCCTCGCCGCTGCCAAGTACCATCACATGAAACTGTTACATCTTTACCTTCTAAGTTTTATTTCTGCTGCTGCTTCTGCTTTGCACTCATCTGCAACTTTAGAGGTGGCTTCCAATATCTTTTTTCTGTAGGTGGCACTTCTTATGTTACTTACTGGTGGTGGCAATTTCATGTTCCCCAAAAGTCTCCTTCCCTTCTCCATGTGACATCCAATGCTATAAATTGCAAAAGTGAATCTCAAGTTCACATTTTCTGAGTTCTTCTTCATGGTAATAACATGTTTACATTGTGAGCACATTATATAAAGCTGACTCTCTAGACCTACAAGCTTCTCTGAAATTATAAAATTATCTCCAGTGTCTGGTAGTTCAAAACAAGATGGACATGGAAATTGTTGAATCAGCTCAGTTACTTGTGTCATATTATACAACCTGTATCCACTCATTCCTTCTACATTTGAATCAGCATATTCATCATCTAGGATATTTGTGTGTAGCTTTTGATAAGATGATGATAATCTAGAAGTGCTCACAGGCTCACACTCAGAGGTACTAGCATTGTGTACGACAGTAGGCCTAAACTCTGTTAGTGGTTCACAGTTTATAAATTTGATAGTCTTATCTTCATTTAACTTTTTTTTCACATACCTATTTCCTTGAAACTTTCTTTTCTTTGAACGATCCATTCTCTTTCGTGAATTTTTATCCATTATAATAAATAATAAAGAATTATTTCACACACTGCAATGGTCACTGGTTTACCTCGTGTTAGAATTTGACCTGCCTTTGTTTACTTCGAATAGAATAGTACCTTTTGAGAGCTCGTTTCTGATTGGCTGAAAAGCCCCAAGCTATGGCCATGGTTAACACAGATTAGCCAATCAAAATTATTTTTACACATGAAATGATGTTTAAAAAACTTTAATTAGGTTTACTTCAGGGAAATGAATACCGAAAAAAATTTTAAAATCCATGCATTAGAAGCGAAGATATACCAATTTGTACATTTTGCATATATAATTAGGTAAACAATACACTTACCTGACCTACTTTAAAAATTTATATAAAATTATCCACAAAGGTTTTAGTGAAAATAAACATAAGAAATGTGGGCAAATGAATGTACTTTCCAGTTCAATATATATCTAAAATTTGATATTTTCAATGAAATTCTTCATTTTTGGGGGTTACACCTCCCCTTCAGGTTGATTGAAACGCCAATGTCAATTTTTAAATTGTTATATCATCACTCCTATACAAATAATGTATACTAAACAAACGTCTAAATAAAGAGAGTTAACTGTTATTGTATCACATAAAATACGATATTACTGCAGCATTACACCTCATCGTGAGATATGCTTGTTTTACATATACTTTCTCAGTGGCCAGATTTTTTTGCTGTCTCATGTAACGTCCGTTTATTGGCCATTTCAAGTTCTATTTTATATAATTTTTAAATATTTTTTAAGGAAAAAAACAACGACTCGCTAGTCAAATGACAGTGAGTCAAATGACAGTTATTGCCTCTTGTTCTGACATTTGTCTCATGTCATCCAATAGATGTACAAATATGAGGATCAGTACACTTTAGCTCCCCCAGGAGCATAGGCCGTCAACAAGCACATGCTAAGTTCTCCTGTCACGTGCCATCAGCTCAAGCTCTTTTTACGTTTTCCTCATCATTTTCACCTCTTTCTCCAGCTCTCTTCTCCATGTGATTCTTGGTCTACCTCTGCTTCTCTTGTCCTGGGGGTTCCAGAACAAGGACTGCCTTGTAATGCTATCAACAGGTTTCTTCAGTGTGTGTCCTATCTATCGCCATCGTCTTTTTCTCATCTCTTGTTCAACTGACACTTGTCTGGTTCTTGTTATCAGTTACTTTTGAGTGATCTTGTCATACCATTTTACTCCTTCTATTCTACACTAGCACCCATTTATAAATACAAATATAACTTTTTTATTGTTGCTTTTGCTGTTGTTCATTGTTTAGAGCCATACAGTAGGAGTTGAAGATTCTTATGCTTGTGTTGGACTGGGTTTCTCTTGTTGTCCGTATATTTCTCAGTGCATAGAAAGCTCCTCTTGCTTTTTGTATTCATATTTTCGAATCACTGTCTGTCCCTCCAACTTTGTCTATATTACTGCCAAGATATGTGTACGATTCTACATCTTTTAGTGGTGTTTCTTCAAGTTCTACCTTATTTTCATTTTCTGCATTTATTCTCATAATCTTTGTCCTTTCCCTGTGTATTTTCAGACCCACTTGTTGTGACCTCTCATCGAGTATTTACATTTCATCTTGCACCTGATTACGGTTATAAGACAGAAGGGCCAAATCATCGGCAAAATCTGAGGATATAAAAATTTAAAAACAGAGAGATACTGTTTAAGACTTTAAGAGACTTTAAGACGTCTTGATACTCTTAATAAAGGTTTATCTCGCTATAGAGTATACAGTCTACGAATTAACACGTAAGCCCGTCTGACAATTTTACGGAATCAGTAATCGATTTGTCACATGAAAGGTAGTCCAATAATATCCGAGTACAGATTATAGAAGTGTTATTAGTCTTAGTCATAACAAGCGCAGATAACTGCATTTGAACATGAGCTGATGGCGGCAACATTTGTATAGCAGGTTAACGATCATTTTGATCTATCCTAACATCAAGTCACGTGCATGCAAAGTGAACAACGAGGACACGGATTTTCCAGTGTGAATAACACTTTGAGCCGTTATTAAAACAGATAGAAAGTTTACAAACATCTAGGATCACACACAATAACACTTTGAGCCGTTATTAAAACAGATAGAAAGTTTACAAACATCTAGGATCACACACAATAACACTTTGAGCCGTTATTAAAACAGATAGAAAGTTTACAAACATCTAGGATCACACAAAATAACACTTTGAGCCGTTATTAAAACAGATAGAAAGTTTACAAACATCTAGGATCACACAAAATAACAAGCCCTTGCAGATATGGATCAAAAAAAGGAAAGTGTCAAAATAAACACAGTAATTGATTTTCAATATTTTTAGAAAGAATTAAGTCGGCGACATGAATATAGAAGATGAAAACCTCTGTATTCAAGGAAAAAATAAAAGATCTTACTTCGCTAGCATTCTTTAAATGACTTAAAATTATAATAATAATCATACAGTGAGAAGATATTCTTAAAAACAGTAAGCCATGCACAAGATAGACCGAAAAATTGGTGACTGTTACCACTATGTTTGAGGGTTAACATGAGTGGTACATATTATGTTCAATTACTGTTGATGGTGGTGGAATGTTTCTGGTGGATGGTGTGGTATAACAAGGACTGACAAGTACAGAGTCAGTGAGGTCGGGCTTACGGATGGCCGACTGATGTGTGAGTAAGTTACTGTCAACAAACACGAATGTAGAAAGGTTCTGGCATACCAGCACAGGTTGTAACACACTACAGTAAACGTAATAGTCCAGAAACGTTGCAACGAATGGTAACGTTCAAATAGTTTATTACGCCGCAGTCACGTAAACATCATGATAATATAGGACGACACTTCATAGCAAATCATGGTGGATCAGATAAGTAAGTTCATTTCGTAAACATACAGCATAAATAGTCATCCAAACAAAGGACGTGCATCGCAGTCTCAATAGGCAGTAGAATGCATTAACTCATAGCATAAATCCCTTTAAAGCAACATCCAAAGATTCAGCTATAGGTACACAACTTAAAGTACAAAGGCTGCAGAAAACTGCAGCTCACGTTTCATAAAGGTTTACAACAATATCTTTATAGTGATGGTGATCACTGGTCGCTTACACAGCGGCATACAATGGCTTAAAATATATAATGCCGGCGTACTCCCTGGCATCTGGGTAATATCTCTTAGAAAATAATCCATAAACTCCTGGGAGAAAGAACATTCCCGACAATAATCTCTTTATCTTCACTTCAAAACATTATCCTCTTAAATTATCAAATTCCCTTCATAGGAAAACACAAATACTCCGGGACACACTAGCGAGAAGGCCCGACCTTCTCCAAGCTCTGCCCGCCAAAATACTGCCCGCAATCCCAGTTGCTTAAAACAGTTCAGTCTATAAGAATTCATTCAAGCGCTAACACGCAGCTTGAGATGTGAGCTGGACTCATCCGCTTTTCCCCCCTTCAAACTATTCCATAGAACCTTCGACCAGGTTCCTATCATATTTTTTTTAAAAACAAGCTAACAGCTAGTCAATAGCGCTGCGTTCAAAAAAATCACCGAGCATTCATCTCATCACAAAAAGTGTGCTTACAGGGGCGTATACAAAAAACCGACCCGTACCTACAAATCTTTTAACAGTTAACTCCCCTTAATAAAACATGACTTAACAGTGACAGTGAGACAGAATGAAATTTCTTCTTCTGTATGGATGCGTAACGGCAGACTGACAAAGCAATCAGTGACTATCACGCCTGGTGGCGTCTTGTAGGGCGCCAACAAATTGTCGTTACTTTGCTCGGTCGGTAGCCATTCTTCGTGTAGTGCCGCGACCCTGATTCATGTTTTGCATCTCTGCTTTCACCTTTCTCCGACAATATGCGTTAAGTCGGCCTCTTTTCACGGTTGGCAAATGGTGAAGAGGCAACTGATTCTGAGATGTCTTACTTATTCCAGTAGCACTTTTTAAACTACCGCTGAATTATTATCACAAAAAAATGCTAGACTCGAACTTCAACAAACTTCCCTTTGTCGACTATAGTAGAAAACTCTAGACACGGTATAAACCGCGTGTATACAAAAGAACAATAAGAAAATAATAATAAAATATTTTAAACACAGGCTTTTAATGCACTAAAAAGCCACAAATAATTTTTTCACGGAGTTTATAGCTTGCAGTAAAAAAAGGTAACATCAAATTGACAAAAAAGCGTGGGACGCTTAAGCGCTTATCATATATTTTATCCATAAGTGTCTAATGAAGTATAAAGCAGAAGTTAATTTCATGTAGAATCAGTGCCCCAGGCTTTTAAAGTAAAAATAAAAATGTAAGCAAAAATAATATGGTCATAAACATTGTATGACTAAAAGTCCTAGAATGTCCTACTAATTATCATTAGCACTGGTATGACTATCATGAGAATTGCCTAACGTTTTTGATTGTAAAGTTCCTTGGTGATAATCTGGAATGCACTTTAAAAAGTTCCGTGATTATTCGGGTGAAAGTTCTGTTCGCAATTTTAAATAAGATCTCTTGGGATATTTGGAGGAAAATAATCCTTAGGCTTTAGGACTTGTCTGTAATCCTTTGTTGTCAGCCCTGGCGCAGGTTGTTAGGTGCATCGGTTTGACTTTACACATACGAGAGTTGATCTATGTCCATTTATGCTTAGGAGTTGACGAGATCTCTGGCTTTAGGTTCTGCTGATCGGCCAAAAGACTGACTGTCTGTTATCGCCAGGCGCCGGACACTGAATTCTGCAACTGCGAATGTTGTCCGCTCAGAAACCTAAAAGTCTGAAGACACAAATGTGGCTTCATGAGTTTTGCTGTCATATGGGAACAGCCATCATTCCTATTCAAACCGCACACACCAGGCATATCAGAATTATCCTCTTCCATTTGGTATGTCATGCTCACAAATACGTCGCTAAAAAATGAAGCTAAGAGGTAATAATAATGATAATAATAATCTATTGTTAAACATCTTGGGATTATCCACTGATAATCTGTTGTACGTGAGGGTATCTGCTAGGTGATTAAAAAAAATATGTATAAATTAACTACATAATTTAAATTCTTCTTTGGCTTTGTCTCTCTGTGTTTTATGACGTATGTCATGACATGTGGCAATATTTAACGTGTTTTTGTTCCTTGCAAAAGGTTGTTACAATTTTATCACCTAATTGTTTATGTATACTGTCTTTCTCTTCAAATTATTGTCCAGCATATGTGCAGTGTGCTCATTTGTGTCCATTATTCTCCTCCCAATGATAATATGGGTTCAGTAACAAGGTGGCTTTCTAGCTCTTTCATTCTCCAGCCTCCGTATGATATATTCGCACCCACATAATGCTATATCCAGCCTCTATATGATATATTAACACACACACACAGCTGTATCTAGCCTCTATAGGATTTATTCCCATCCACACACTGCTATATACAGCCTCCATATGATGTATTCACACCCACACACTGCTATAAATCGCCTTTACATGATATATTCACACACACATACTGCTGTTTTAAGCCTCCGTATGATATATTCACATCCAGACACTGCCATATCCAGCATCCATATGATATATTCACATCCACACACTACTATATCCAGCCTTTATATGATATATTCACACACACACTGCTATATCCAGCCTCCATATGATATATTCACATACACACTGCTATATCCAGCCTCCATATGATATATTCACACACACTGCTACATCCAACCTCCATATGATATATTCACATCCACACACTGCTATATCCAGCCTTCATATGACCACTTATTACAATGTCACGTGATTCAATCATTTTTACAATACTTCAGCTCCATGAGGATCATAGGACTTCAGGAAAGTCAAGGTCAAGGTTTCCAGTCCTGTTCAGTGGCGGTTTTACATTTTTGGGCCCTGAAGCTTGAACTCTTAAAGGGGCCCCTTTTATTAAAAAATAAACAAACAAAAAAATGTGTGAGGATGGGAAAGAAATGTATTATAGAGATAAATGGACTTGGAGGACCTGAAGTTCAAGCTTTATAGTAGATCCACAACAAACACACATATAGTAGATCCACAATAAACACACATGTAGTAGATCCACAACAAACACACATATAGTAGATCCAAAACAAACACACATATAGTAGATTCACAACAAACACACATATAGGCCTAGTAGATTCACAACAAACACACATATAGTAGATCCACAACAAACACACATATAAAAACTGAAGACAAATGAGTGAATTTTCAAAAAAGAAACAACTCTGCTGGGAGTTGAATGCAGAACATTTGCTTGGAAGGCACATGTTCTGATCACTAAACCACTATCCACCTTGGTATATGTGACTTTTAAAATCTTAACTATTTTAATGATTGCCTCCATCATTTAGAATTATTTCTTTGAAGACATACCAAGAAAGTTATAAGATAAGAAAATTAGCAATGAGGAAAATATAAAATATTTTAATACATTTGTTAAAAAACAAGGCTGACAAGGTGTATCCATAAGAGATTTGTGCTCAGAAGGAAAAGTTAAACTTACCAGAACATACTACATGAAGCACATTTTACAAAATACTCTTATTTCTGTTTGTTCTAGCAACATATTCACGTACAGTTTTGTCATATGCGAGCTTCTTTGCAATGTCATTTTCTAGAGACAATATGCATAAAGAATGTAAGCGCTCTTCAGTCATGGTAGACCTAAATTTGTTTTTTTTTTATAAATGATAGCTTTGAAAAATTCCTTTCTGCTTCACAGCTCGTGATGGGCATTGTTGAGTACAGCTTAAGCGCAGTAGTAATATTGGGGAACACTTCAATTAGGTGTTGCTCAGAAATAAGCTGAAGAACTTCTGCGCATTGCATTTTAGATGGCGTGTTTTCTTCTGTGTTCTGGGATTTCCTAAGGTGCAAATATTCTTTGAACTGATAACACTGGTTTACTAATTTGTGGTCAATACCATCTTTGTAATACGATATTATAAGTTTATTACTGCCCTCATCAATTTCAAAATTGTTCACCAATTCTGAGAGGAACTTGAACATTTTCGCAATCTGCTCATATGGATCAATCCTCTTGCCTAACTGGATTATCAAGCAGTCATAGAGTTGATATAGAACTTCTATCCTAAATTTGTCAGCTCCTCTCAAAGAAGCAATACCACTTGTTCCATCTGAAAATTTCCTTGTAACAATGCGTTTGGAAGCATCAGAATAACTTGAAGTGATATCTTCACACAAACCTTTTGCTTCTGATTCATAGTGTGCAATCCTATCGGCTGAATTTTCTCTGAGTTCTTTAACAAACGAAGGTAAAGATGAAAGCAGAAGATAACCTTCAAATACATCAAAACCAGGGGTTTGGAGTTTCTTACTTGTTTTGTTGAAACGCTCAGCATTTCTTCCCAAACGACTGTTAAAATAGCATATTCCAGCTGTACCAACTTGTTGTATAAATTCTTTGCATCTCGTTTACATTCAGTCTTCTCTTCTGAGTCTTCAAAAATATGTTTGAGAGTTTGTAAAATACCCATATATCCATTTTTAATTGCCCCGACTGCTTCATAGTATGCGACCATCTAGTTACACTTAAGCTCTTTAGAGAAAAATGTAGATTGCCCTGTGTGTTTAAAATCCCCCATCTTCGTGGAGATCCAGAAAAGAAAACATTCAGCTCCTGCAAAATGCCAAAATAGTCAACAACTTCAGGTACAGTAGACACTGCCTTTTCTCCAACAAGGTTAAGTGAATGGGCTGCACATGGTACATAGTCTGCGTACCTGTTAATGTTTTTAAAGAGTGCTTGCAGCCCTATTTCGATTTTTTTTCAAACCCATCCATTGCAGCCCTTTCTCCGAGCCCTTCATGTTAGATGCATTATCGAAGGACTGAGCACGGATATTTTCAAGTGAAAGCTTATGTTCACCCAGGACTTATTGTATTTTGTTGAACAAGGTCGTGGATGAATGGTTTTCTATCGGTAAAAATGTTAAAAATCTCTCACAGGGTTTTCCATTATAGCAGTATCGAACCACAATTACCAGCTGGTCAATATGTGTCAGGTCAGGCGTAGAGTCAACAATAATAGAGTAGTATTTGGTGTCTAGGTTGTTGATTTGATTCACAGTTTCATCTTGCACATGTTTTCCCATAATTTTTATCACTTCCTCATACACGGTTTTGGATAGGTAAGTAGCATTTACTTTTTTATTTTTACATTTCTCGAGATGTTCATGTAAAAATGGGTCGAATTCTGCAATAAGTTCAATGGCCCCCATGAAGTTTCCATTATTTGGTGAGCCCCACTTCTCCTCGTGACTCTAAATGCCAAAACTCTTTCACTTAAAAACTTTATAACAGCTACAACTCTTTTCAGTACTTCAAAATAGTACTGTATGGTTTTTGTCATCTGTTCTTCAAGTTGCTGTTCCACAGTATTTTTATTTGACTTTCTTGTTATCCAACACAACATGACCCTCTTATGTTCCATGCTGTCTTCATGATTCTCCAGAGTTCTGTGTACATTCATCCAGTCAAAAAACCCACCTGTTGTAAGTGATGTTTGGCATTTAGAAAAGAGTTTGGAAACAAAACAGTATATACAGCCTTTGCTCTTTGAGTAAACTAACCAGGATATCATCGGAGTCTGGCCATTTTTCAATCTTTTTTTCAAAATATTTGTTTGAGAAACTTCTGTTTTGCTCATTGTAAACCCTGCTTGATTCGGTATATACATCATCTGGTTTTTTATTTTGAAAAAAACCTATGTCTTGCATTAAACAATTCTGTATGAAATCATTATCAACTGTTATGGGCCAATTTTCGAGCTCACTGTATTACTAATCACTGAATTCGCTTCCTGTTTTATGTTTCTGCTCAGTCTCTGCTTGTTCCGCGGTACTTTCATGTTGACCACTGTGATCGTCATCTGTATCAAAAGCGTCAACAGTGGGTTGAATATTGCTAGAAAGAGCTCCCACAGTTTGTGCACTATCAGCGGCTTCAATGGTGTTTGCTTGGCTTGTTTCAACTGTAGGTGTAAACAAACTTGACATTGCCAAATAGTTTGTTAGTTTTTGACATTTAGAGATTTCGTCAGATCGCTTTTCCTTGAGTTTGTGTTTTTGGTATCCACTTAAGTACTTTCGTGAACTCATTGTTATTCCTCTAGGGTCTTGACCTCTGTTAAAAAGGGGGGAAAATTACATTAGCCACAGCAGAACAGCCAACTTACCGCGACACTCCACCTTTACAATATCTGTGCTACTGACTCTCAAACTTTGTGATTGTTGAAATATATACAACACAAAATTATAAATTTGGGTCGTGCGACTATTGTCGCATGCTTTGAAAGGAAGAAAATTTAGGTCGTGCGACTATTGTCGCATGCTTTGAAAGGAAAAAAATTTAGATCTACTTTCTGAGAAAGCATTTTATCGTTTACGGCTAGCCTACATGTTACTTTAATAACCTTTTAATTTTTACTATTATTTTGTATTGAATTACACTATATTATTCATATTATTATTTAAAAAAAACAAACCGTTCTCATACAGTAGACCCAACATTTTTAAGCAATGTGGACTAAAGTCGCTTTTGGGGCCCCTCCGGGATTAGGAACCCTGACGCTTAAGCTTCATTAGTTTCATAGTAGATCCGCCACTGGTCCTGTTCCATCAACTCATGGTCTTGTTGACGACGTAACGTGTCTGTAGAATACGGTAACTAGACCCATGCCCAAACCTCATGAGTCGTCTTCTACGACACTATCTGGTTGAGTATAGTGCTAATATTCTTTACTTCTCTGTCGAACCCCAGAAACACTCACGAGATGATTATTAAAATAAGAACAGCAACATTTATATACACACACGTGTGTAAAATGTGGAGAAAAACTCCACCTACAGTTGTAATAAAATTGTTTCACAACACTCTCTTCATACTTTTAAATAGTCAGGTTCTTCTCTTCTTCTTCGATCCTTAACCACCGACCGTCAAAGCAGTCAGTGGCCATCACGCCTAGTGGCGTCTTGTAGGGCAACAACAAATTGATTCCACTTTGCTCGGTCGGTGGCCATCCTTCGTACAGTGCCCCAACTCTGGTTCATTCTTTGCATCTCAGCCTCCACAGTCCTCCGCCAAGTTGTTTTTGGTCGGCCTCTCTTTCGCTTTCCTTCAGGGGTCCAAAGCATAGCTGTTCTTGTGATGGCATCGGGGTCTCTTCTGAGGACATGACCAACCCAGCTCCAGCGTCTGCCAGCTATGATGGTGTGCATGTCCTCTTGTTTGCTACGAGTAAGCAGATCTTGGTTGGTGATGGTATTCGGCCAAAAGATTCGGTGAATTTTTCTTAGGCATGTTGTGTGAAAAGAGGACAATTTTGACATTTCCTTCTGTGTGACTCTCCAGCATTCCGCACCATAGAGAAGCACAGAAAGCACGCAACTCTGGTATAATCTTAATTTTGTGCTTGTGCTGTATTGGGAGGACTTCCAGATGTTATTTAGGCTAAAGAAGGCTGTTCTTGCCTTATTCATTCTGATGTTGATGTCTTTGCCTGCCCCACCGTCTGGTGTTACTATGCTTCCTAGGTATGTGAAGGTATCTGTCTGTACCAGTTGCTGATTCCTTACTGATATGGGCTCAGGGTTGCTCACATTGAGCGTCATGACCTCAGACTTCTTTAAATTGATGTTCAAGCCCACCTGCTGGCTAAATTTATTAAGTCTATCCGTTTTTTCCTGGATGTGTTGATGTGAATGTGCCAGCAGTGCAATGTCATCTGCATATTCCAGATCTTCCAATGTAGAAAATGTAGTCCATCTTATTCCTCTTGGACTGCCCTCTGTTGTCTGGCGCATCACCCAGTCTATGACTGTTAAAAATAGAGTGGTTGATAAGGGGCATCCCTGTCGTACTCCTGTCTTCACCTCGAAGGTTAGGTTGCTCTGCCCAACACTACACGTAAAGTTGGCATAGAGGCTTTTTATGATTGACACTATGCAGCTTGGAATTCCATAAGCCCTCAGTATTTTCCATAAACTGTCCCTATGTATGCTGTCAAAAGCCTTTTCAAAATCAACAAAATTTATGTAAAGCTGTCTTTGCCATTCTGAGCACTGCTCTATAATGTTCCTGAGAGTGAATATATGGTCTACACATCTTCTGTTCATTCTAAATCCTGCTTGTTCTTTCCTCAGTTTGTAGTCTACTGCCTTTGAAATTCTCTGTATAATTATCCTGCCTAGTATTTTGCTGGGAACTGAGAGAAGAGTGATTCCTCTCCAATTATTGCAGTCTGAAAGATCTCCCTTCTTGGGCAATTTGACAATTATTCCTTTGTTCCACTCTGATGGTGTTGTCCCCGTTTTCCACACTTGTGCAAATAGTGGTTCTAATAGTTCTGCTGCTAGCTCTGGGTCTGTCTTAAATAGCTCTGCATTTAAGTTATCATGGCCGGGAGCTTTACCGTTCTTTAACCCTTTGATTGCTGTGATGATTTCTTCTTTTCGTGGAATGTCTGTATTTACATCTAGATCGTTTTCAGCCTCAGGAACATTCAATTGTGTCTCTAGTATTTCCTTGTTCAGAGTTTCTCTGAAGTGCTCTGCCCATCTTGTTTCCTGTCCCTCTGCTGTCTTGATGAGATTTCCTTGCTTATCTCTTACTAATGTAATATTGTTTGCACCTTGTTTTCCGCTGATGAATTTAGTTATTTTGTATACTGTGCTTTGTTCATTTCTCAGTGCTGCCTCTTCTGCCTGTTTTGCAAGATCGTCTAGGAAATTCCTTTTGTTGGCTCGGGTTTGGCGTTTAACTTCCCTGTCCAGTTGACTGTACTGTTCGCTATATAGTTGCTTTAACCTGGGGGACTTCGCTTCTGTTTTCTTTCTTTTCATTTCCTTTCTCATCTTTATGGTGTTTAGTGTTTCTGGTGTTATCCAGTCTTGCTTCTTCCTTTCCTGGAATCCTAAGCATGATTTGCTACTTTCCTTATATATTGTTGAAATGGTGTTGAAATTCTGGTCTATATCATCAGTCATTGTCTTTTCCTGGCTTTTGGCAAATTGATATCGTTTCTTAATGTCGGCCGCAAAAGCTTTTCTGGTAAGGGGGTCCTTCAATTTGCTGATGTCAAATTTTTTCTGTGTAGTTACAGTTGGTCCAGCCCTTCTTAGTCTCACTTTCAGTTTTGCTACTACTAAATGGTGATCGCTTCCCACATCTGCACCTCTTCTTACCTTCACATCTTGTAATGCATGTCTCCATCTACCGTTAACCATGATGTGGTCTATCTGGTTTCTGTCCCGACCATTTGGTGATTCCCATGTTAACTTGTGAATTTCCTTATGTGGGAAAAGTGTTCCTCCAATGACCAGGTTGTTAATGCTACAGAAACGTATTAGCTTATCCCCATTTTTGTTTGCTATTCTGCTGCCGCATTTCCCCATTGTTCTTTCATTATATGTATTGTGTGTACCAACTTTCGCATTGAGGTCTCCCATTACTATAACAAGATCATATCTAGGTGTGTCCTCCATTTCTTTCTGCAGTTGTTGATAAAATTCATCCTTGACCTCCTCATCGCTATCATTCGTTGGTGCGTAGCATTGTATTATTGTAGCGTTGGTGAATCTCCCTCTCAATCTCAATCGTATCAGTCTGTTGTTGATGGGTTTCCATTCCAGTAATGTCCTTTCTATCCCTTTCTGTAGAATAATGGCTACGCCTTCACTGTGCTGTCCATCCTCTCTTCCAGAGTAAAGTACTGTTTCTCCTGTTGCTGTTTTAACTTTTCCTGCCCCTGTCCATCTGCTCTCGCTTATCCCCAGGATGTGTAACCTATAGTTTCTCATTTCTGCCGTGACCTGTCTTAGTTTACCTGTCTCGTACATTGTCCTGACATTCCAAAATCCTATTCTTGTATCCTGTTTTGCTGTCAGGACATCCGTTTTCATGTCAGTGGCTTCCTTTCGGCTTTCACCACTCAGTCATACGAGCCACAGACTCCGAATGTCCATCCCGCAGCAAAGTTTGTTCATTTGATGTTGTTTCCGTAACTTCATTATTTTTTTTACATAGACAGGGGTGTCAGCCCTATGCTAAAACCCCCAACCTGGAGGACCAGGGTACCAGCTTTTGTCTGACCCCTACCCTCACAGACCAGTCCAGCTTCGTTGAACCTACCAGGAGAGTCAGGTTCGGGGAATTGTATAAAATGCATAAAAACAGAATTCATAATTAAGGAAGAAACAAACACATGTGTTAAAATATCAATCACAAGGTGACAAGTGTATATATTTTACGACAGGCCGGAGAGATAATAATTATAGCAGAAAGGAAGTTTTCTCACTTAAAGAATACGTAAAATTGGCCCATTAAAAAAAGAAGAAAATGAACATAGAAACGTTGAATATTATTGAGTAAAGATTTACCCTGTGAAGATATCTTCGATCTTTGTGGGCGCATTCAATTGTCTTTAAACACAAACAATGATGGAAACTTCTTAGACACGGTCAAATATTAGGCAATCATTCCACATAGTGTAGTTTTCCCTGACACGTTTTGAGTGCTAAAGCCCTTACTAACAAAATATGTGGTCTCAATCTCGTATGTATTACACACGATGATTACTGGAACAAGTTAAAAAATAAAGAACCTTAACATGACTTTATATAAATAGAAAAGTTAGCCAATGGAATATCGATAGTACTTGTTTCGCTGATTGTAGAAAATCAGATAATCGTTGGAAATTAAAAGCCAACTGTCATTAAAATAAAAATGACCCATTTACTACGATTACGCTTAACGTCTCGTGCTCAGTTAAATATTAGCACATGTAGTTTTATGTATGTATAAATATGTAGAGCCGTTATTTAAACATTGTGAAATGGAGCAGTTAAACGGGTAGTCTTCAATTTGTAAAACTCCAGAACGTTATCTCCACACAGCAAACAGAATACGGTGTGGTTAAGGCGGGAAATCCATGTCCGTTGGCCAGATAATCATTTTTAAGTAAGTTTCGGCGAAAGTAATTCACTGTGCGAGTTCAATCTGAAATGAGAGATCCTTGCAAAAAATCGTAGTCTAATTTTAGCAAATTAGACAATCACGCGTGGAATACTTCGCCATATTAGTTCTTACAACTGCCTGTTATGAGATAGTCAGTTCTTATGTTACGATATGTGAATGAATGATTCAATAATTTCTTGTGCAAAATGTAGTCAATCCATTTACAGTACTTTGAGGAACTAAAAATGGCATGCGTGCCAGTGCAGACAGTCTGGCATGTGGACTGTAGTAGTCAAATTAGCCCATGTTGAAAATTTGGCTATAAAGTTTAAAATTTAATTGATAAAATACCAGTGCAGACAGTTGGTCTGTTCTTGCCCCGGGGTATGATAAAGGGAAAGGTCATGGTAACCACCACAACAAATACTGAATGAGGGAAGTGAAGTGGTAGATTGTTCTGGTTATTCTTGATCAGGAAGAAAAACACCATTGCAACCAGGTAAACCCATAGGTGCTCAGTCTCCGCCCACAAGTGTCGAAGGGTATGAATGCCAACTGTCCCTGTTGTGATATGGTTGTATACACACCTGATCCATCCTCTTATACGTCCATCCCCACTGGTCTTACATTTGATACCACATTCCAGCAGACTTAACCTTGATGATTCATCGATTGAAGTGTCATTCTCTAATAGGTGATCATTAATTGTTGTTAGTATCTCTTCCATATCCATATCCAATACACCTTCTATGGGTGCTCGTGAAGCTAGTCTGTCAGCTCTTTCATCGCCGCGTACCCCAGCATGACCAGGACAGTAGATCCACACCAGTTACTAAAGATTTGAAGCATCAATGGATGTTGTCCATTTATTCCGTTACCATCATTGTTGGACTTTCTGAAGCACGGACTAAGAGTCTGACACAATGACTGTTGTGGTTGACGTGTTAGATACTTCACGATACTAGGTCTCCGCTTTATGAAATGGGGTGGCCAGTTCCATTCTTTACTACCTTTGCCGTCCCTAACATGAGCAAAGTCTGGTACTCATTTACAGCTGGGTTAACAGGAGCGTGACGCTGCCTGGTTTCAAACTCGGTAACTTTGCTCCAATAAGGAAGCTCTCTAACCACTCTTATATTAATGTATTTATGGCGTGAAGTAGACACAGCAAAAATTGGCCCACTGCTCTCACAAGCATGTGGTAAGTGGCAATTGAGTGCACGGGTCTAGCACGCTATTGCTATAAAAGCCATCAATACAGTATCACAGGAAATAATTTGGTGTAGGTTTCCTACTTCATAGCCAACAGAATCTCTTGAAAAGTTTACCAGCAGTCAGTAATAAAACACATTGTTAAGTGAAAACTTTAGACTTACATTCTGTCAAAAAAAAAAAAAAAAAAGGAAGTCACCGTAATTGTTGCGGAAGTATCCGGAGCTAACAGCTCTTCAGTTCTTAAAGGATTAGAGTCTCTATAAAAATGAGCGATACGAACTAATTTTCTAAGAAGATATCCCCAGCACTCAACTATTTTCACATCTGAATATTCTTCGCCTGAAAATATACTTTCTATTTTATTATCTCCTGTTTATAAATCTATTTTTAAATCTGGCAATATACCGTCATACTTACATTCTTTCACTTTAAATACTGCTCATATTACATATGTGGTTTACATCAAACGTTGAATGAATTCGTACCAGCAACAAAGTGTAAAGCACAGAAGTAATGGATACAGTTTACAGGATGGGTAAATGAAGAACAAAAAGAAGCAAGACAAGGAAGATTATGACAGACGAAATAATAAAACCTTAGTAAACAAGTGGAAGACAGCAAAAGTGGCCTGACAACACCAAAGACGCAAAAAGCTCAATATGCAGCACAGAAAAGACACACACAATTCATGTAAAAGCCCATAAACGAGTTAACAGACAAAAGAACACAAATAGTCACTGATACAGCTTGAAATCAAACATAGACTCAGTATGAATTGGTCAACAGAACGTAATACAAACCTTGGACATAATATATACCCCCGACCCAAGGTGCCCCACCTTGTAGTGGTGGGTCGGCTTGAGTGCCTTGTGGAAATTTTGAGCTATATCAGCGGGAGCTTTTGCTCCTGGTAGGTTCAATCAAGCTGAGAAGGTCAAAATGGAAAGGACAGACAAAGTGGGCACATCCTTTCCTCCAGGTTAAAGGAGGTTGGGAACAGGGCTGACAACCCTGCCGTAAAAAAACAAAATTGTCACAGAAACGGAAACAGTTGAAGAAAGAAACATAAGCCAGGGTCAGGAAGAATCCTCGCAAGAGAGACGTATGACGCAGACACCCGATGAAAGCCAGCCAATGGAAGTCAGGCTGCTGACACCTCTTCTAACGACGAAAGCAAAAACCAAAATAGGCACTTGGAACATATGGACAATGCAGGAAGCTGGAAGGACAGCACATGTAGCTGGAGAGATGAGACGATACAAAATTTAACTCCGAGGACTAGCAGAAACGAGAATATGTGGAACTGGTGAATTCATGACGAATGCAGGGGAAAGCAGCGGCGTACTTAAGGGAAAGGGGGGGGGGTGCGAGGGGGGCGGTCCACCCCGGATGACAGCCAGGAAGGGGGTGCCATCGTACACTATTACGATCGTACTTACTGTAACAAATATTCTGGCAAGTGTGTTTCTTTATGATCGGGGGGTGCCAAATGTAGGATCCGCCCCGGGTGCCAACTATTTTAGGGACGCCTCTGGGGGAAAGTATCATAGATTCAGAACACGAGGATGAAGACCACACACACACAGAAGGGGTTGCTATTATGATGTCCCAGGAAGCCAGAAAAGCTTTAATAGAATGGGAACCAATATCACCCAGGATAATAACAGCAAGATTCCAGGGAAAGGGAAGGAAAATCACCATCATTCAGAGTTATACCCCTACTAACAATGCAGATGATGATAAGAAGCAAGATTTCTATGATTAACTCCAAGGAACACTGGATAAAACTAGTGCCCTGTATTTCTATATAGAGTGACGTCAACTGAGTCAGAATCGAAAACGAGGCTGAACAACGTGGACGCCATTTTTTGTCGACAATACCTGGGTTAGTAGCGGGAATAAGCGTCGAGTAAGCTTTTTTTTTTTCTTTTTTTTTTAAATTAATGAAGAAAAATATCCCGTTCAACCTCTGATGGGTTATAATTAGGATATATATTGTTTTCAATTCCAAATAATATGAACAACTGCCGATGAGAAAGTGGCATCACATTTGTCAAATCATTGTAAATAGGGACAATCACAATTATGCTAATACGTTAAATAAATAAACAAAAAAAACAAAAAACAAACAAAATCAAGAAGAAACTCTGAACAAGAATTATATTAAAATGGAGGGGTGTAAAGGCCTGGTGGTTCCAGTTATATAACTGACTTTAACAGATATTTAATTGACTTTCATCTGTTAAAAGTCATATGCATTGTAAGAACAGCATCAGACCTTCACATTCCCAGACACTAATATTAACATTTGTTCGTGATAAATATTGTTTGACTATATTATGCAGTTCCCTAGGTCTATCTATTCTAAACATCTCTTCTGTATTTATAAGATTATATATATATATATATATATATATATATATATATATATATATATATATATATATATATATATATATATATATATATATATATATATATATATATATATATATATATATATATATATATATATATATATATATATATATATATATATATATATATATATATATATATATATATATATATATATACACAGGGTGTTTATAAAGTCGCTGTGCAGTGAAATTTACGCCCGGACGAGACTACGTCACCAGAAATGTGGTTTTCAATTGGGGCTTGTTGTGTAATGCTGCACACGGGATTGTGAAACACAGCATTGGAACACAGAATATCATGACGTAAATTTGCATCATTCGTGACGTAATTTCTAAAATATTTTTCAAATTCACTGCACAGCGACTTTATAAACACCCTGTATATATATATAACAAATATATGTAAGGTACATCAGCAGGAGTAGTAGAATTAAATACAGCAATTGTTATGAAGCAAGTACTCACTGGGGTCCTTTAGAAATAGTCACCATAGGCATTCAGACACGCATCCCACTGCTTGGGTAGACGGCGGATGCCGTCCGAGAAAAATGACTTTGGTTGCTTATTGAACCATTTGGTCACCGAGGCCCTGACGTCTGCACCGGAGTCGAATCGTTGTCCCTTTAGAGATTTTTTAAGGGTCCGAACAAATGAAAGTCACATGGTGACAGATCGGGGCTGTAGGCTGGGTGTGGCAGAACTTCCCACCTTTTCCTTGCTAACGCTTCCTGCACAATGTTCGCAACATGTGGACGAGCATTGTCGTGCAACAGAATCACACCACGCGAAAGCATGCCGGGTCGTTTATTCTTGATGGCTGTATGCAGGTTGTCTAGTGTGTCTTTGTAGCGGATGGCATTGATGTTCACGCCAGGCTCTTTAAAGTCTACCAATAGAAGCCCTTCATGGTCAAAAAATAAGGTCAGCATAACCGTACCGGCGGAAATCTGTGACTTGAATTTTTTGGACGGATTACTTATCACACCGGCCATTATTTTAACGGTCTGCAGCACAACCAATGAATACTAGGAGAATGAACACTTACACACTTGTATATGCGTATGTGCTTATTACGTCAGATGTCACGTCCAGCAACGGTTCGGGTTTCATTTGAACACGCATCGGTATATTTAATTATATATTTATATAATTTTAAAGTATTATAATATAAATTATATATAATTATTATAATATTTTATAATACTTTACTTAGTCGTTCCCTTCTTACCGTGAGGTGTATGAGGTTTGGAGAGTAGGAGTGAGCGCCCTGACCATTATATCTGATGTCTTCCTGGCCTGGTTACATTCTAGTCCTCGGTCCCTTCAAAAGATTGTCTAATGTTGTCCTCATGGTTTCCCCTCCACTCCCCAGCGGACATCTTGGGTCGTCCTGGAGGTCTAGGGGATCCCTGGCTCTTTGTTTCCCATGCTTGTCGTGGTAGCCGATACTTCCTCCCATTCGGCAAGACCTATTGGCCAAATACCCAAATTATAACACGGTGTGGTGAAGTGGGATGTTATAAATATTTATAGGGGACTTAGTGTACTGACTGAGATCAGCTGTGAAGGTATATATATATCTAATAAGAGTAGTGTATTATATATAACCTTACCTGCTGCCACATATGTATACCTCAGTCAGAATTATTCTGGAATAGTGTGATGACTACGTTATTTGTCTAGGGTATGTGTATGATGAAGTGTAAGTCCAAAACAAAAAACAGGACTAGATAAAACATTTAATGTTATTTCCACTTTACACTTGACAACACTGTGGACAATCACATAACATAAAACACTCGACAAGCGATATTCTTAAAGAGAGTCACTGACAACTTTTCAAATAACAATATGTATTCAGTGCTGTCATGAATGTATATGTGTCCTGATTCAAATACAAAGGGAACCAGGAATCACAATCAATTTTAATTACAAGTTATATGTACAGAATTTATCAATATGAATCTTGTAGTGACATATATTTTTAATAGTATCCTATGTGTGTCAGTTGTATAGTAGTAATATGAGGTAATACTGGTTTTGTTTTGTTCAAGCTCTGTTGGTATTTGTCATCATGACTTCAATAGTTTGTCTTTATTGGAACTAGTATTGGAGATGTTCTCAGTTCCTGATATTAAAACAATTAAATTCCCCTCTTAATTGTATTTTACACTGTCATTTTAAGATGGGGGTACATAATGTTGAGCTCAGCTTTCCACATCAGCTTATCTTGCGTGATGGCGGCAGGAAAAGACTCCTCTGCTCGATTTCTCCCCTGGGCTCTGGAGACACCTCACTGATAGCTAAATGGACCAAGGAGTATGCTGTCCGACTCTGGATTCAGCAAAGCTCTGACCAGGTGCTGCTCAATAACGTTAAGACCACAGTCCCTGAAAACAAGAAGGATGTACCTTCTACTTCATAACTAATTGATACTCTAGTTCTACACTGAGCACAATACATCACAAACATTGAGTTCAGAGCGTTAGGCCAACTGTCAGCTTCATCTGAAATACTTTATACCAGTATTTCCCTCCCTAATGGTTACTACGCCTCTGCAATTCCAGCATTATTTCTTTCTAGTCAATCATCTAGGTGTCAGTGTACTGTTTGGCCATTCCATGCCGTTTTACTTTCCTCCGACACCTTCTGTTCAGGCTGGTGCATTATAGGCTTTACATCATGTTTGCTACTGAACTACACATATATACAGGCATAAATTAACAATTCACATTCAATTTTCATTAAAAGATACTGAATGTTTCAAGCTTACCACAATTCATGGAAATAAACACAGATACGTTGACTAGCAATGAATTCTGGCACAAATACTGGCACAAATTCCCATCTGCTTATGTTCCAGGCTTTTATTTAGCAAAAATATGAGATGGCTTCAACGCACTGTTGCTTTATCAAGCTTATTTGAACTAGTGGTCTCGAACTAACGCTCCTAAGTGATTATATCAGCGAGTCTGGCCAATGGAGCCACGTTTCGACAAGTGTTTGAAAAAATTTTACCTTCCTACGTCTCCCCTAACAACCAAGGATAGCATTTATAGTCCGACTAATCGTGTTTAGCCTTACATATCATTCCAGCCAATCAGTTCAAATGTAACTTGTGGCCCATTTCCCGTACAATGGTGGTTTAAAAAAATCTACCACTGAGCGATTCTGATTTTGGGCGTTGTCTGACAGCACCATCATTTTATTTTGGCTATAACTTGTTAATTCCTAGACTATTTGCGTAACGTTTTACATATTCTTTGTCAGCAAGCCCTAAGGAACCCAAATATACAAATTTAAAAGAGCTAAGTGGCTGCGTTCGAAATATGCAATTTCTTCTACCTCCTGTTTCGAAGATGTGCTATCTGGGTACTGTAATGTTTTCAAACATAAACCCATCTATTGTCATCTTTCCTAATAAGAGTTTTTCAGGATATAAAAACCGAACTCTGGGAAGGTTAGTGTTTTTATCACTGTCCGTCCGAAAAAAAGTTAGTGCATGTGGCCTTACACGCGTGATAGTAGTAATTGTGTATCGCGCGACGCTTGTTTAGTGTTGCACGTGTTCGGTTTTCTGCCTCTCCCTTCTCTCTATCCTTTAGTCCATCTGTTCGTTCGTTTTGGTAACGTAATATAATTAATGTTAGGATTAATTTAGGTCATTACGCAGTGTGCCTCTCAATGTTTTTCTTAGAACTGCAATACCCGTTTTAATGTGTTGTGGAAACGCTTGTATTTATGCAGTGGCTTATATTTAACGTGGAAACGTTACAATTTGCAGACGAAGCATAAAACAAAGGGGGATTTCGAGTACATTCTTTGTGACAGCACTGTTATTTTACCATTGCTCTATTCTTTATTAGAATTTATTTGTTAGGCTTTATATTTACCTGATAATTTATATATGTGGATTAGAATATTTCACGACACCTCCCCTCTTAAAACAGACATTATATGTCAGTCCTTTATTCTATATACACATAGATAAATGTAAGTCAACTTGACTTTACTCTGCTGTGGTGCTATCATGGTTTTATGTAGTTGGGTCCATTCAGAGTAGGCACTACTCATGAAATCTGCCTCAGACTTCTACAACCAATAATATATTTCGGTTATGTTACTGAACAGCCGCAAGTGTGAGTGCTTGTCTTAATGCTGCTTCGCAACCTGTATTAACCATTTCTCT
Organism: Oreohelix idahoensis; assembly: GCA_024509875.1. NCBI lineage: Eukaryota > Metazoa > Mollusca > Gastropoda > Stylommatophora > Oreohelicidae > Oreohelix > Oreohelix idahoensis. The sequence goes on from JAMPIV010000452.1 coordinate 36,529, forward strand.
TCTCTGAGTCTGCGCAATGACATGTCCAGAGAACATTATATTTCCCTCAAAATGTACGTTATGAGGAGATAACATATACCTGGTGATAGCAGAGTTTTCGTAGTGGATCCCATAATCTTCTTATTATCCTGTATGAAACATTCGGAATATCCTCAATCAAAGAGGCAACTCAGGGATTCATTACGTTCCTCCGAAATGTTTACATCCAACAATTTTCTCATCATTCTAGAGAAGACACTAGGCGCATTCTTCAATCCAAATGGCAATCTATTAAACTCATAGTGTCCTTCTGAGGTACTAAAAGCTAGGTATGGGCTAACCTCAGGCTTTACTGGAATCTGATAGTATCCTTTACTCAGATCCACTTTTGAGAAATATTTAGCTTTATTTAGTCTGGCAAACAGCTGATTTGTATCCGGCAATGGATCCACCTGTCCTTCTGTAATAGCATTCAGTCTCCTGTAATCTATACAGAGTCTATGTTCTCCAGAGGGCTTCCTTAAGAGTACAACACCGGAACTATATGAGGATTCACTGTGTGAAATAATTCCCTCCTTCAATAGATAGTCTATCTCTTCCTTCAAAGCTTTCTCCTTAGCAAACGGAATCGAATATGGTTTCATACAGACAGGTGTGGGGTCTATCAGTTTCATATCATATTCCAATAGGTTTGTATGCCCTGGTCGGTCTGTTAACACCTCTGCATGATTATTTAGAACCGGTTGCACTCTCTCTTTCTGAGTTTTCGTTAAATGTGTACTGATTTTCACCTGTGCTGCTGTCTCACAGGGGTGTAATGGATATTCAAATGATGAAAGTGGTTCCTTTTTCATCTCCATGGCGATGGACAAGGTCAACAAGTGTGTCTCTTCCTGATGGTCTCTTTCCAAATATTTCTTCAGGAGATTCACATGATAGATTTTTTCTTTCCCCTTCTTATCTATCTTATAATTTGTTCTAGACACCTTCTCTAGAACTGTATATGGACCCCTGCCATCCAATTTGTAACTTATTCTGACTCCCGGGCAAAAGAAGCAGTACTTTCTCTCCCACAGCCAAATTTCTGTCTTTCGCCTTCCTGTTATAATAGGCAGCATGTTTCTTCCTAGCTTGTTTCAAATTTTCATTGGCAAGTTTCCAGCCAGTTTTTAAACGAGTGGTCAGCTCATTCACATATTGGTATGAAGATGTAATGTTTTCCTCTGCCTTTTCATCAGTCCACGTTCTTAACAAAGCTACATATGGACCTTTAATTGTGTGGACCTATTTGTCCATGCACCGGTATGGTCTCTTCCACTCGAAGCTTTATAGTGATGATTTTTCCTCTCTACATCTTCTTCCTCCAGTTTGTTTAAGTCCGATTGAGGGATTGTCGGCTTATCCTGGGGTAAGACATCTTTTTGCACTCTCCGCATAGTGGCCATTGTAAAACAGTTAAGTGAAGCTTGTCCGTGAAAAGGGGCTTCCCATTCCATTTGGTCCACTTTATCAAATCTATTTTTCTTTTTATTATCAGGCCTAATTTTGCCCCGTGGCGTGTCCAGGTCCTGATCCATGTTCCCACTTGTGGGTGTTCCCTCATGTGCTATGCTACACCTTTCTACAAAATTCTCAATGTCCCATCTTGCTTTGGGCCAATAATAATTGTGAGCCACCTTTTGAATGATGGTACCTATCTTCTCATGGTCCCCATCTGGTTTCACATGTAGGCTCCTTATTAAGTCTGCCCTATATCTTTTAGGAAGTACCAGCTGTCCCTGACCTTTGGATCTAGCTCCAGTCTTCCTATACATCAACTTGTTTTCATGTAAAAATCTCCCTTGCCTGGAGTTGTATGACAAGTTGACAATTTTCTGAAACAAGGCTTGAGTGTTTTATCCCCAGCCTGTGCCTTCCTCATCTCTTCTGGAGTGGTATCTAACATAATATCCTCCTCCTGTCTTGAGGTCGACCTGACCTGAAGGGTTGCCATATACACAGGTTTCCTTCTGCAACGGTCAGTGTCATGATTGTCCATCTGACAATTTTTACACCACCTTTTTCCTTGGTTGAAAGATTTTCTTTCATCATATTTCCTTTCATCGAATTGTGGGAATTTATTTTTATTTTCATACCGTGGCCTATCAAACTGGTGCTTACCTTTGTTTTGATCCCTAGGATCAAATTTATTAAAGTTCTGTGGTGCCCTAAAGTTATCCACTTGTTTCTTTTTATTACCTGTTACCTCTGCTTGAGCTGCTTGATACTTTCAGCAACATTTAGCAACTCACCCAGCCTCTCTGCACCTTGTTCCATGAGAAACTTTCTCAGGTCTGGAGCCATGGACTCTCTTAATTGTTCTATAAGGACCATTTCCTTAAGATCTTGGGTTTTCCCCAGAGAAGTCCATTTCTCCAAGTATGTCTCTATTCGTGCAGAGAACTGGTGATAGGTTTCACCTGACAGTAGTTTAGCATTCCTAAATTTTTTCCTATAGAATTCTGCATTCTTTTCATATCTTAACAAAAGAGCCTGCTTTAGCATGTCATAATTTTCCTGATCACCTCTGCTCATTTTTGCAAAAACTTCATAAGCTGCCCCACGAAGTCCTTGAGATAACTTTAAGCTCCACCTCTCTCTCTCTAACCCATACGTGGTAGCTAATAGTTCATACCTATTTAGATAGCTCTCTATATCATCGTCTTTCTCAACAAAATGATCTAAATGAAAATTCATAGCTGAGGTTGAGGCTCCTTGGCTAGCAGTGGCATCAGAGGCAAAGGGACTGGCACCATTTTCAGGAGCATGGCCTTGAAACTCAAACTCCCTTAGTCGTAACTCATGTTCCCTTTGTAATCTTTTATCTTCTGCTTCCCTTTCTGCAGCTAATTTCTTCTCTTCCCTTTCTGCAGTCAATCTTCTTTCTTCTGCTTCCCTTTCTGCAGTCAATCTTCTTTCTTCTGCTTCCCTTTCTGCAGCTAATCTTTTGTCTTCTCTTTCTGCTTCCAATTTCTTAGCCTCAGCCTCAAATTGTAACTTCTTAATTTCCCTTTCAGCCTCTAACTTTCTTTCGGCTTCAAACCTTCTTTCTTCGCGTTCAATAAATTTGTCACATTCCGTAGTGACATAGGCAACCATAACTTGCCCATCTAATCCTAACTCTTTTGCAGTCTGAACAGCAGCAGATCGAAATTTGGCCAGGTCCGCCATTGTCATATCAGGTAAATTTTATACAATGTCTAACCAACAATTCAATCTCTAAATATATATCTAATGGACAACACAGGCACCGTGAGCTCAACCTTATTTAATTCCACCCAAGGATACCTTTTAATTCTTATATTCCCTGAAGTGAATTACCCCCAATATTTTTAATAGGTAAAGATTCAAAATCCCAAGAGCGAGACCCCAATATATGTGGTGAAGTGGGATGTTATAAATATTTATAGGGGACTTAGTGTACTGACTGAGATCAGCTGTGAAGGTATATATATATCTAATAAGAGTAGTGTATTATATATAACCTTACTTGCTGCCACATATGTATACCTCAGTCAGAATTATTCTGGAATAGTGTGATGACTACGTTATATGTCTAGGGTTTATGTGGATGATGAGTGTACGTCAAAACAACAACAGACAGATAAACAATTTAATTTATTCCACTACACTTGACAACACTGTGACACTCACATACATAAAACACTCTACAAGGATATCTTAAAGGAGTCACTGATAACTTTTCAAATAACAATATGTATTCATTGCTGTCATGAATGAATATGTGTCCTGATTCAAATACAAAGGGAACCAGGAATCACAATCAATTTTAATTACAAGTTATATGTACAGAATTTATCAATATGAATATTGTAGTTACATATATTATTAAAAGTATCCTATGTGTGTCAGTTGTGTAGTAGTAATATGAGGTAATACTGGTTTTGTTTTGTTCAAGCTCTGTTTGTATTTGTCATCATGACTTCAATAGTTTGTCTTTATTGGAACTAGTATTGGAGATGTTCTCAGTTCCTGATATTAAAACAATTTAATTCCCCTCTTAATGTTATTTTTACAATGTCATTTTAAGATGGGGGTACATAATGTTGAGCTCAGCTGGCCACATCAGCTTATCTTGCGTGATGGCGGCAGGAAAAGACTCCTCTGCTCGATTTCTCCCCTGGGCTCTGGAGACACCTCACTGATAGCTAAATGGACCAAGGAGTATGCTGTCCGACTCTGGATTCAGCAAAGCTCTGACCAGGTGCTGCTCAATAACGTTAAGACCACGGTCCCTGAAAACAGAAGGATGTACCTTCTACTTCATAACTAATTGATACTCTAGTTCTACACTGAGCACAATACATCACAAACATTGAGTTCAGAGCGTTAGGCCAACTGTCAGCTTCATCTGAAATACTCTATACCAGTATTAACCTCCTTAATGGTTACTACGCCTCTGCAATTCCAGCATTATTTCTTTCTAGTCAATCATCTAGGTGTCAGTGTACTGTTTGGCCATTCCATGCCGTTTTACTTTCCTCCGACACCTTCTGTTCAGGCTGGAGCATTATAGGCTTTACATCATGTTTGCTACTGAACTACACATATATACAGGCATAAATTAACAATTCACATCAATTTTCATTAAAAGATACTGAATGTTTCAAGCTTACCACAATTCATGGAAATAAACACAGATACGTTGACTAGCAATGAATTCTGGCACAAATACTGGCACAAATTCCCATCTGCTTATGTTCCAGGCTTTTATTTAGCAAAAATATGAGCTGGCTTCAACGCACTGTTGCTTTATCAAGCTTATTTGAACTAGTGGTCTCGAACTAACGCTCCTAAGTGATTATATCAGCGAGTCTGGCCAATGGAGCCACGTTTCGACAAGTGTTTGAAAAAATTTTACCTTCCTACGTCTCCCCTAACAACCAAGGATAGCATTTATAGTCCGACTAATCGTGTTTAGCCTTACATATCATTCCAGCCAATCAGTTCAAATGTAACTTGTGGCCCATTTCCCGTACAATGGTGGTTTAAAAAAATCTACCACTGAGCGATTCTGATTTTGGGTGTTGTCTGACAGCACCATCATTTTATTTTGGCTATAACTTGTTAATTCCTAGACTATTTGCGTAACGTTTTACATATTCTTTGTCAGCAAGCCCTAAGGAACCCAAATATACAAATTTAAAAGAGCTAAGTGGCTGCGTTCAAAATATGCAATTTCTTCTACCTCCTGTTTCGAAGATGTGCTATCTGGGTACTGTAATGTTTTCAAACATAAACCCATCTATTGTCATCTTTCCTAATAAGAGTTTTTCAGGATATAAAAACCGAACTCTGGGAAGGTTAGTGTTTTTATCACTGTCCGTCCGAAAAAAAGTTAGTGCATGTGGCCTTACACGCGTGATAGTAGTAATTGTGTATCGCGCGACGCTTGTTTAGTGTTGCACGTGTTCGGTTTTCTGCCTCTCCCTTCTCTCTATCCTTTAGTCCATCTGTTCGTTCGTTTTGGTAACGTAATATAATTAATGTTAGGATTAATTTAGGTCATTACGCAGTGTGCCTCTCAATGTTTTTCTTAGAACTGCAATACCCGTTTTAATGTGTTGTGGAAACGCTTGTATTTATGCAGTGGCTTATATTTAACGTGGAAACGTTACAATTTGCAGACGAAGCATAAAACAAAGGGGGATTTCGAGTACATTCTTTGTGACAGCACTGTTATTTTACCATTGCTCTATTCTTTATTAGAATTTATTTGTTAGGCTTTATATTTACCTGATAATTTATATATGTGGATTAGAATATTTCACGACACACGGATGCGTGTTCGAGGCATCTTTATCAAGTTGCCAAGACTGTTCTACTGAGGAAGAAGTCTAGAGTTCCCAACTAGTTGGGGTAAGTTGTAACATACACTTTATATACTATGAATTTGACAAGTTTGAATTTGCTGATGGTTATACAGGTCCATACGAGGCTGGCAACCTCAGCATGTGAAAATGATATATTCATGAACCACCACAGCAAAGTGTTGTTGATTTCATCGTGCTAGTTCTCACAGGGAACCAAAAGCAGTGGTAACCTCAGACTACGAGTGGATCAGGCAGTGGGTGATGAAGATAACAAATGTATATATTTACCATCAATTGTTATAAGTCGTATGTATACTTAAAAATATCCACCCAGGCACACGCCATTGCACTTCCCGCTGTCCAGTCGCAATTTTTCAATTAAATTAACTAAAAGAATGGCGATTTTTCATCATATCCCCTGAATTATATGATGTGCGCTCAGTGAGATTAAAAAATTCATAGAAAGGAATCGATTGACAGACAGCGGTATAGGCGGGTGATTAATATCAGGAAAGCAAAAAGTTAGCAGAGGTTTTGTTCTTCTCTTTCCTCTAAAGTTTGTGGTAAGAATCGAAGAGACCATTTGAGGTACTACTCTACGATACCAGTTGTACTACTGTACTGTGGCTCAAAGCTTGTGATCCATACTGGAAACCTACGCTGTGAAGATACCTGCCTTGACCAGAAGAGGTTATCTCTTGAACTGATCTCGAGACGTGCCCATGCCACAGAGACGAAATGACGGAAACAGTAGCATTTACACTTCAGTGTTTTGGCAGCTAAGTGACATTTCTAGCAGGCCAAAATACAGAAGAACTTTGTTTTTCTTTTCAACATTACGCTTCTAAAGTCGACATCTTTTCTAAGAAGACACTTACATTTTATTAATCACCAGCTCTTATTTATTTACATTTGTTGAAAAGTAATTGATCATTAAATTTGTTTTATGTTGTTTTACAAATTCATAGTTGATTTAGATATTACAGAGAGAAGTGCACACGCATGATACAGTATCCATATATATATATAGCCAATGAGAAGAATTTTACTGTTAATTCAATTGGGAGCTTGTACGTGCTAATACCTCTTCACAAAAGGCGGCGGGCAGATACAAGTTAACATTGCTACAACGCATTCAGCATTGTTCTTGACCTGTTCCCTCAAGGTAGAAGCATTATAATCCTTCTAGCTGCATCTCTGCCAAGAGTAATCTTATGTGAAGGTAGACACCTTTGAAGACCCACATTATATAGTCTAGGTTTTGGCAATTGTAGGACCATCACTACAGAGCAAAGGGGAGGCAACAAGTGACAACAGGAGAATGGAGCCTGGACGATTACCACAACATGCCTACAACATTAGACGCTCTGGTTTTATGACACGAGCTAGACCAAAAGTTAGATCATCATCACTATCATCATCACTATCATCATCATCATCATCATCATCATCATCATCATCATCATCATCATCATCATCATCATCATCATCATCATCATCATCATCATCATCATCATCATCATCATCATCATCATCATGTTAATATGTATATATATGGGAGCCGCGCTGGTGTAATGGCTACGACGTTGTACTGGCGACCAGGTGTTCATGGTTCAAACCCAGCCGTCGGCGTTTGAAGAAATGTTTACGACCGGAAATTTGACTGAATAACCTGAACGGCTCCTGCACATAAATCCCGTGTGGATGGGAAGGAGCGAAGCTCCTCACCAGGTTGGAAGGAAAGTCCACTGACCCCCTCGCAATGACATGTCATTGGGCCGACAGAGCTGGAAAGCTCGAGTGCCGCTGGTTATAGAAAAAAAAAAAAAAAACGATATATATATATATAGATATATAGATATACATATATATATATATATATATATATATATATATATATATATATATATATATATATATATATTAGAGCTTCTGGATCATACACATGCTTTTATGTGTGTATATATATATACTAGAGCTTCTGGATCATACATATGCCTTTCTCTCTGTAATGATTAATTCAACTACGAATTTGTCAAAATCAACATATACAAATTTAATGCTCAATTACTTTGAAAGAAATGTAAATACATATGACTGTTAATTATGAAAAATAATTAGGTTTCTTCACCGAAAAGTTTTTAGGCTTGATGAATTTTGAAAAATAAAGTTCTTTGCCAAAATGCTGAAGACCAGTTCAGGAAGTAACATCTCCGAGTCAAGGCAAGAATCTTCATGTGTCGATTTTAAGCTTAGAACACAGTCTAGTAATCCAGTAAATGGTCTCTCCGGGTCACAGCACGATTAGTCGGATCACCTCGTACTAGTACCACATACTGTAGAGGGAATAAAAGAACAAATTCTGCTGCTAAATACCTGTTTACCTGATATTAATCAGGCGCCTTTTCCCACTGTCCTCCAGCCTTTTGTTTTCTCAGATTTGTTACTTTCCCTGAGCGTATATCATATCACTCAGGGCATGTGATAAAAATTCACCAGTATGTCAGTTAATTTAAGGAAAAATGTGTGACTGGACAGCGGCAGTGGCTTGTGTCTTAAGGAACATTTAAAATTTACTTACATTCAAATGATAAAATACAACTATTCACAAGTTGGTGTAATCATCACTCACTCCCTGCTCCATTCGCAGTCTGTGGTTACCTCTGCTTTTGGTTCTTCCGTGAGAATTGGCATGAAGCAATCACCAGCGCTTGCTGTGGTGGTTCATCACTGTATCCTTTTCACATGCTGAGGTTGCCAGCCTAGTATGAATCTTTAACACCACTATCAAGTATGAACATGTCAAATTCACAGCATAAAAAGTATATAACACTCACCTCGATAATTGAAAAATCTTAGACTTCTTGCTCAGTAGAATAGTCTTGGCAACTTAACACAGATGCCTCGAAAACACGTCTGGGGTATTATTTCTATTTCAGAATCCCTCTGTGACTTGTGAGTGATCCTGTTGAATTCCGGGTTCCGCATTAATGTTGACGAGTTTTCTACTGGTGTACAGAGATGCTCTTATTACTTTTTGTCCGGGCCTATAAATTCAGAATCCAACTCTATTCTTTTCTGTGGCAAGGTTCGAGCTGTCTAAGTTGACAATTTCTGGAATGCAGTGCGGTATATCAAACTTTTTCTACGTTATTTCGTAGGTTCTCGGCCCACGATTGCACCTGGCGTTTTCTGACAAACTCCCAATCAGTGCTGTTGTGTATTGGCGCCTCAAATGCCAGCCAATACATTCAAAGTTCATTTTATGAAAACTTTTCTCATGTAGTATTCTGTATGACTCGTGCGTTTGAAAATTTCAAACAGTCATCCTCCGTATACTGAGTTGCTACATCCGACAAATGTTGTCAAAGTCTACTCAAATCACACTTCCTGCTCACCCCTTTAAATGTCTTCCAAGATTGTGTTTATTTACAATCACCTAACCCTGCAGTCGAATCCGAAGTAATTATGCAATCTTAAGCAAATACTTCATGCTCGCATTTACCTTTAGTCAGTGTGGTATTATCACGTTTTAGGGACTCAATTAATCTCTCAAGGATGGGCGATACGCTTGTCTGGCCCTGTCCTGCACATTGATCTACTCTTCTCGTTTACTTTGAGTTAGAGAATTTTAGTCAAAAGCTAACGGAGTCATCAGTACACAAACGATGGAAAGCAACCAAAAACCACCGTCGTATCGTCCCCTATACAGTAATCAATCTTCCTCACAGATTGGCGTACAACAGATGGCCGGTCCGATACATGAAATTGCTTGGAAAGTATTGTTCTTGAATCTGCATGATTGTGACGACTTGCCCAATCTTCACTTCTTTTTTTTTTATTAATTACGAGACGCCATTTTTTATCATCTTCAATGCATGATCGAGAAGCCCGTGATAAACTTTCACGTGTCCAAGGAAAAACCCGCTAAAAGTGCGCCAAACCCTTGCCATTTTTGGTATGTTTACTTTATTCATATTTTTGTTTTACGATCACATCCAGCCACATGTGATCGGGTGTATTTTATGATCCCACGGGATATGTACAAACTGTTCATAATAATGTTAACGGGAATATATATATACGAGGCGTGTTCAAATGAAACCCGACAGTGCAGCGCCAAGTGGACATTCGTAGGAGGAGCATGATGACGTCACATCTGACGTAATAAGCACATACGAATGTACAAGTGTGTAAGTGTTCATTCTCCTAGTATTCATTGGTTGTGCTGCAGACCGTTAAAATAATGGCCGGTGTGATAAGGAATCCGTCCAAGGTCGATCACCATAAGGAAGAACGCATGGGGTGGAGTTTGAACCGCCTGCTGCGTTACGAAGAGGAGGGTGATGCATTTCTGTTGCGCATAGTGGCAGGCGATGAGTCGTGGTGCCACCACCTTTTACCGTGCAGCAAATCAGCGAGCATGCAATGGAAACATCCCGGATCACCTAAACCCAAAAAAATTCAAGTCACAGATTTCCGCCGGTAAGGTTATGCTGATCGCATTTTTTCACCATGAAGGGCTTCTATTGGTAGACTTTAAAGAGCCTGGCGTGAACATCAGTGCCATCCGCTACAAAGACACACTAGACAACCTGCATACAGCCATCAAGAATAAACGACCCGGCATGCTTTCGCGTGGTGTGATTCTGTTGCATGACAATGCTCGCGCACATGTTGCGAACATTGTGCTGGAAGCGTTAGCAAGGAAAAGGTGGGAAGTTCTGCCACACCCAGCCTACAGCCCCGATCTGTCACCATGTGACTTTCATTTGTTCGGACCCTTAAAAAAATCTCTAAAGGGACAACGATTCGACTCCAATACAGACGTCAGGGCCTCGGTGACCAAATGGTTCAATAAGCACCCAAAGTCATTTTTCTCGGACGGCATCCGCCGTCTACCCAAGCAGTGGGATGCGTGTCTGAATGCCTATGGTGACTATTTCTAAAAAACCCCAGTGAGTACTTGCTTCATAACAATTGCTGTATTTAATTCTACTACTCCTGCTGATGTACCTTACATATATTTGTTATAAAGCCACTGGGACGGGTTTCATTTGAACACACCTCGTATATATATTAATTTCTATATTAATTCATTTTCGACCGACGCTTAGATTACAGGAAATTAATAGTAACAATAATGTTGACAGACCCTGACATATATTCATTATAAATTACATGACGATGCGACCAGAAGTGAAGTGTGATAATATTGTCAGACAATTCTAAAACACTGGTGTCCAATTATTTGTTAAATTCATCATAATTGACACGACGATTAGGCTAGAGGCACAGAACTAGAATACTGTCGCCCGTCATTTCTAGGATGATTTGGTGGGTTTAACTGACATTTATAATAATTCATCATGTTACGTGACGATAAATTCTTACTAAAAGAATTATAATACTGCCACTTGGGCAGAGAAATATAATAAGAAAGGGGGGAAACTTGAATACAAGATTAGGCTTTAGACATATGATGTTAGAGACTAAAATCTGAGATGACTGGCAGACGGACGACTTAGGGAAAGACTGTTTTCTAAAGCTAGAAAATTAATGAAGCCGTCGTATTTGTCTTCAGTCTATGGTGGAGCCTTGCACGACAGTCCAATCTCAGAGCAGAATACGGAGTCGAGCACAGTGAAGGCAAATCCGAACCATTCAAGACCTACCTGGTGCAACGTCAGGAGACCGGAGAACTAACCACACTTCACTATCAGCCAGGGGCTGAAAAGATAAGTTCCTTGAAAAAGGGAACTCACCATATCAATGCCATATCTTTAGTCATCCATGATGAAAAACACTTGAATTGTGAGACACATAGTACATACAGCAGACACTAATTCCATCGACAATACTATCATCCACCATCTATTCATTTTAATTTTAATAAACCAATTGGGTGTATATAATGTACCCCATGCTTTGTTCCTTCTATTAGATGTTGAATATTGTCTGATGTTTATCTTCCTTTATAAGGGAGGGGGGGGGGGGCGCTCGTAAAATATAATATAATTTAAAGGATAACAATAATAGATAACTGAGAAGGGGGCTATGGTAGCGAGAGACCAAATATCTCCTTACAACCTTTTCCAGACCTTGTCTAGTTAGGAGAATTTACACTCTTTTGTCTCCCTTCAGCGGTGGAAAACCCAGCAGGAATTCCTTGAGCCAAATCTTCCACAGTCATATCTATTATTTCTTCTAATAAATTCTTATCCTTCCTACGCTACGCCACAATGATCAAGGCGAATAAGAAAGTTATCAGTTGAGCCCACCTTCTCTCTCTCTCTCTCTCTCTCTCTCTCTCTCTCTCTCTCTCTCTCTCTCTCTCTCTCTCTCTCTCTCTCTCTCTCTCTTTATCTCATTGTTTGCCGGTCTGTCCGTCTCTCTCTCTTTACTCATTCTATTTTTCACTCTGCTTTCTATTAGTTTATCTTTTTACTGTCTGTGTTTGAAACAGTGCCTAATATGTATAAGATATGGTGCTTTATTTATCGAAATGATCTTATAGATATGAAAGTATACGGTCTATTTATTGTTACTTCCCTTGAGTTAGTCAAAGGGATATAACCGCTACACTTTCTTTACTAGGGATACTTCTGTGGATGACTGGTTATACACCAGAGTTGTTGCTTGCAGAAGTGAGGACACACCCAGGTAGTAACGAGTACTCGTAAATGCTTATAGTTGGTAGTATTATGATTAAAGGTTAAATTATCAACAGCAATTACAGCAATATCAAAGAAAATTCTAAAAGCAGAATATTGGAGGAGTCTAAGTATTTATATCAATTCCATACTGGCAAAACACATCTCCAGGACATTTTCAATTACAGTTCCTTCAACAAATAATTCCTGGAGTGTTTTCTGGTGGGGGAAATACTGCCAGCTTTATCCTCGATGGCAAAAAGGTTTATTACTTACAAAAAGTCGTGATAGGGTATGTCTGAAATCTGTGGAAACCTATCGAAACAAAAGATCGATTTGAAACTTTTGAAAAAACTAACTAGCGACTCACTTTTTGTGTGCATAAAACCACAATAAAATACGTGGCAGGGGTCACGATGGGTCGCTGGTGGCCCTGGTAGGTAGTAGGTGTCTGGACGGTTATGTACTTGTCACAAACGTAGGAGTCAAAGGCTTTTTGCTCTCACAATAGGAGAGCGCCAGGTTGCTCCGCATCTCAAGTGAGTACGCCTTATGTAGGTTTGACTATAATAACTGAGATAACTGTCTCAGGGTCTCTGGTTACTATGATGCATCAGTCTATATACTAGTCCGGTGCTTTGGCTTGCTTGTTGAAATTATTTCTAATTGGAGGATAGACCGGAAACTATCTTATGATTGGTCTTGGGGCCTAGCTGACTGTTAAAATAATCTTTAACCTGACTAACTACGAAACCTCTAGTCTAAAATTATTGTTACTAAGTAAGTATGATCAACCATTGTTCTAGGTTCTCTCTATTCTAAATGTCTTCCGGCCTAACTTGTATGGAAGCCACACAAGGTTTGATGACATCATGGGTTAATGTGGGCCATGACTGATGATGTCATTGGTTTTTGACTAATGTTTATTTTTACTAACTAGTCTTGCGCTAGTACTCTTACTATAATTCTAATAGTTGTAGCGACGTAGTAGGCCATACGGTCACGTGTTGTTTACTGATCACATTGTGTTCGTTTATATTTGTTCTTCTGTATTATATTTTGTCAGTTATATGTGGTCCATGGTTTACATTTAAGTTAATGTAATTAGACAAGGGATCGACAGGTAGTTGTCCCCGCATTCTAATTGCTACAGGTCGTTGTGTCAAAATTTGTGGTAGTAGTTTTATTACAATATTGTTACAAATAAACAATAATTAAAAATAGGTACTTTTGAGAAAGAAGGAAAGAATGAAAAAAACAGATAAGAAAAAAATGGAATACAGGATGAAGCAGGGAAAGAAAAATGGAGGAAACTAGACAAGAGAAAATTAACAAAGTAATGGGCAACTCGGAGATTCGATCTAGGCCCGTTCGAATGAATCCCTATCTGCTATGACTTTTTTCATTGTCTCATAACCATTCTATATTTTTCTCTTCTCTGTTTTCTGTCTATAAATGCGGCAGATGAAGAGTAATCCCTAAACGTCACGTGTTTCTAGTTGATGGGAGCTGCTCTGTGGCACGTAAACTTCAATTAATCTTTTTCGTAATGGTTGTGTACCACAGAGCGCTCTCAGTGAACGGACGTTGTTGCATGACGTCATCGAGTGAGTGATGACGTAGGCGAGTTGGCAAGGATAACTTATGCTTGGTTACGTGGTCTTTTGGTGGAGGAGCTCGCGGTGGTCAGATGTGTTCAGCACAAGTGTGATTTTTGTGGATGAGTTTTTCCCCAGACAAATAAAAATGAGTGAGTCCAGCAGTGAATGTCGACCTCAAGACGAAAGTGTTTGTGGAATCTGTCATCTATTCATATATTTATTTTGGACCGTCTGGACAGTCTTCAAGGACTGATTATTAACGTTTTTCTTGGGTCCAGGGTTACCCAACCAAATATGTAGAGGTCCTTCTCGGAAGAGAAGCATACTCAGTTCCGATCCAAAACCACCAGCAACCAAACAAAATACTAGATATACTTGTTACTTCTAAAAGCCCTGACAAGGCAGTCCTAGTTCTTGAATCCCCAGTGTAAGAGAAGCAGAGATAGATAGAACCAACACAAGAAGAAGAGAATTGAACAAAAACATGAAGATCATGAAGAAAACATGGACAAACCTTAAGCTGATGTCATGTGACAGGAAGATTTGTCATGTGACAGGAAGATTTGTCATACGTTTGTTGAAGGCATATGTTCCTTGGCGCGCTGAAGAGTGATGCTGATGGCGATGATGGTAAAATACAACATTTGAGAATCGTGACGCAAGAGGATCGCTCCAATTACAAAACAATCAAAGCAGCGGAAATATTTGTTCGATGGACGACATGTGAGCAAAATAAATTCGAGCTAGACACGTGTACGCGTTCTAATGTATTTCATTATGTGTTCGCTCCGTAACCATTTAACCATTAGTCATTGATCTTTCACTTATATAAGGATGCCTCGTTATACATTGTTACACACTTTGACATGATTCGCTACGCTAAATTTTGTTCTAGTTTATGCGACGCTAAATTGTGTTCTAATTCACGCATATAATCGTAACAATAAACATTTTCTTATACGAAATGTCCCTCTGTGTCTGTACGTCATGAACCCCTTGCGCTATCATATGGGGAAAATATGCAAACAGCAAGCATGGCACTGTGCTTTTGGTGAAAGTTATCTTGAACACCAATTTGAATAATCCAACGTAGAGGTCAATAATTTATTTTATTCATATGTCACACATCGCATCAGAGGTAACCCGTCAAGAAAAAGCGGAGATGTTTAATAATTACATACAGCATATGACAACAATAGAAGTCTGCACTAGGAAAGCATTATAAATAAGTTTAAAATAATCAACTAATGTACAGGTGCTTACTTAAATTCAAGTTACATATGGGTAAAAATTATATTTACTGTAATCCGCCCTTGAGGTCAAAAGATTTCGATTGCTTAGGTTAACCTTTTTATGTGTTAAAGACTCAATTACATAGTTATCAATATATATATATATATATATATATATATATATATATATATATATATATATATATATATATATATATAGAGAGAGAGAGAGAGAGATAGAGAGAGAGAGAGAGAGAGAGAGAGAGAGAGAGAGAGAGAGAGAGAGAGAGAGAGAGAGAGAGAGAGAGAGAGGAAGCCGAGTATTCCTTTAAGAAAACTGGCTATAGCTTCAGATTTCTGGTTGAATGATTGCTGTAATTTATCACATTACTAAAACCTTTTATGAAGGCTGACTTATTACAAATCGCAAGCACAAATTTATACTAATTACTAAGTACTTAACTAAATTTTGGGTCAGAAATTTTGGTCACGTCATTATAACTACTTCTATCTTTGCTGATCCCTCATCGTTTCCTCCGTCGCCTAAACCGTCTTCTCTTTTTATGACCTTTGAGGACGGCACAGCTGTTGCCCGCTTGCGTGCACTCTCGGTCAAGGAGTTTCTTGTCCCCAAGACAAGTTAGTTTCAAAAGTAACTAACTCTGGCGGCCTGGATCGATGAGTAACCGACGTAATCGCACGTAACCCGTCACCGCTGGCCCTCCCAAGACTAGGCGTGGGGTGCATGTTATTGTTTTGATCTGCTGCATTACGCAGAGGCGTCTCTTTTAAAAATGAGACAGAGGGGTAACCTCTCGGAGATATTTCTTCCAAGTTGGTTTTAGGCCCCAATCGGCCATCGAGGAAACGAAATTAAATAAAATCAGAAAGAGGGGGTCTTCCCTCATCAAAATTCCGAGGTCCCGAGTTATGGGGCCCGAAGAAAAGAAAGATGCAGAATGACAAGATAAAGATTTGCGAGAAGGGGCCGCTAATAGATTGTCAGCGTTTCCTGGGTCTACTGGCCATCTGGGGTACATCTTGATCTGCTGCATTACGCAGAGGCGTCTCTTTTAAAATTGAGATAGAGGGGTAACCTCTCGGAGATATTTCTCCCAAGTTGGTTTTAGGCCCCAATCGGCCATCGAGGAAACGAAATTAAATAAAATCAGAAAGAGGGGGTCTTCCCTCATCAAAATTCCGAGGTCCCGAGTTATGGGGCCCGAAGAAAAGAAAGATGCAGAATGACAAGATAAAGATTTGCGAGAAGGGGCCGCTAATAGATTGTCAGCGCCTCTCTGGTCTACTCCCACTCTGGGGATACATCTTGAGTCTAGTCTCCGACCAGTGCCATCCCATGGTTGGTCTAAACTTTCTCCGTCATTACCACCACCAGATTCGGCTGGGATAAAAGGAGTGTCTAACCTTCTCGGTAATAAACTGCTGCTTCCGAGCACTTTAGTGTCCTCAGATACACTGACATGCTGAAGACAGAGTTCTACGGCCTCTCCAGCCACATCAGGGGTTTTCACTGGGTTGCGCCTGACCTCAGCGACAGCTACCTCAGATAAAAGGTAGGGTGTGTCTGATTGTTCTCTCTCTTCTCCAACCCCACCACGAGGCTTATATCCAGAAAAAGAGAGATTCGTATAGTCGGTTTCCACTCCGTTCCTAGGCGAACGATCCCTCAGACAACTGTCCTCTCCCGTAAGAAGAGAGTGCTGGTCGTATGGGGCTCCAGGGCTATTCATAAACATATGTTCGCTCAGTCCACTGTCTTCTGCCCTAATAAGAGAGTGCTGCTCGGTTGCATTAGTGATACCAATATTGTCAACATTACCCTCACTTGAGGTAGTCAATGCCATCGGGTACCTACATCCCAGCAATAACGGAGGTACTTCAAATGTCATAGGCGTCGGCACTGTTTTATCATCTGCCTGAACAGGGCTATCAGGTGGATACGCCTCTGCACATAAAATGTCACTGTCTTTCTGGGTCTCCAACCCATCATTCAGCAGACAGTCCTTTTGGCGCTTAGACTCAGCACCGTGAGTTGAGGATTCCCCTCATCACTCATAGGGCCTGGTTCGTGCCCACAGCGTTAGAAAAAATAGGCTCATGAGGTGTGCCCAGAACCAAATAAGGGCTTCCAAGTATGAAATCATAGGCGGGCCGAGTCATAACAGCGGCTGGGAATGTGCCACAGACAAATTTGCTCTTCATCTCAATCTGCGGTACAGGAAGCCGCCACGGTTTATCTTCCCTCCAAACACCACAAATGTCGACGTTTTCCCTGGTCATCTGTCCGGGCTTCACCAAATGTCTAGCCACTATGCTCGGGAAGGTAAGACCGCTGTCAAACAAGCACTGCGTGAGAGTTTCATTAACTTCCACAGGCCCACTGTTAGAGGACAACGCCTCTGACACTATAGGCTCCCAAGTGTTGCCTTTTTTCATGCGCGTTGTACTCAGACAAGCCACATGTTGAGGAGCGGGTTTGTTAGGGCATCAGTTTGACCAATGGGAAAGCACTGTACAAAATCGACACATCTCTCATTCTTCCCCCTGTGCCTAGTGGGGTCATGTGGGGTCACTCCCTGTAATTTATTCGACTGGAGAGGCCTGAGGTTATTATGGGTCAAAGGATGAGGTTCCTTACGCGACGGCCCTAACTGCTGTTTAGCAGAAGAAGAAGGCGAACAAGAACAGGAAGCGTTTTCTGGGGGTGGCATATCAGCTGCCCTACGTTTGTGCTTCTGAGTTTCCACAAAAACACTCTGGAACCTTTCTGCCATAGTAATAATTTGCTCCTGTTGCTGAGCGCCCTGATCCGCCAGAAACCTACGCATGTCCGAAGCCATGGTTGCTTTTAATTGCTCAACCATTTCAAGTTCTAACAATCTCTCAAATGTTTTCGGCAATCCAGCCAATTCTCTCCATTTGGTGAGATAACTTTCCACTCGTGCAGCAAATTGCGAAAATGATTCTCCCTTATCAGGCCGGCTCTCGGAACAAAGTTTGGAATTTTCGAAGGGTCCATTGGAACCGCTGCAACAAGGCATTCCTGAGGATGTCAAAGTTGTTCTAGTCTTCAGCCACCATTCTGCTGTAATCCTCGTAAGCCGGTCCTTTTAATGACTGGGACAACTTCAGAGACCACTTACTTACATCCAAACCATATGCTGTAGCCAACCTTTCAACTTTTTCCATGAAAACATCTATTTTCTCATTCCCACTAAAGAACGAGTCAAAAGGGAAATTCATGGCAGCCAGATGAGTAACCGAATTTCCTGAGTGGTAGGCAGCCACTGATTGAGGAGAGTCACCATTAGACTATATATGTTTTATTAGACTATTAATGTTTTATTTGACTATATTGTATACGTTTTATTAGGCTGTAAATGTTTTATTAGACTATATATATATTTTTATTAGACTATGTATGTTTTATTATGTAATATATGTTTTATTTGACTATATATGCTTTATTAGAATATATATATGTTTTATCAGACTATTAATGTTTTATTTTACTATATTGTATATGTTTTATTAGACTATATGTGTTTTATTAGACTTCTTATGTTTTATTATACTTTATGTGTTTTATTAGACTCCATTGTAAATGTTTTATTAGAATATATGTTTTATTAGACTATATATGTTTTATTAGACTGTATATGTTTTATTAGACTATATTATATATGTTTTATCGCATTATATGTGTTTTATTAAACTATGCAGTACCTGTTTTATTAGACTATAAGTGTTTTATTAGACTATACAGTATCTGTTTTATTAGATTATATGTGTTTTATAAGACTATGTATGATTTATTGGACTATATTACATATGTTTTATTAGACTATATGTGCTTTATCAGACTATATATGTTTATTCAGACTATATGTGACAAAACGGGGCGGACGCTATCGATCTTTGGTTCTCTCTGGCAGTAAAGGTACATTTGTGGTACTGATTTTTATTATGTGCTGTCAATTATCGCACTTTTATTTCTTTCTTTCTTTCTTTCTTTTCTTATTGTGTGGCAAATATTTTGTAGGTACAAACATTTGTTGACACTCCTCTCTGTGATGTCACCTGTTTGTTACCCGGTCATCCTAGCTTGCTGTGAGCAAGTGAAATAAGATAGTCGCCGGCGTGTTTAGACTGAACCGCCGATAAGACGACTCGATTGGTAACCTAGATGGGCAGGCACAGAGTTTTGCGTACGGATACGACAGATAACGAGATTACTGTCTGGGTGATACATTCTGGGCAGCCAAATATGATATAATCGCTTCCGGTCACTTGTTTAAAAGTAATCGTGGATTTATTACATTTGAGACAATATGAGTCTACAAATGTGTTTGCAAGAGTGTATGCAAGGCCCCCAGATGTCCATATATGGTAATACGTGAACTTTCGCTTCACGCACCTTAGTCACGTGGAATATTTTTGAAATCATCACACCCTATCAGCATGATTTGAAATGATTGGATCTTTCTGATTAGATTCATAACAACAATGCGTGGGAAGATAGAAAGTCATTTGAAGCTGGCAACCTCAGCGTATAGAATGATGGTTCATGAACCACTACTGCACGAGCTGGTGATTGCTTTATTGCTAGTTTCGTAACGAGAACTAAAAGCAAAAAGTAGTTCTAGGTTCCCTATGGAGCAGGGAGGGAAAGATAAAGGAAATGATGACCATTCTAAGTATAATACTTACATTTTCAAAGCAGTGTAAATGTCCCTATAAACATAGTCACTTTTAAATTAATGTAAGTTTTCAAGCTTAAACCGTTGTAACTGTCTATGTAAAAATATTCATTTTAAAGTAATGGAAGTTTCGAACTTTTCAATCAGTGTAAAACATATATGAAAACATATTCACTTTATATTGTGAACACTTTTCAATCGGTGGAGATGTATATGTAAACAGACTCTATCTGTATTATTAACCTGTTCATTTAAATATAAAGTAACTATGAAAGCTATTCTACTTACTTACTTAGTCGTTCCCCTTCTACCGTGAGGTGTACAGGTTTGGAAGAGAGAGCGCCAGACTATCCTATCGGCTGTCTTCCTCCTGGCCTGGTTCCATTCTAGTCCTCGGTTCTTCAAAGACTGTCTAATGTTGTCCTCCCAACGGACTCTGGGTCGTCCTGGGGGTCTGGATCCCTGGCTCTTTGTTTCCCATGCTTGTCGTGGTAGCCGATCTTCTCCCATTCTGAAGACATGGCCAAACCAAAAACTCCGCCAAGGCCGGTCCCAAGCCCGGCTGAAAAAGGAGGAGGGCGGCCTGCATGGAGGCCGTAAGGAGACAGCCCCTCCACCATGCAAAGGCACAACAGGCCAATCACCTGTTTGCTTTAAACTATGATTACGAGTAATATAAGAGAGAAAACCGGACTGATTCTAAATCTATTCTATTTAAATGTAAAGGGAGTTT
This sequence comes from Oreohelix idahoensis, assembly GCA_024509875.1. Lineage (NCBI taxonomy): Eukaryota > Metazoa > Mollusca > Gastropoda > Stylommatophora > Oreohelicidae > Oreohelix > Oreohelix idahoensis. Next base: position 57,321 of record JAMPIV010000452.1, read on the forward strand.
CATCCCGAGGGATTAAATTTAATTCTCATCGAGGGTAAAGTCTGAGTAACTGGGATGGTGGTGTGGGAAGATAGGAACTCATAACTATGGGGTGGAAAACGCCATACTCAGAAGAGCGTTTCGTTCTATTCTTTTACCATTGTATTTGGTGGTACCAGCAGAAAGTACTATCTCTGGAACAAGAAGGGAACCGTGGCCTAAGCTTTAAGACGAATTATCCACGTGGTAGACTCTCCTTGATATTTCGGGGAAACTGGCTACCCCCGACAACCTTGATCAGAGACGAGCGCGAGCAGAGTGAAAAGAACCAACCCATAAGAAGGAACAGAACCATCATTGGCAGCTAAGTTCAAATATATGCTGCCACTTGAACTTCTTGTAACATCTTACACTCCCTAAAGACGGTGATGATAAATTTTCTTGATCCATAACTATTCAAATTATTTTCCAACTGTTAAAACCTAAAGTGATTATTAAATTTTGTTATTTGTAATGTTACAAATTTAACTTCGATTTAATCATTTTAAAGTTACGGCAAGTTTGTCTCAGTCAATTTACTACACACACTCTAAACAGAGCTATACTAGAATAATATAATTCCACTGAGTAAATCAGGGGTGGGGGCTTAAATGAGCTGAAAGTAATAAGTGCTTAAATCCTTCACAAAAGCGTCGGCAGAATTACAGAGTTAACATACTCAGCCAAAGCAGTACTGTTCTCGCTTATTCTGAATATCTTGTGAAGACTCCCTTTGTAATATAAGTGTCATCACCCTTCTAACTACATCTCTGCCAAAAGTAATCTGGTGCGAAGGTAGATACCTTTGAAGCCCATATTAGATACTCTTTAGTTTTGGCCACTGTTGGACCACTACTGCAAAGCGGGGGAGGGAATACCTTCCCACTATATATGTTTTATTAGACTATATATGTTTTAAATCTATCAATCAATACCCTTTAGCTCACGAAAAAGCAAAGGCCTTCAACAAACACATGCCAAGTCTTCCTGTCACGTGCCATCAGCTCAAGTTTTTTCCATGTTTTCCTCATCATTTTCACCTCTGTATCCAGTTCCCTTCTCCATGTGTTTTTTGGTCTACCTCTGCCTCTCTTTCCCTGAAGATTCCAGAACAAGGACTGCCTTGTAATGCTATCAACAGGTTTCCTCAATGTGTGTCATATCCATCGCCAGCGTCTTCTTCTCAACTCTTGTTCTACTGGCACTTGTCTGGTTCTTGTCATCAGTTCCACATTTGTCCTTCTATTCTACGCAAGCACTCGTTTATAAAAGTCTGTGGCTTTTTTGTTGTTGTTTTGTTGTTCTCCATGTCTCAGAGCCATACAATAGTACTGACTTCACATTTGAGTTGAAGATTCTTATTTTCCTGTTGGGCTTGTTTTCTCTTGTTCCCCGTATGTTTCCCAATACAATGAAAGCTCCTCTTGCTTTTTGTATTCTTATTTTGATATCATTGTCTGTCACTACAACTTTGTCTACATTAATGCCAAGATATGTCTACGATTCTACATCTTTTAGTGGTGTTTCTTCAAGTTCAACCTTGTTATCATTTCTTGCATTTATTCTCATAATCTTTGTCTTTTCCTTATGTATTTTCAGGCCCACTTGTTGTGACCTCTCATCGATAATTTTCATTTTCTCTTGCATCTGATTTTGGTTATGGGACAGAAGAGCCGTCATCTGCAAAATCTAGATCATCAAGCTGTTTAGTCAGATTCCAATGGATTATATTTCTGTTGTGTAATGTCGATGTTTTCATAACTCAATCTATTGCTAGTAAGAAAAGAAATGGAGACAAGAGGCATCCCTGTCGCACTCCCGTTCTAATCCTAAACGGTTCTGTAAGTTGTTCTTCATGAAGAACTCTGCATGTCATGTCTTCATAACTTTTCTGTATTAAGTTAATGATCTTCAGAGGGACTCATTAATGCCTCATCAATTTCCAAAGCGATTCTCTGTCTACACTGTCAAACACTGTGAAAAGACTTTGTTCAACTATTATTTCAATTTGGCTATGCTCTGTGATTTATCTCTCGGGATCCGTTCTATTGACTCTTTTCAGAAGGATAATCCGATGTATTTGTTCCCTCTCCCAGTACTGCAAGTATCTCTGTAGAGGGGTCAATACTGATTTTCATGGGTCTTTGGCTGGAATGCAATTGACAGTTGCTTTTTCTTTCAGAAGTCTTTATGGCTTTCTTTATTTCTTTCTCTCGTGAGTTCCTCTTTTGCCAAGCTATGTCTGGGTGGATTGTTGGAGATGGTTTTGAGAGTTTCAAAAATTTCCAGACTTTGTTCAACTATTATTATCAATTTGGCTATCTGCTCTGTGAATGATCTTTTTTGTCCAAAACCTGCTTATTCATCTCTCATTTATCCGTCTATTTACTCTTTTAATATCAGAAGGATAATCCTATTTAACATTTTTCCTAGCACTGATAGTAACATTATTCATTTGTTATTCGTGCACTCATGAAAATCTCCCTTCTTAGGCAGCTTGACCAGATAACCGTTCTTCCATTCTGCTGGTATTTGTTCTCTCTCCCAGACTTTGCCAAGTAGTTTGTATAATATCTCTGTAGAGGTGTCAATATCTGTTTTGATGGCCTCCGCTGGAATGCAATCTGGACCAGTTGCTTTTCCATCTTTCAGAAGCTTTATGGCTTTCTTTATTTCTTCTCTACTTGGTCGTTCACAGTTTATTAGTAGTTCCTCTTCTGCTGGCTGGATGTCTGGGGGATTAGTTGGAGATGGTCTATTGAGAAGTTCCTCAAAATGTTCTGTCCATCTCTTCATTTGTTCATGTATATTACTAAGCAATTTTCCATTCTTGTCTTTCATCAGGTCATTTACTTGCATATATTTTCCTGTTAGCTTCTTTGTGTTGTTGTACAAGTCCCTCATATGTCCTTTGACTTCAGCTTCCTCTGCTTCCTTCGTTAACTCTTCGATATTCTTCCTCTTGTCTCATTTGATGTTTCTTCTTACTTCTTTGTTTGCTTCTATGTTAACTTCATGATCCTTGGTGTTGGAGCTTCTGATTTTGCTTCTGTTTACATTTTCTTTCTTGTTTTTCTTTCTGTCTTTTATAATGTTGATGGCTTCTCTTGTTTTTCATGCTTTGCTCTTGCCCCTGCACGTTATCGTTTTCCCAGTACATCTTCACATGTCGGATTCTATATATTTTTGATGTTTTTTGTCTCTTATTTATTGTTTCTTAGAAATCCCACATTACACTGTTGTCTATATGTATGTTCTGTTGCATACTTCTTGAGTCTTAACTTTGTTTTGCGTAATAGAAGATATTGATCTGATGCTACGTCTGCTCCTCAACAAAGCTTTACGTCACGTAATGATGATCTCCTGGGGAAGGAACCTGTCCTCTTACCGGGCGCGTCAACTGGATATAGAGGTTAACTGTGAATACTGAATAATCAGCCATGAGCCAAAACAGGTGATTGTCACTGAGGGCGAGGTGGAATAGTTGTGAGGAACAGCTGTCTGTATCAAATCACCGCTGAAGCTTTATGATGTGACTACCAGCGAGATGGAGGCGGTTTAACCTCTTCCCTCCCCACTGCCTTGTGGGTTTGGCTTTTTAGTCAAGGGCTAGTGGAGACAACCGTACACAAACCGACGGAAAGCGATAAACTACCGTTGTATTATCCCTTGTACAATCATGAATCAAAACAACTTCCTTGTAAAAGACAACGACGTTAAGGGGGATTCCAGAGGAATCACCTCGTCCAGTACGGAGCATCATGTGGTACAGGTGATACCCGATCGTCATCAAGCTACTGCCAGCAAAATTAGAATTAAGAATAACTTAAACATAAGAACTTGGAATGTCAGGGCACTAATGCAGAACGGAAAATTAGATAACATCAAGATGGAAATAGAAATAATGAATGTAAATGTATTAAGCCTATTGTAAAGAACAATATTATAGTGGGTGTGGGTTGTATGTAGATGATGAACAACGCTAGGGGTATTAAGTAACACGAACGCCAGTGCCTACAGTTCCTTTACATTTATTGATATGACTCCAAATTTCCTGAATACCATTTATATTGGCAAGCGCACTGACATAATACTGAGGCTAAACATTGCCAGTAGGAAATAACAAACTACAGTATTCATACACTGGCTCTACGGACACACAACGACAGAACACAGAATGTACTTTGTGCGGCATACACTCTTCGCACACAATAATCAATCAAACGTCTCTATGTGTGGAAAAACACCATCGCACTAATAATCCACCATCCAGGTGTATATCACTTATTACCAGTGATTGGCGGCATGAACAATAAACGTCTGTCTGTCTGTTACCTCATAACTTGAGAACCGCAGAACCGATTTTGATGCGGTTTGCTTCAGAGTATTGGACATGTCTCCGGAAAGGTTTTAAGCTATACATCATCAAGGTACAACATCAGGAGGCTGAGCAGTGAATTTTTATTCACTCCATTCATTTTTATCTCAAGGGACAAGGGACGTTAACAACTTTACCGTTTCTTGGGTTAACGGCCTTAGCTTACAAACTATATGTCATAAATTTTATAATGTTTCGTTAAATTTAGAAGAAGTGCGTTGGTTTCTGTTATGTAAGTTTTATAAACCAGGATTTCTGACAAGGAAACTTTGAATAATACTCTGCTATATAGAGTTCGTACTTAAATAAACAAGTGCGTTGCGATTATTATGCACATTTTCTAAATAAGGATTCCTGAGAAGGAAAGTTTGATTAATTCTTAGCTTTGTAGAGTTTTTACTACCACTTATAATATCACCTAGCTCGGCAGCGTTGACGTATTTGGCGAGTACTTTTTAGGGCTTTATGCTAGCAGATAGATAATGTTAGTCCTTTTCAGGACTTAGTATCTATCAATGCTGATCTGGTTAGCAGTCAATAGAGTTGACTTATTTTTGGATGGTAAATGCGTTCTGATATAACTAAATAGGTTGAAAGAAACGCGTCTCGCCACAAAAAGGCAAAAAAAAAAAAGTTGTTACTACCAATTTCGTCTACACAGAAGCCTTCATGTAAATTATTTGTGCTAGAAGATTTGTATATGTTCTAAAAGATTTGTGTATGTTCTGACATAATAATTGATTAACGATTCATTTGGATATGGAGAAAAGGCAAGTAACTTCAGTTTTTTCTTTTCAGTTACTATTCTGCTGGGGAATAGTAGCTATCTACCTACATAATAATTTTCACATTTCATTACTAAGTTTATTTACTACTTAATTCTTTTCAGTTTTCCTTTCATTTCTTTATTACGTTTTTGTCTTTAATTATATCGTGGTCAGTGTTTGTGCACCTCTTTTAAAAACACTTAGGTTTTTCATTTTATTTTGGGATCATTTTTAGGCAATACAATCCCACTTCTCGGAAATAGTAGGTTTCCTTTTCTTAGTTTATTTCTAACATAAGTGTATTTATTCTTAGTTAGGTACTTTAACTTAATTTCATTTTTGCTTTACTCTACACCTATCACACCGTCCAACAGAACTTCATCACTTGGGAGACTTAGCAGCAGAGCAAAGAGAATGAGAATGAGAAGGGAAGCGAAACGAGCACAAAAAGGGAGGACCGTCAGAGTCATGCTACAAACACGGCCTCTGAGACCCCTGCAGAACGAGAGGATCATCTATCTCAAGATAGAAAGCGCCATATTATTCAATGACATGCCCAGTCTTTGCATAGGAGATCGGCCAGCCTGCAGCGCGATCGGTTGCGTCACAAAGACTTGAGGATTGAAAGAGTGTTTCCCCCAAACCCTAATGTAGTTCAGGTTGTCCAGCCAGCTGAAACTGTCTGGTTGAACAAAGAACGTTCTGCTCCACGCTATGACACTCATATAAATTACAACAATGATCAGTCTGTAAGTCTAGGTCCTTTCCAAAAAATGTGCAACGTGTGCTCGGCACGTAAAAGGAAAAACGAGCCAAAAGGCATTTGCTGCCAACACGGTAAAGTTAAAATGGAAGAACTTCAAGCACCGCCGGAACCGCTGTTGTCGTTGTTGACTGGGCAACATCCTCTGTCCACAGAATTTATAGGAAACATCAGCAGCTACAATAATGCGTTCCAAATGACGTCTTTTGGAGCCAAGGTAGTGTCTGAAACAGGTTATATGCCGACGTTCAAAGTTCAAGGGCAGGTGTATCATTTGCTTGGTAGCTTACTTCCCAACGCAAAGATATGACCCTAAATTTCTTCAAATATATTTATTGCTGATTATGTGTCTCAGGCTTCTACTCGTTGTAACAACTTTCAAAATCTGGAATTGGAAGTGATTTCTGTTTTGCAAGACATGTTACATCGCACCAATTATATTTTATCATTTTAAACAGCCTTAGAGTACGTTCCATCCAATTATCCATGCAGATTCTGGTTTCTTGCTACAGAAAAAAAAAAAAAAATGGAAGAAGCGCAACACATTTTTAAAATGAAATAATTACTTTATTTTATTTAGTACTATTCTCCTTCCTTTTTATATTTAAGTATGCATGTGAAACGTCATGTGTGTGCTTTTATACGTAATGTATCCCCTAATAGCATTATTTTATAGAGGAAAGGGCATTAGTAATGTACGTGCATACATTTCAATACATAAGAGCGTGTGTATGGAGGGACATATGTGCATGAATACACACACGCACATACATACATGTGTATTCATGCACATATATATATATATATATATATATATATATATATATATATTATATATATATATATATATATATATATATATATATATATATATATATATATATATATATATATATATATATATATATATATGTGTAGATGTATGTAGTTGCAGATTGCATGTACTTTTTCTCTTTTTATGTTTGTTTTTAAATGCTATGACTTTTTACGATTTAAAAAAATCTCGCCCTTGGAATAAAAAAATATAACAAGCAGACTGGTGGTTGCGGTAGCGAGGAGAAAGTCTGCATAACAAGAATCCCGATGATTGGCCTGCGTCGGAACACTTACACGTCAAGTGACTGTAACACCAATGTCGTCTACAAAGAAACCCTTACTTACATTTTTCCCTGAGAAGCACACCTCAATGCAGCACTACAATTAAAACCAAAAAAAGTTAAACCTTCCTAAAACGATTCGCACCAAACACGACTTGCAATCAGTCCGACATGGATCCAACATGGATCCGGGTATCACCGCTAGTCGCCATATAAATTATATCAACAGCTCTTCCAGGCGGGGAAATACACTTAGCCTGTACTTATTTCAATATAGCTACAAGGCGGGAAAACGCGTCGCCTCACTGCTCAGTAGCTCCAAGGTGGGAAGTGCGTCACGTTATAATGTACTCCACGACCTACATATATGGTTCCGACAGGAACGCGTCTAGGCGAGAAAATCATCGCCATTAAGAAAAAATTCGATAGGAACTATCACATCATAATTATAATAATCCCAGCTATGGATTCTCATAGTCACAAAAAACGAGCTCACAGCTCGGTCTCATGTACCAACTCGTGATTGAATACAAACATATAGTCTCACTGAAGAAGTTGTCATTTTTCTATGACTGGATTATTTACACAACTAAACTTCAATGGGTAAGTCACACTCTAACACCTACCACAGTTTTCTACAATACCTCCTATCACATGAAGCAAATGCTCACAACATACTGTCATACCATTCCACTAATGGAACACATTATATAGGTGTATGCCATTATATCACATTCTTGAAAAAAAAAACTTGCATTACCTATCATCTATTTATTCCCATGGACAATAAATTACAGAAGGAAAATTATCAACAATTTCTTATGATACATGTTATCCAAAATGACTACATCTCATTGTGAAAAAATGTAAGTCATAGACATCAGTACTTCAGTCAGGTACTCTAGAAAAAAACAAAATTGAACAACAAACCTTGTTGCTTCACCATTATGTGTCATTATCAAATGAATGATAAGAATAAACCCCATTTTCAATATGTGATGAGTGTAATTTACTTAATATATAACACCAAATCTTTTAGTTTCTCCTAATCCATTCTGTAAAGATCTAGTTTCCTTCACTCCGATCAGTTTGATCCACAAAGACACATTTTTCTCACATTCCTTCAGTTCTTCCAAGCAGAACGTTGCTCTGTTAAAATAGTATCTGTGAAGTTCTAGCAGATAATTATAGCACTTTCTTCACTGCTTCCTAAATTTCAAAGACTATGGTCATGTCGAGAATGCGTTTTCCAGCAACTTGATTCTCTAAGGAAAACAAGATTTGATATATCCATTCCTCCATCTCATTGTAATCCTTACTACAGAGGACTATCACAACAGTATCATACACTACAATTACAATAAATGCTGTATAGATTGCTATCATTAAGGGCATGATTTAATCAAAAGGAGTATACATTAAGCCATGACTGCATAAATGTTGATATCTACAACTAATGAGGCAGTTTCTCATTCACCATACATAAAGATGCCCAAGACTTAGTCATGACAACGCGAAATGTATGAAGTCAATCCATATACAATCAATCTGTTCCGTGATCAGACTACATTAACCACTACCTTGCATTCATTGCAATATAAACTAACCTAAAGAACTAAGTACATCGGCAAAAAATAATGCGCCCCGGCTTCGGGTACTCTGAATAAATTATCAAAGTATGGGATAACTTCTTAACACCATAGAGACTGTAGACCATCTCAGCAACCTGACGACCGATGACCATGTCAAGACACTCTCAGTGGTGACATTAACTGCTACAAGTAGTGCCAATCCAAGGCTTATCTTTTCTACTGAATACATACATTCTGGAAATAAATTAATGATCCAGATTAGGAAAGCAAATTTAGCTAATTTCCAGAAATCACCCTCTTCTTTTATGCCACATTGTACTCTACTGTCCATACCACTCAAACATTCTCTTCCGTGGTAAACATATATAAATAATGGACAGGGACATGACCTGAGAGATAAATCTAAAATACCCGTTCTCACCCAACATAATGTGTCTTGACTAACAGGGTAATAAATTTTCACTTCATATCATGGGTCACCAATTGCCCTGTCTACCCAGCAGCTATCAACTATCTTACAGCACAAAATAAACCACTGCATCTAATATGTCACACCCAATCTCTGTCAGCACCCAAGTCATTTCACCAACCATCAATACCTAGATCACAACAGTATCCCAAGATAACAAAATATCTTCAATAACGTAAGGAGATCATCTATGTTCCACTTATCTGGTGGTAACGTTTTGATGGCATTTTTTTTTTCTATAACCAGCGGCACTCGAGCTTTCTAGCTCTTTCGGCCCAATGACATGTCATTGCGAGGCTGGGGGGTCAGTGGACTTTCCTTCCAACCCGGTCAGGAGCTTCGCTCCTTCCCATCCACACGGGATTTATGTGTAGGAGCCGTTCAGATTATTCAGTCAAATTTCCGGTCGTAAACATTTCTTCAAACGCCGACGGCCGGGTTTGAACCATGAACACCTGGTCGCCAGTACAACGTTGTAGCCATTACACCAGCGCGGCTCCCTTATATGGCATTAAACATCAACAACTTCAGTGGCTCTCTACCTTCTGTTGCACCTTTGCCTTTGAAACTGTAAGCAAGTATTAGCTCTAATTGGGCTGTAATTCCAGAACATTCTCCCTTGAGACCATCCATTACTGTCTTCCAAACCTCTTTCTGCGAAGATTCAGTAGCTTCCGTTACTGCTAATGTAGCTACAGATGTTGTATGCTCTATCTTAGCCTTTTTACATTGCGTTTCTGCAACTCCAGGTACCTTCTCCAAATCTGACAGATCTGTATGAGATGCAGTCTCATGTCGCTCCTCCGTAGATATAGCCTGATCTTTCATTGCCTCGGCTTGCTGCTCTAATCTTTGTTTTCCAGCCTTAAATTGCTCTGCTAGTTCATCAACTTGATCATGTAAACTCTTGCCTTTACGTTTTCAGGTTTATTCAATTATTTTGTAGTAAATTAGGATAGATATGTTTTCTTCTTTTAACTAGTATAGATATTTGTCTTCATTTAACTAGTTTAGACGTAGATTATAAGCATTAGATTTACTTCTTATTTAGTAGTTAGTACGGTAAACATATTTTATATAAGTATTAGTGTTATATTATGTATTGTATTAGTATTATGGTAGTGTATACAATAATGTTTATATTATAGATTTGGTTAGATGTTAATAGTTTTCTGTTTCTTTTTATTCAGAATTTGTGTCAGTGAGCTGGAGTGCGGTCACCCAGTACTTCTGATACTGTTACTGCAGACTTTCAGCATCTTGATTGGACCTGCCATTCAAGACATTACTCCAAAGATAAGGTGATTTTTTTGTGTGCAACATATACTCTTCTCTGTTTAACATACCACTTAAACTTTTCTGGTGGTCATCCATTGTTGCAGTGTTTGTATTCGTTGCGTTTATTTCTGGCTATCCCGGACGAGCCACCAGATGTAAAGAACAATATTATGGTGGGTGTGGGTTGTATATCATAAAAAGCCTCTATGCCAACTTTACGTGTAGTGTTGGGCAGAGCAACCTAACCTTTGAGGTGAAGACAGGAGTACGACAGGGATGCCCCTTATCAACCACTCCATTTTTGACAGTCATAGACTGGGTGATGCGCCAGGCAAAAGAGGGCAGTCCAAGAGGAATAAGATGGACTACATTTTCTACATTGGAAGATCTGGAATATGCAGATGAAATTGCACTACTAGCACATTCACATCAACACATTCAGGAAAAAATGGATAGACTTAATAAGTTTAGCCAGCAGCTGGGCTTGAACATCAATTTAAAGAAGTCAGAGGTCATGACGCTCAATGTGAGCAACCCTGAGCCCATATCAGTAAGGAATCAGCAACTGGTACAGACAGACACCTTCACATACCTAGGATGCATAGTAACACCAGACGGCGGGGCAGGCAAAGACATCAACATCAGAATGAATAAGGCAAGAACAGCCTTTTTTTTAGCCTAAACAACATGTGGAAGTCCTCTCAATACAGCACAAGCACACAATTAAGATTATATCAGAGCTGTGTGCTTTCTTTGCTTCTCTATGGTGCGGAATGCTGGAGAGTTACAGAGAAGGAAATGTCGAAATTGTCCCCTTTTCACACAACATGCCTAAGAAAAATTCACCGAATCTTTTGGCCGAATACCATCACCAACCAAGATCTGCTTACTCGGAGCAAGCAAGAGGACATGCACACCATCATAGCTGGCAGACGCTGGAGTTGGGTTGGCCATGTCCTCAGAAGAGACCCCGATGCCATCACAAGAACAGCTATGCTTTGGACCCCTGAAGGAAAACGAAAGAGAGCCGACGACCAAAAACAACCTGGCGGAGGACTGTGGAGGCTGAGATGCAAAGAATGAACCAGAGTTGGGGCACTGTACGAAGGATGGCCGCCGACCGAGCAAAGTGGAATCAATTTGTTGTTGCCCTACAAGAAGCCACTAGGCGTGATGGCCACTGACTGCTTTTATGGTCGGCGGCTAAGGATCAAAGAAGAAGAAGAAGGGTTGTATGTAAATGATGAACAACGCTAGGTGTATAAAGTAACAAGAACGCCACTGCTTACAGTTTCTTTACATTTATTGACATGACTCCACAATTCCGGAATACCATTTATTTTGGCAAGCGCACCGACATAATACTGAGGCTAACATTACCTGTAGGAAATATTGATTTATTGTTGTGTGTAACCCGATGTGACTTTTTGAAGTATAATCACATCACAGGCAGAACAGTATTTTGATTCGCTGGTCTGCATAGACCCCGAGGGTTTGCGTGGTCTTCAGCTGCTGATAGCACGGAAAATGAGAGACAGGTAAACGTGCTTAATCAACCGGCACAAACCTGTATGACGCTCCCGCTAACGGGGAAAAGGGGAGCGGACGGGGTGATTGTTTGTAAACATTCCTTGTCTCGGTATGTATTTATATAAGATATTATTAGCTAGTGGACCTTAATTTAGGCGACTAGCTTATGGCTTGTATTTATTGTTTCTTCACAGCGTAGAAAGCAGTCTTCCACACGCCACTGATGTGGGAACCTGGAAGCAGCATTTTGTTAACTGTCTGGTATTATCATCACATCCTTGACCGAGGTCTCGAGTTGAGATCGGTTTTGGTTAAATCCTAAAACTCATTACCAGAAACCTGAGTGGAGTACCCCGCTGCTGGTCCCTCCTGTAGGTGTTAAACCTCTGAAGACCCCCACCACTCAAGCTCACCAAACTTCAGAACCGAGCGCCCATCCCGTCTGTTTGCATACTGGTTGGCCCAGTTCGATATACGCCCAAGTCACAACTGACCTGGCCGCGTCTCTCGGGTATATTAAGGCACACCGCTTGCGCAAACCCAAGTTTGGAATCATTTTAACCCACATGATATCAGTGTTCATGATCATTGAGTCTCACTGGAATTATATTGTCTGCTGACATGGTTAACATTGGATGTAACTGAAATTCTCACCTCGACAGCAAGTTATAGAATTTACCAGCATTGGTTCAAGTCCCGGATATTACCTCACTAACAGACAGGGATTTCATCTCAATAACGGGTGGGCGACATTAATTAATTTCATAGAAGTACTGGTGGTGCTAGAAGAGGGTGTTTGCCTCTCTATATTTTTGTTGGGGTTCTCATGTGGATTTTGGGTGATGTGTCCTTTTGCTGTGGGGTGTTTACTTTTGTGTGTGTTTGTGTATGGTCGCAGTCGCTTCTATTTGAGGCTGGGGACTGTCAGACGGGGACAACGACTATAATGTTGTGGCTATTATGTCTAGTACCCATTGTGGGTCTTTTTCCATTAGGTTAATTCTTGAATTTTTTTTTACAACTTGGTTGCCAGTTTGGATTATTAACCAAACTCGGGTGAGAGTTGTAGGGTATTATTCTTGTGGTTATTGTTCGTGAATTCACACTGTTCTTTGAAGTGATTTTTATCCTTCCTGCCATCGCGCAGATATTGTCATTTTGTTTTTTTATATACATATTGAGATCTTAATAAACATAGAAAACTAATTAGCTGCTGATCAGTGTCACAGATGGATTTGCGGCGACCCCTTCTCGATCTCTCTTTCACTACGGCAGTAATCAGTTACATTTGTTGTACTGGTTATTTACGTGCTTTTCCATGGTCAGCACGTTTTTCTTTCTCTGCTATGTAGCAGATATTTTGTGCTTTCATTCTTACATCCCTTTTAGTTATAATTCGTCTTGTCTGTTTACCTGCTGAGATAGTAGACAGGTGATGCAATATTGAAACGGCAGTCATGTTGGTAAATTCTCGTGTACCAAACCTTGGCCGCAACAGATTAACACTACAATCGCCACACTGTAACTGTCTTTTTTTCTTGTTGAGGTGATCACTGGCCCAAGACAGTATACATGTTGTTAGATGTGTAGTGCGAGCGTATGATGAATTGAGTGTGGGTGCGAATGAAGGCGCGAATGTGTTTAGGCTCGTATAGATGTAGATCCTGCAACCCATACTCTCACATGCAGTAATCAAGGATGCTTTGACACTGCAGGCATGTTTCAAGACATTTATTGACGGGAACACACATAATATCAACAGGAACAGTCAGTGTAACAAGGTCATGCTGACCTGACATCGATAGGTATACATTTGGCATTCAAAAAGGTAAACATCAGAATAGACGTGCATGGTCAATAGCAAAGTTCTTCAATAATGACAGTTCGTAGCGTCGCCCTTGGCGTCTCTGACTAAACGCGTCAGATGCCTTAGTCACTTGGACACATAGGTGCAACTTGGCTCTCCCCGCCAATTGCACATATCAGGCTGTAGTATAACAGCCGAAAGCACAGGCCTCGTTCTGACGTCGGCCGTGTACTTCTGCTAAATAGGTTATCATCAACCCTGCAGTAATACTTATTGTAGATATGAACTCCGCCAATCTGCGGCTCCCACAATATATCTTCGTCACTGGATTTCTGGACAATATAAGACTAACAGTCTTGGATGGCTACCTCGAGCACAAATATATAAGTTCTGAAATGGCGGATCAGTGAGCTGCTGTTCACCCTAGGTAATCCTTTACATGTTCTGCCACCGAAAAGCGTAATAATGCATAAAGGTCGGTATTACCTGGCAAATGAATCCTCAGAACATCACAAGGAATTCTGTCGTCATCCCGACGCACAGAGATTCACTGGGGAAAACTGCCATAGCAGTTACTTCGAAGATTCTCCCCGAAAAACAATGGACTCTTGGTCCCTTCAGAAAAACAGGACCTCCCGGCTTCCCGGAAGTATATCTCACTCCCGCTTAAAAAACCTTCCCATAGGCCTACGCCGAACTGTCAACCTCTGACCCTACAGGTCAAACACAATGAATGAATAAACAAGGGAAGACAACCCCTAATCAACCTGACATCGCAGGTAAAGACACAATTATACTTATGATACAAACATAAGCAAATAACTTGACAGATGACTCCGTCGAAAATGACAGCAACATTACTACCACCCCCCCTGTAAAAAAAAAATGCAATTTTTTTTTTTTTTTTTTAATATGTTCATGAGCAAGATAGCACCAGTATCACTTCTGTGCTCATGCAAACAATGAACCTAATATCAGGTACAATAGAAGAGGGTACAAATCATCTCTCAACATAGGAGAAAATATTTCCTTTAAGCCAAACAAACTAAGGGATACCATTCAAGAAACCTAAGTTGCTGGCAATACCAATCATATATCAAACATTACTAAATAATATAATCATAGCAATATACAAATGTCAATGCTATTTTAGCAACATATCACTGATGGATGGACAAAATGAAATTTGTTAAATTATCTAAACATCATCCAAATACATTTGTATTACAACATATCATGATATTAAGGACAGACCTAAGTCTGAAAATATATCAGGAAAAACTAGGACACAAGATTTAACTGGAATCATGTGGGCATCTAGACAATATGTCCGCCATCACATTATCCGAACCACGGATAGCTCGCACCGTGAAATGGAAAGGCTGAAGAGCAATAGCATAACGAGTAGATCTCGAGCTCTTCAAATCCTTACTTTGCATAGCCGTAAGAGCTTTTTGGTCGGTTTCCATAAAGAAATGCGCGCCCAGAAGGAACCTTTGTAGCTTAAGAATGGACCAAACCATAGCCAACAATTCACGGTCCAAAACCGAGTAATTCCTTTCTGCCGCATTCAGCTTCCTAGAAATATACATTACAGGATGCAGAGTTCCTGAATATTCCTGCATTAGTGCCGCTCCAATGCCAGTGGAAGAGGCATCACTACGAAGGACAAAAGTCTTATCAATCGTCGGTAGTCTTAAGATAGGATGAGATGAGAGCAAATTCTTAACCTGATCCAATGAAGATTGGCATTCTTGGGACCAACGCACCATATTAGGAGAACCTTTTTTCAATAACGTTGAAAGTGGTGCCATAATGGAGGACAGATTCTCAATGAATCTTCCATAGAATTGTATCAATCCCAAGAGACTACGCACTTGCTTTTTTGTCTTCGGAACCGAGATATTTAATATCTTTGAAATGTTTTGGTCCTCTGTCTTCAACAGACCATGACCAACTCGATGACCTAGGAAGGAAATTTCACTAAACCCAACAAAAGCTTTAGAGGGTTTAGCAGTCAAACTATGCTCACGTAGAGTAGATAGCAATTCCTTTAGACCCACATAGTGTTCTTCCCAAGTATCGCTGAAAAGACAGATGTCGTCTAAATATGCAAAGACATCTGCACGATCTGATAGAATTCGTCGCATCATGCGTACGAAAGTCGCTGGGGCGTTCATAAGCCCGAAAGGCATAAAATTCCATTGAAACAGACCCCTAGGTGTCGAAAAAGCAGTGAGAGGTTTGGCGTGTTCCGTCAGTGGGACTTGCCAATAACCTTTCGACAAGTCTAGTTTAGTAAAGAATTTAGCTTTAGAAAGTCTAATAAGTAGATCATCTAATAACGGCATAGGTTCAGCATCGAACTTCGTAACTTGATTTAATTTGCGATAATCAACGCAAAGACGTATGTTATTGTCTTTCTTTCGAACAATAACTATTGACGAAGAATAAGCTGAAGTGGATGGTTCAATTATTTGTAGTTGAATCATTTCATCAAATTCTTTCTCGACTTGTGCTTGAAAATGAATAGGTATTGGGTATGGTCTTACTCTGATCGGATTACGATCAGTAAGTATGATGTCATGTTCTATGACATCTGTGTGTCCAGGAATGTCGGTAAGGACATCCTGATATGATTGTAACGTAGAGGATACTTGACGTTGTTCCTCAAAAGACAAGTTGGGAGAGACTGTAACGTCCCTCCACGATTCCGTTGAAGTAAGTGGAATCGTAGGAAGAGGTAAGTTCACGTCAGAAAAAATAGTTTCCTCATCCTGTATAACAGACAGGGATGAGATGTGACCATGTTGGACTGGAGAGTCGTCCGTCGCCTGGAAAATAGGCTGTAAATAGTCTGGACGTTCAATAAACTCTGTTAGCATATTTATATGGAAGGTTTTATGCCTTCCATCCACATCGACAATATAGTCGACATCAGAAATTTTCGAGACTATAGTGTATGGACCCTTCCAAGAAATGAGAAGTCTATTCTCTCTTGAGGGCAGTAAGACATATGCTTTGTCTCCAGGACAAAGTTGACGTAGGCGTCTTTTCTTATTAGCAAATCGCCTAGCTTTTTCTTTCGCAAATTCGGAAGATGAAGTTGCTAACCTGCACGATTCGATAATCTTTTCTCTAAGAGCTATAACATATTCATATGACGATTGTGTATCATCGTCAATATTATCGGAAGTTATCAAATCGTGTAACAAGGACATTGGCCCGCGCGGTTGCGCGCCAAAGACAAGTTCGAAAGGAGAAAACCCTGTATGCTCGTTGGGAACCTCTCTATAGGCAAAGAGGACTGCAGGTAAAACCCTGTCCCAATCTTCAGGATGATCCTCCGTTATCTTGCCAAGTAAGTTCTTTAGTGTCCTGTTAAGACGTTCTACCAATCCATTGGACATTGGATGATAAATACTACTGAGAGACCTTTTAATGTCTAGCGTAGCCATTACCTGAGACATAACGTCCGAAATTAACTGAGTGCCGTGATCCGACAGTATTTCTCCGGGGAATCCCAGACGAGAAAATACGAGCCAAAGAGCATCAGCGATATCGACAGTTGATATGCTCTTCAGAGGAATAGCCTCTGGCCAACGCGTGCACATGTCCACGCAAGTGAGGATAAATTGGTGTCCTCTGGCTGACTTAATTTTGAACGGACCAATGATGTCTATAGCCATTTTCTGAAACGGCCGAATCGGAATATCTGCAGCCTGAATAGGAGCAGCATGTCTCGGACCCCTAGACTTGACCTCTTGACAAATTTTGCAAGATCGGCAATAAATTCGGATGTCTTTATTCACGAATGGCCAAAAAAAAGACGCAAGGACTCTAGTTTTAGTTCTGGAAAAACCCATGTGTCCAGCACACTGAGAATCGTGTGCATGCCGAAGAATTAAGGCTCTCATACACTTAGGCACAAGAATTTGCGAATGCATAGACTTGTCCGAGTGTTGTACCATTCGTACCAATATACCATTCTTCATAGTAATATACGATTTGTGATTCGTATTTTGATTGGGATCCCCTTTCTTTGCCAGAAGGAAGTATTTCTTCAAAGAAGGATCCTCTTCTTGACGTTTAACAAACGAGTCATGGGAAATCACCAAGTGCTCGTCTTGGCTATCAACTTCATTACTATTATCAGATGAAGTTGGGGGATTAAGAGCTTGAGCTCTTGTCACCACTGCATTGACCGTTTGAATGTTTCTTTCTTCCCAACTAGCAATTTGTTGCGGGGTGCATTCCTTAACCCCATGAATACGACCGATTATAAGATCCGCAATAGGATTAGGAAGAAGACATGCATGGACATCTCCTGTGAAGAAAGGAGTGTCAATCCTAATAATAGCAGTAGGATAACTTTCCATAGTACCACCAAATGTAACACATTTGATTGTTTTTCCAGTGGCACAGCAAGGATCTATCAGAGACTCCTTAACCCCGACGGTAGTACATCCCGAATCGAAAAGTACTGAGACTAGCCTATCATTTATTAGACCTTTATCTAAGATGAGAGATCCTCTCCCATCATGCGCAACTGTAGCAGGTAGAGCAGGAAGAGGGTGACCACAACTTAGCGTAGATACAGTTGATGAGTCAAACAATGTTAAGCATTGGGGGCATTCAGTTGCTCTCCCAAAATCGAAAGCACAACCAGTGATAGCCCTAGAGTTACCACTATCATTTACTGTATTACAGGCTCCATCAAACTCTTGTTGCGCAGAGTTTGCCTGTTGGTAAGGTCTTTTCTTGTTAAACCTAGGTCTACCTCGATTATCATTTCCCCTGTAATTATTTTGACTATCATTTCCCCTGTAATTATTTCGACTATCATTTCCCCTGTAATTGTGATCATATTGTCTATTGTACTCATCATTCCGGTTTGAATCCCGGTTTCTAAATTCACCATCGTCATAATCTTGACGTCGAGAATGATTACCTCGAAAATTTGAATAGTTATTATTTGGATAGCCTTTGCGAAAGTGTCTCAAATTATTACCACTAAAATTACGAGAACTACCATCTTGTCTCCACTGCATAGACGAAGAACCATCATGTGTTGGATTATTCCGCTTCTGAGTGTAATTTTGATTACTTCCCCTATTCCAATTTTGTTGAGCACCCTGAAATTTTTTTTTGAAATTAGGGCCATATGGTGTTGCCAAAGCAGCTGGCAACCCTTCTTTCACTTTAGAATTGCTAACTGTAGCATGGGGATGTGCTGTGGCATACTGACAACAGTATTCCTCCATTTCTTTTAAGTTTTTAGGCTTACGCTCATGAAGGAATGCAAGAAAAGAATCATTAACAGATGACAAAACCTTATCTCGCAATAATAAGTCCATTAGACCTTCATATGTTTTCTCAATCTGAGACAACTCAACCCATCGTGTAAATGTACGACGTATCTTTGTAACAAAATCAGAGAAATCTACTCCATTTTCTGGCAACATTGTCCTAAAACGAAGACGATAGTCTTCTTGTTTTAGTTGATATTTTTTTAGTAATGCTGCCCTGACAACATCATAATTAGTCCTCTCATGTTCGTCTATTGTCATAAGAGTAGTCACTGTGTCACCTGTAAAAAATGGCATCAGTTGTTCAACATATTTTTCCTTTTTTATGTTATGCGTATCGCACAAAAATTGGAATCTATCTAGATAATCTGCTACGTCATCCTTTAAAGGATTGAAATGAGGCAATTTAATCCTACTAACAAACTCCCTTGTCGTACTCGAAGTTGTTTGCTGAGCACCCGTACTCGCCAATTTCAATTTCTCTAACTCCAAAGTTGCGAGTTTTTCATCAAGTTCCATCTTCTGTTTTCTTTCCTCATGTTCCATTTTTCTGATTTCAGCCTCAGCTTTCCTCTCCTCTGCAGCAGCTTGAGCTTTCCTCTCCTCTGCAGCAGCTTCTTTGTCTAATCTCTTCTGTTCCGCTTCTTTGTCTAATCTCTTTTGTTCCGCTTCTTTGTCTAATCTCTTTTGTTCAGCTTCAAATCTCCTTTCCTCCACCTGCATCTGCAATTTCTTTTGTTCAGCAGCAATATTAGCTTCTCTGTCTAGCCTTTTTTGTTCCGCCGCAGCTTCTCTTTCTAATCTTTTCTCTTCAGCCTGAGCTTTTTTCTCTTCTGCAGCTAATGCTTTGTCATACTGAGCAACAACCCATTGTTCTAACTGTTGACCAGTCTTATCAAGGGCTCTCCCTTGTGTAATAAAGTAGTCCAATGTAGACATCTTGTCTACTGAGATCAGTAACTTGAAAAAAAAATTAAATAAATTACCTTATCCCACTTCAATGGGAGACAAGTCTGAAATGCTAGACTTGTATACTCACTTCACTTTCTTTCACACTCTTAGTCTTGTTTATAATGTACCCAAAAAATCACCTGAGTACCTGTGGAAAAAAAAATTCCCTTATATCCCACTCACTATGGGCACAAGTCTTTTTTATAAAGAACTTGAATATGTATTTCACCTTGTCTCAATCTTTGTAGATAACAAGTCTTTTATCAAAGAACTTGTATAAATATCTTATATAATATTATTTAACAAACTCTATATGAAGAGTCTACCTTATCAATAATATCAAAACATGACCAAGTATGTGTATGTAGACTGTGCATGACAGTAATGTAGTACAACCAAAAAAAAAAATACAAAGACAAAGATACAAAACAATACAAATGGCAACACTGTTTTAACCAAAAATGTGTAGAGAAATACACAAGAAAGGAGAGACCTACAGAATACAAACAAAACAAATCGACAATCAAAACTGAAAAACAGACAAAATATTACAAAAACAACGTTAAGTACAATTACATCACAGCTAACATCAATAGCGACCAATTGTCACTAGCAAATTTCCAAATTAAGAAAATTTGCACCTACAGAACGCTTACAGTAAGCCTCGATCAAGTGGCATATTTACCGTAAGACCCACCAACCGAAAAACCCGCAGAAAAAATACACAAAAACAGCAGAAGTAACATAATATAGCAATCAATTTCAATGTGTTGCAGAACAAGTTCAGTCACAGCTGAAACTAAAATAAATTCCTTGCTCCTTGCGAACACAGAAACGAAATGTCAAACGCGCACTGAACGTCAAATCCACTGTAACATAAAGTGGTATTCACGAACCAAAGTTACTATGACCTTCTCAAATTAGGGCTTGCACATTGAATGTTTACCATTTCCACGTACTGTTTACAAACACTTGACCTCCAACAATGTAGCTTGAATGCTCTGACCTAGAAAAGTCTGTTGTTGAATGAAACGTGTAACAACCAGCAGTACTGTTTACAATAGGAACCCGCCTTCTATGCAGTTATGGTCCACGTAGCAAATGCCTAGTAGTTAACTTCAGTACATGTCTTGTTATGGTTTATGTAGCATTATAACATAAATGCTCGTACTGTTTATTTTGGTCAACCGTTGATGACCTATATCTGTCCTGTTGTAGCCAAAACTTGCAAGTGTAGAATTAGCGCTGTGTGTTACGGCTGTCCCGTGTGTAGCTTAGACCCACAGATCAGAAGTGTAATGTGTACTTGTCCTTCTTGTCACTTTCTCGCCAAAACTGGAGACATCATACATGTAACAGCCAACCAGGAATGTAAATTTCTGAATCCATAAATGTCAACAATAATGTCAAATGCTCGCTCTGTTCTTTTTAAACCCACAGGTCTGGTCCATCAGAAATGTAAGTTTCTAGGCCACATTGGCGACAAGAAATGTATCATAAGAGCCCACGTAACTGGTCCACCAGAAATGTAACTGTCTTTTTTTTCTTGTTGATGTGATCACTGGCCCAAGACAGTATACATGTTGTTAGATGTGTAGTGCGAGCGTATGATGAATTGAGTGTGGGTGCGAATGAAGACGCGAATGTGTTTAGGCTCGTATAGATGTAGATCCTGCAACCCATACTCTCACATGCAGTAATCAAGGATGCTTTGACACTGCAGGCATGTTTCAAGACATTTATTGACGGGAACACACATAATATCAACAGGAACAGTCAGTGTAACAAGGTCATGCTGACCTGACATCGATAGGTATACATTTGGCATTCAAAAAGGTAAACATCAGAATAGACGTGCATGGTCAATAGCAAAGTTCTTCAATAATGACAGTTCGTAGCGTCGCCCTTGGCGTCTCTGACTAAACGCGTCAGATGCCTTAGTCACTTGGACACATAGGTGCAACTTGGCACTCCCCGCCAATTGCACATATCAGGCTGTAGTATAACAGCCGAAAGCACAGGCCTCGTTCTGACGTCGGCCGTGTACTTCTGTTAAATAGGTTATCATCAACCCTGCAGTAATACTTATTGTAGATATGAACTCCGCCAATCTGCGGCTCCCACAATATATCTTCGTCACTGGATTTCTGGACAATATAAGACTAACAGTCTTGGATGGCTACCTCGAGCACAAATATATAAGTTCTGAAATGGCGGATCAGTGAGCTGCTGTTCACCCTAGGTAATCCTTTACATGTTCTGCCACCGAAAAGCGTAATAATGCATAAAGGTCGGTATTACCTGGCAAATGAATCCTCAGAACATCACAAGGAATTCTGTCGTCATCCCGACGCACAGAGATTCACTGGGGAAAACTGCCATAGCAGTTACTTCGAAGATTCTCCCCGAAAAACAATGGACTCTTGGTCCCTTCAGAAAAACAGGACCTCCCGGCTTCCCGGAAGTATATCTCACTCCCGCTTAAAAAACCTTCCCATAGGCCTACGCCGAACTGTCAACCTCTGACCCTACAGGTCAAACACAATGAATGAATAAACAAGGGAAGACAACCCCTAATCAACCTGACATCGCAGGTAAAGACACAATTATACTTATGATACAAACATAAGCAAATAACTTGACAGATGACTCCGTCGAAAATGACAGCAACACACACCTTATTTGTTTATTGTTATACAGCATTGCCATCATTGCACTCCGGGCAAACCCATAGGTGCTCAGTCTCCTTCAGTATATGTCGAAGAGTGTGAATGCTAACTGTTCCTGTAGTTCACTGGTTGTAAACACTACGGATGCATCTTCTCATACGTCCATCTCTACTAGTGTTACGCGTATGTTTGTACACATCAGTGCATTCTCTAAGGGAAGGCATTGATGTGAACCGATGAGGTAACACATAGACGCACTACTAGTGAACCACTCTATTATAAGTATTAGTGACGTCAGTTTTCAGTAAAAATTAGGTATGCACGTCTGCGGGAGACTTGTAACGCCCTCTTGTGGCCTGTGTACTTGAAGGTGTTCGGACGCAAGTGTGAGAGCTCGGACTGTGTTTGTAGAAGTCCACTGTATAAGTTACAGATTCTATGAAAATATATTTCTATGTGTGCTTGTGATGGATGGCGTGTAAAGGAAAGTATTTAGTACAAGATTAATGACTTTTCGACAAGTTTGATATGCAGTGATAATTCGTAGACATTATGACTTTTACTGACGGTAATTCTGCCTACCGGTCGATGTATTTATTCCTTGCTGATATGAAAATGCACGCCGCCATTATTCATCAAAACTTGGAGCTCATCGTTTGTCCTGTGTAAAATAAATCTATATAAATGACTTCGAAGTGAACGTCCATTATTCGCGTTACATGTTGCAGTGTTCGTATGTTCAAGTCCTGAAAACACCTTTAACATTTCTGGTGGAAAGTATGGGGATGGGTGTTAAATAAAGACACTGCAGGAACTATTTACTTATTATTATAAAAAGTGAAGAAAGTACGCTTACGGCCAACCATACTTTTACGCGCGTCATTCCAGCGCACAGGTTAGCCGGGGAGAGTTCAGCTCGTCTTGAGGTCAGCTGAAATCGGGTCATGAGAAGCCAGCAAAGATTTTTCTCCGCTACAGAAGTTTTTAATGAAGAATATGAAAGAAACATTATTTATATCGGCAATTTCAGCCAAAGTACTGTCGATTGTCGTATTTTTGAGGCAGAAAGGCAGAAGTATTTCAAGTAATCAGCGGAAGATTGTAACCAGCCAGCTCGTTCTGTGATAGGAAACACTATTACAGAGCGATACAACAGGAGGCAATCTGATCATCAGAAGAGGTCCCCCCGTCAATCAAGTGCTTCGGTTCCAAAGCAACTGGCAGTTTAAAATGGCGAAACGGCAAGATATGTCACTGAAGACCACTGGGGATGAAGTTGCTCTGTTTTATGTGCTGTAGTGTAGCACTGATACCGTACTTTTCAGAGGCGTTTCTGAGAGGAGCATTGTTTTGAAGATAAGTGCTCTTATATTTATGTGGTCTAAGGCTATTTACGATTTGGTAGCAGAGCTCTTCTCCATTTATGTGCTATGTGTATTATTGTGTTGTAAGCGGGTTTTTGTTGGTAGGGACTTGATTTTTGGGAGCATCTCGCTGCGGCTGAGCCAAGAATCAATGTGTCTATAGGGTCTGAACGTAATCTTCTCGTGGAGCAGCTCAGCTTAAAAATGCTGTACGTTTAGCGTGCTATACGAGTTCATTACATTCATCATTGTTTAGAAGTGCTGTTATGTTTCTTGTAGTTCGTGGTTGTCGAATGTTTCGTTATTTTTTATGCATTATTGTTTGTATTTTGTAGGTCTAACCTTTCTATCATTTATTTGATTTACGTATATTTGTTGTCTGCGTTGTGGTGATGTCATTTATGTAGCTGTAAATTCTTTTTTTTCTCCTTTCTTAGTATTTTTTTTTGTCTGTTGCTTACACTGTTGTCTTTTCAGTCTATATCGTATTGTATGCTCCATTGTTATTCTTTGATGATATAATAATTTAATTTTGAGTGAACTTGAAAATCCTAAATATTGGCAAGTGTGCTGGGGGTGCTCAGCAAGACTTAAAGTCGAGTATAGACTAAGTAAGGATTAAATAAGTTACAATATAAGTTTACAACATGTCGACTTTAGAACATTTTGTCCATCTTGGAAAGGAGTTTGGTTTAGAAGGGTCAGCCCTTAAAGATTTTGCCACGGAACAAGTGGCTAGGGACAAAGAAGAGAGAGTAAAGGCAAGAGAACAAAAAAGGATAGAAGAAGACATAGAACAAAGAAGAAGACAAGAAGAACAAGAAAGAGAATTAACAGCCCAGAAAGCACAATATGAACATGTGGAAAAGATGGCTACAATAGAGCTTGAAAAACTTAAATTGCAAAATACAATTAAACAAAATGGTAATGAGGTTGAAGGTTTCTCTAGAAAAGAGCATATTGCTTCTTTTAAGCTGAATTTACCAAAATTCAGTCAAAACATAGACGACATATCGGTTTTCTTAAACAGATTCCAAACTGTGTGTGAGGAACACAAATTAGACAAACCATCATGGTGTACTCGATTGATGTCATTATTGACAGGAGATGCTTTGTTAGCTGTAGGTACCATGGATGATAGCAGTCGTAAGGACTATGATGCAATCAAGGCTTTGCTGTTGAGAAAATATCAGTTAGATGAGAATGGGTATCGCCTTCGATTTAAAACATTAACTCCAGATTCCAATAAAGATTTTTCGGAATACATCTCGTCCATTAAGTTGTGCTTTAACCGATGGATTGAGTTGTCAAAAATCGAACACTCGTTTGAACGACTTATGGATCTTATGCTGAGAGATAAGGTGTTATCCTTCATAAGTCCCGAGTTTTTGGCGTACTTGCATGAAAGGAAGCCTGAATCCTTGGAATCTATGGAATCACTAGGGCGCCAATTCATGACCGCACATCCCGGGAAAGTAGTCAGTAATCCCAATGTAAAGGAATCTTTGCCTGTGGCGTCAGCAAAATCTGTACACTTTAACTCACCTAAATACAGATCAAATAGTGGTGACAGAAATTTTAGATGGAACAGGGAGCAAAACACTGGATCATACCGTGGAAGGTACAATTTTAACAATAATTCAACTTCAAAGCAAAGGAATTTCCGTTCATACCATGAGGAAAACCCATCATATCAACACTACCCTCGCTCAGACAGAAGTTGGCATGGAGCTAAAAATTCATACCCAAACAGGGGCAATAGAGCTTATTATGGCAATAACAATAACTTTAGTAATCACAACAGAGGTTACCAGAACAATAATGGTTATCGTTCACGTAGTGTGGAACGTGCAAACTCTTGTTCTGTACATGATAACAATACAGGGGTAATGAATCAAAATGATAACAGTAATCATGTCAATGCTTGTTTTGTTGATTTGTCAAATGTTTCAAAGTGTACAGAGTGCAGCACTCTGTTCCAACCAGATGTGGTGTCCAGGCTCAGCTGTGGTCATCCCTTGCCTGCATTAACTTCCGGTCCTTTGCCTGTGTTGGCATCGCATGATGGAAGAGGGTCATTGACCTTATATAAGGGTCATTCTGTTTCAGTATTGCGTGACACGGGATGCACTACTGTAGGTGTGCGTGCTTCTCTAGTTGATCCATCATGTTATACGGGAGAAAAAGTAAAGTGTATCACTTTTGGAGGCACGGTAGAGTATTACCCCACAGCTATAATACACATCGACACACCTTTTTTCTCAGGTGAAACTAAAGTGTGTATGCTACCAGCACCAGTGACAGATTTGATTTTGGGAAACTTACATGGAATTAAGGATTGTTCTGCACAGGAAATTGAAGAATGGGAATGTCAACATATTATGCCTGTGAATGCAGTAACCACTAGAGCACAATCACATGCAAAAGCTCAAGAAAATATTGTGGTGGGTAATGATGACGCTGATGATGTACAACATACTTCATTTATCAGGAAAGGGTCATTTGGTGAATGCTAAAAATCTGATGACTCACTTAAGAAATTTTTTAGATTAGTCAAATCAATTGATGATGATGGTGTAGACAATGCTCACCAATGGTACACTCTCAAGAATGACATACTTATTCGGAACTTTAGAGAATTTAACTCCATCCGCAAACAAATTATGGTTCCATCTAAGTTTAGAACCTACATTCTGAGGCATGCTCATGAATCAAACTGTGCGGGTCACATGGGGGTTGCGAGGACCAAATATAGAGTTTTATCTTCATTTTATTGGCCTGGAGTGGCCAGAGACACAAATTTATTTTGCAAATCATGTCGTACATGCCAACAGGTGGCTACAAAAAGATCATATCACATGGCTCCTATTCAGGCCTCTGATATTTCACTCCGTCCATTTACTAAAATGGCTATGGATATCATTGGTCCATTGTCAGTTCTTTCAGCCAGACGTCATAAATATATATTAACCTGCATTGACATGTGCACAAGGTGGCCTGAGGAAATACCTCTGAAGAATATCGCTACTACGGACGTGGCTGATGCATTGATGTTGATTTTCAGCAGATTGGGGTTCCCAGACAAACTGTTATCGGATAGGGAACACAGTTTGTTTCAGATGTCATGTCACATGTTATGAGGTTGTTCAACATTGATAGATCTCTCAGTTCAGTACATCATGCCACGTCAAATGGAAAAGTAGAACGTTTAAATAGATCATTAAAACAACTACTAGGTAAGGTGACTGAGAAATATCCTCAGGATTGGGATAGGTTACTCCCAGCTGTATTGTTTGCATACCGGGAAATCCCAAACGAACATACAGGCTTTGCACCTTTTGAGCTCATCTTTGGGGCTAAACCACGTGGACCTATGTCCATCATCAAACAACTACTCACAGGGTCGGAGTTATCTCCTGATGTTCAATCATCCTATGAATATGTGGTTAAACTCAGAGAAAATATTATTAGTGCTTGTCAGATAGCTGTTGATTCATCAGAAACAGCCAAAGCAAAAGCTCGTATATTTCAGAACAAACACAAACGACTGAGACTATTAGCACCTGGTAATGAAGCATTTGTTTTGTTACCCAGAAAAGAGAATCGTTTACTGATATCTTGGAGAGGCCCATTTAAAATTGTTGCAAAATTACAGATGTTGACTACATTGTAGATGTGAATGGTAAAAACAAAACATTCCACATCAATATGTTACAAAAATTTCACACTCGGCCTGACTACTTGCAAAAGGTCTTTGAAGCTGTTGATGAGTCTAGTGATTGTCACGCTTCTCTATCAGTCATTCAGGAAGAACAGTCTTCCTTCCCTAACATTTCTTTACCTCTTCCTGTAGTTCCTCTTCATGCTACAGAATCGTGGAAAAATGTCTCAATTTCTCCAGATCTTTCTATGTGCCAACAGAATCAAATTCACTGTCTTTTGGAATCTTATCAAACAGTTCTGACAGACATTCCAGGTCACACTTCTGTCATTTTTCATGACATCCAGCTTAAAGATCATGCTCCTATTCGTGTCAAACCATATCCTATTCCTATGCATTTCCAGGAACAGGTGGAAAAAGAGTTGGATGAGATGTTAAGTCTTAACATTATTTCTCCCTCCACCTCATCCTATTCTTTCCCAATGGTTATTATTCGCAAGAAGGACAAATCCATCAGATTATGTATAGACTTTAGAAAGCTTAACACTATCACCGTATCGGATGCTGAACCTATGCCACTATTAGAAGATCTACTTTCTAAACTTTCTACGTCCACATTCTTTAGTAAGTTTGACTTGTCTAAAGGCTATTGGCAAGTGCCTTTAACAGAAAGATCTAAACCCTTAACTGCCTTCTCCACACCTCGAGGTCTTTTTGAGTGGAATTTCATGTGTTTTGGGCTAGTTAATGCGCCCGCCACATTTGTGCGCATGATGCGTAAACTCTTTTCTGATACATCAGATATTATAACTTATATTGATGATATCTGTCTATTCCACAACTCTTGGGACGAACATTTTTCAGGTCTAAAATCTTTGCAAGATACTCTTCGCTCCCACAATCTGACTGCTAAGCCTTCTAAAATTCATATTGGCTTTAAAGAAATATCATTCTTAGGTCACAGAGTAGGAAACGGTTGTCTCAAGCCAGAAGATTCAACTGTATCTAAAATTCTGAACTTGTCTATTCCTACTACCAAGAAACAAGTTCGTAGTCTGCTTGGCCTAATAAACTTCTATCATAGATTTATGCCGAACATTTCTACTGTCACCTCAGTTTTGTCCACGTTGTTAGGAAAAGGTTCTGCTAACAAAATCGTTTGGTCTTCGGCCTGTGATAGAGCACTTAATCAAATTAAACATTTTTTTTCAACTGAGCCTATTTTGAAGCTACCTGATCCTCGTTTGGTCTTTGTCCTCAGAACAGACGCTTCTCTGAACGGCATTGGTGCTTCACTTATGCAACACTTCAATGGAGTCCTACATCCGGTATTGTATGTGTCACGTAAATTGACACCCGCCGAATCCCGTTATCTCATTGTGGAACGAGAACTGTTGGCCATAATATGGTCAGTTTCCAAATTGCAACGTTACCTTCTAGGTGCTCGTTTCGTGATTGAAACAGACCAGAAGGCATTATCGTACCTTCAGCACGCCAACTTCAAAAATCAAAGAGCAGCAAGATACTCTCTAAATCTCCAGGTTTACGACTATGAGTTTAGGCCGATAAAAGGACACATTAATGTCGTTGCAGACACGCTTTCAAGATTACCACATTCAGATAATGATGCCAACCAGTCTTCTAACATTTCAATGTAAGGAAAGAACTGTTTTCCAGAATTGAAGAGAGAGCCTAACTGAACAGTGTAACTTCGGCTATTTTCACGCATCTATGCATTTATCCAGGAACATAAATTCGAGCATTGAACATTTGTTTTCTGAGATGATAGGCTAAAATGAAAGACACCATTTGACATTTCACCTTTTGTTCAATTGAAATCCTTTGCATCTTGATGGTAAGATGGACATTTTCTACCTTGGATTGATTAGATGACAACATGACACTTACTGTTGATTTTTAACCAAGTATTTAGAATACTGCACTTGACATTTGAGTCCAGAGTTGCAATGAGAACCTTTACGCTCAAGATATACAGGTTGGATCGAACCTTACTTATGGACAATGCTAGTTACTTACCTCAGTGCAACAAACTTGCTCAAGGTTCGAGATTAAACATTGCCAATGTTATTATTTACCTATTATGACAAGAACACTTGAAGTTTAATGAAGAGAGATCATTTAACTTAGTGAGATAACTTACAGACACTCACTCACACTATTTATGATACCGTCACTTAATTCATTTATTTATCATGATGTGTAATGTTTTTTTCTCATGATCACTTAATTCGATTTTTTTTTTCACTTACACATTCATGTCACCTATTACTTTTCATGATCGTATGGTACATACACCACCTCCGTTATCAGCAGGATCATAGGCTCATTAGATACTATTAATGTTCTCTTGAAATTTTTTTTTTTACAAGTCCTAATAATTTGTTTGCATGTTTAACTGAGACATGACTCAGACTGAACGCGTTTTGACATCGGGTTAGGTTGGTGGTCCCTCGTTTCATAAAAAAGAAGAAAAAAACTTCGTTTTTTTTTCTGGAGGGGCGGGGTATATAGTGTTACGCGTATGTTTGTACATATCAGTGCATTCTCTAAGGGAAGGCATTGATGTGAACCGATGAGGTAACACATAGACGCACTACTAGTGAACCACTCTATTATAAGTATTAGTGACGTCAGTTTTCAGTAAAAAATTAGGTATGCACGTCTGCGGGAGACTTGTAACGCCCTCTTGTGGCCTGTGTACTTGAAGGTGTTCGGACGCAAGTGTGAGAGCTCGGACTGTGTTTGTAGAAGTCCACTGTATAAGTTACAGATTCTATGAAAATATATTTCTATGTGTGCTTGTGATGGATGGCGTGTAAAGGAAAGTATTTAGTACAAGATTAATGACTTTTCGACAAGTTTGATATGCAGTGATAATTCGTAGACATTATGACTTTTACTGACGGTAATTCTGCCTACCGGTCGTTGTATTTTATTCCTTGCTGATATGAAAATGCACGCCGCCATTATTCATCAAAACTTGGAGCTCATCGTTTGTCCTGTGTAAAATAAATCTATATAAATGACTTCAAAGTGAACGTCCATTATTCACGTTACATGTTGCAGTGTTCGTATGTTCAAGTCCTGAAAACACCTTTACCATTTCTAGCCTTACGTTTGATGCCAAATTCCAACAGTCTTAACATTGATGATTCATCTATTACAGTTTCATTCTCTAACAGGCGATCATTAATTGTTCTCAGTATATCTCCCTTATCCATATCCAGTGTCCCCACTATAGGTGCTCTTGATGCTAGTCTGTCAGCTCTTTCATTATCACATACCCCAGCATGACCAGGACAGTATATGCACACCAGCTCTCGTAGATTGGAAGCTTCTATGAATGTTTTCAATTCATGCCGCAACCAACCAGTTTGAACCTTCCGAAGCATGGTCTGAGAGTCTGACACAATGATGGCCTTTGTTATTGAAGTTTCAGTTATCCATCTTAAGGCTGCAGTAACAGCCTCCACCTCCATTCTCAAGTTTGAAGTTGTTATCATGTAAGCCCCGCTATTTTCGGCGACGATTCTGCCCTGTACCCAAGCAGAGAAGCCCCAAACGGATTTCTCACCACGGATCACAGACCCATCTGTATACACAACGACATCATCATAGCCGGAATGATCATGTATCAGTTGATTAATTTCCAATTCTGCTTTTCCATTCACCCAATTTCTACACTCTCTGCCAAGGCTGATGATGACCTGCTGGTAGTTAATCCAGTTCTCATCTGATATACTCCACTCTTCCCCCTTGAATATATTGTCGACTGTGGCCACCTGTTTGATCGTTGTCTCTGCCTGTGCCACATGACATTCCTCTCTTTATTCTTGCTCCCCTAATGTCAGCTATGTTACCATGCAGAGGGTGCAGTTTGTCTGTGGATACTCGCATATAGTCTTTTGCTTGGGCCATCTCTTATCTGGATTTAATAGACATCACTCCAACCATATACTTCATTGTCACAATGGGGGTATCTTGCGTACAGCCCAAGCCTTTGCGCATCCCTTCATTCCGAATGCGTTCTAGTCGTTCACAGTGTATTACTGACAGCGTGAGTATTCCCAGCCCATACTCAATGACCGATATGACTAGCCCATGATAAAGAAGAAATAGTAATCTCTGCTCCAGACGCGCTGCGGCCATTATTTTCAGGGCCGCTAGACCTCTCCTGCATTTCTGTATGATGTGATCAACATGGTACTTATACGAGAGCCCGCGATCAAATGTAACTCCGAGGTATTTCAGCTTTTCTTGCCTTTCAATTCTCTGTCCATTGAGAGTAATATCTGGGAGGTCTGCTTTCATAGTGGAGTTGTTCAAGGAGCACCACATCACGCAGGCCTTGTTGGGATTGACTTTGGAGCCAGTTTCCTCGCACCATTCAGACACCTCCTGTAGTGTCCCTTGTATGCTATTAACAAGTTCTTGTCGGTCAGAGCCAGTTCTATATATGAGTATATCATCAGCAAATGTCAGTGTTCGTCCCAACCCAGTTGGTTGAATGATGGCTACTTTGGCTGTATAGATATAAAACAGCACTTGTGATAGTTGAGAACCCTGGGGTAGTCCCGGGCAATTGAGCATTGGATCTGATGTCCATGTTCCCAAGCGAAATACCACTGACCTCTCAGTTAAGGCAGCTGCTATCCATCTTGTAAGCCAAGGGTTAACACCGCAAGCCATTACATAGTTTATTAATGTTGCAAAGTTCACACTGTTATAAGCATCCTCTATGTCAATTGCTACCGCAACCGTTTCTTGCTTATCCTGCAACCCCTCATATACAGCATAAGCAAAATTTCCGGCATTACCCCACGTTACTTTCATGGGCCTATAGCTACCGAGAGTATCGGGTAGGATCTGTGCAGTTTCGAGGTGATTCATTATTTTTCGTGCTACTATCTTTTCTAGTAGTTTACCTTATACATTCTGCATTGCAATAATTTTGTAGCTGCCGAGAAGCGTGGGGTCTTTACCAGGTTTAAGAAGTGGTCGTAGGTAACTATGCAGCAGTCTTCTGGCACAAGAGCATTCTGTGAGCTGTTGTTGAAATCACTCACCACACTCTTAATGCCTGTGTCATCGAGCTGTTTTTTGTGGTTATACTGTACGTAATACGGGACAGAGTTCCTACTGGATTCTAAAGTGCACATAACATAAAGTTTGTTCGTTCGTTCGTTCGTTCTTCGGTTATGAGGTCGAAATATATGTCGCCTCTTCTGTCGCTTCCCAGAATACGGTCTTTGATTTCTTGGCGGGCAACTTTATCACCTTTATCTCTCTGAGCAATATAACGCTCGAGTAAAGCAAGTCCCTTTTCAGCATCGGTCTTCAGGCATATCCCTGTCGAGCTGAGAATATTAGGAATTGGTTGGTCTGTACGTTTCATACTCATTCTGCGATGTAAGGCCCATAATTTCTGTAGTGTTTTGTCAGTGTCCACCTGTGTCACAAAGGCCTCCCACACTGTGTCTTTGGCTTCTCTTGACAAGCCCTTGAAGTTATTGATTGCTCTTTGTTTTTTCTCCTTAAAATCTTCCACCTCTTCATAATTCATCATGCTACTCTTTCGGGCTATTCGCCATAACCTTGTAGCTCTTTCCTTTTCCAGCCATGCTGTCTCCACTATCTCATTCCACCAGGGCGGTTGTGTAAAAGGTGTACGAGTTGTCTTGTTTTGCACTTTGACGCAATATGTGTACATGGCTATTACTGTTAAGTGGGTCGTTAGGATAATGGAAAGTCTGTTTCGGTTTCCTGTGTCTGGTGGTCTTCCCCTTTGAAATGAGGATTACATAAGGTAGGTGATCGCTTTTTTGAGCTTGCAATACATCCCAGCGTGCAAAGGTGGCGGGAGCACTAGACATCAAAGCCAGATCGATGACACCATCAGTATCCCCTGGTCTAGACGACAGTCTTGTTGGGTGTCCATCATTTAAAATGGATAGGTTCGAGCTGAGCAAAGCCTGACACAAGGCAACACCCAGTCTATTTTCCATGGAGTTCCCCCACTCCATAGATCTAGCATTAAAATCGCTGGCAATTAGGCACATCTTGTTAGGTTCCTCGGACAATTTAGTCAGGAACTCCTAGCTACCTTCTTCCGAAAGGCGATCCACATGGGCATATCAATTTAATACTTGCCACTCTTGACCGTTTATATGCAGTAGAAGCGCCTGTAATTTTGCATCCTCAGTAGAATGGAAACTTGTATCTATCCATGCATGAGGAAGTTCATCTTTGACATACATCGCTTGATCTCGTCTACCAGGCCCACACGGATTTGTATAACATCTCTTAATCGCTGATAAGGCAAGGGTACGTCTTCGCCAAGGTGGTAAAGATACCGGTTTTGTGTGCTCAAGTGGCAGATAACGAGATTACTCGTCTGTGAGACGCCTTATGGACAGACATAAATGACATAATCGTTTCCTGTCCGACTTTCACGAAGACATTACTGTATATGTAAGTAATAAGTTATCACATATGACACACATTGCCGTATGAGGTTACAGATGTGATGGTGAGTTTGCTGCCAGACAATTGAATGTTTTATTACCACTTATGGGAGACCTTGCCAGAAGTTAGAATTCAGAATTCCATTTATCAGGCTGGATTTTTATTGGAGTATTTTGGAAGGACTTAAACAACCCAGGAACACTCTACCATTTTAATAAGGAACCGGAATCTGAGGAAACTGAAAAACATGGCGTCAAAGATGGAATCTATTATTAAAATAACGACCCCCAAGAACACGTGTAAGAGATCGATTAAAGTAACTTTATTCATCTGAGCAAAAAGTCTGGGAGCCAGGATTGGCGTAAGCTGTGCATTTTACATTTTATATTTCTTCATTACTAATATGTTAGCTAATATGTATATATTGGCATGTGAATATTAATGTGTGAAAATTATTCAATTTAAATGTAAAGGAAGTTTTCTCTCGAGGGATTAAGTTCAATTCGCATCGAGGGTAAATTCTGAGGTAGATGGATGGTGGAATAGACAGAAGGGGGCTAATAACTGAGTTGAAAAACGCAATACCCAGGACAGCGTTTTGTTTCTATTCTTTTACCATAGTTGTTGGTGGTACCAGTTGAGGGTACTATCTCTGAAACAAGAAGGGAACAGTGGCCTGAGCTTTGAGACGAGGGACTAACTTCGTAGACACTCTCGGACATTTCTGGGATCGAGCTGCCCCCTAACAACCTTGACCAGCGACTAGCGTGATCGGTGTATCAAGAACCAAACCATCAGCGGAAGTAGAACTTACCATTGGCAGATAAGTTAAACGTTAAAGCTGCCACATGAACTCCTTTATAAACTTTCATCCCATCACTACAGTGATGACAACGTTCTGTTAAATCAATATTCAAATTTTCTAAAACCTTGTTTTAACAAACCTAAATGATTATTAAATTTGTTATTTGTAATTATACAAATTTAGCTTCGATTTAATCATTTTGAATATATTGCATATTTGTTTCCGTCAATTTACTAAATACACTCTAAGCAGAACTTTACCTTAATAATAAGAATTCAACTGAGTAAATCTGGGTGGAAGCTTGACTAGCTGAAATTAATTACTTTATTCTTCATAAAAGGCGGCGGACCGATATAAAGTTAACAATTGCCCTGCCAATGCAGCATTGTTCGTGACTTCGGAAATATCTTATAGATACTCCCTTGAGATAAAAGCGTCATTATTCTTCTTACCACTCTGCCAAGAGTAATCTTGTGCGAAGGTACACATCTTTGAAGGCCCATATTAGATACTCTTGAGTTTTGGCCACTGTTGGACCACTACTGCAAAGCAGGGGAGACAATCCGTGACAATCAGAATTGTCCTCTACCTGGACATCTGTGATTGTTGAATGTGAGAACCATTTGGTGTATCTGTCCCTTACATCATATATCTATTCATTCGTTGATAGGGGAGAAAGAGAGGGTGAGTGGAGTTGACATCTAAATAAGTCTGAGTGAGCAATGTAAAAGAGTGTTTATCATCTTTGTACGCATGAATGTCACACTTCCACTCAATATTCACATTCGCTATTTCAGACTTTCCTCTATTTTCTACCCCTCACTCAGACTTTTGTCTTGTATCAGACAGACTCACCTCACCACTCGTGACAATTGTAACATCACCGGCAAAGAAGAGGCTGACAGTTTGGCAAAGGAAGATGAAAAGCTACCTCAGCTTGATGCAAGTACAACTTTTGAAGAGACAAAGAGTTTTATCAGAATCAGATACAAGAACAAATAGGATGTAGAACATCCAGGCCACACACAGAATGGTGCATATTACCAGCTCAGCAGAAGAGACCAAGTGGTAATCTTCAGACTCCGCGCGGGCCACAACAGATTGGGAAATCATATATTCAACAAGCTAAATATCAGAACTACTGATGAGTGTTATTTTGGCACCAACCGCTGAACGTCTGCTTCAAAGATTCCCAACATATGAGGAACAGAGAAAGTACATATAGCCGTCCCAGTATCATTGGTGGAAAAAAAAAACTGTTTGGAGATGCAAATAGCCTCAAGATAGCCACTGCTTTCTTTGAAAATATTCAAGTTGACGTCTGAGAGTATACAAAGAAGAAGAAAAACAACAATGAACGAAGGAACCAAGAAACGAATTTCATTCAACAATTATTTACTTCTGTGAACGGTGGTTTGGTTTTGATAGAGCGAAAGAGTATGTAAAAATGGTTTAAGAAATATAAATAACTTTAGTTACAGATTATTTGTCAATGTTGCAGGGAGATAAGATGAGTAAGGGAGGAAACTCATCATATTTCGGTTGGTAGGAGAAATGTTTAATTTAGGTAAGTAGAGTTAGAATGTTATCAGTTATGGGTTAGAAAATTAGCATATAACGAGCTTGTTGTAAACGTTAAAGAAGAGGGTACGCTGTTCAGGTAAAACATTCAAAGGGAGGTAATGTGAAATTAGGTCCCTTACGGGTTTGAGTGAGTTGGGAAAAAAAAGTACGCACGGGAAAGTTGAGATGCGTGAACACAGTTTAGGGGGAAAAAAGAAATGTGAGAACGGGGTTTTTAGACAGTCGGGTTTGAGACGCACTATGCGTAGGAAGGAAAAAAGGGTTTTCTCCCAAGTGTTAAAGTTAGACTTGAGAAACGCGCTCAGCGTAATAGATATATGAGAAAACATACTCAGTCTTAGATGATTAGCAAGATTTATGCTGTGAGAAATAGAGTGTATAGAAAACGCTCAGTACATTATGTACCATGCATTTGGTGTGCGGCAGTATTTTTATTGTGATAGTATTTTATTCTGAGGACATGATAGATGTGAAAGAAAAGAAAGTGTATTTCGTTTGAGAACAAACCCAGGTACGTTGAATACTTTTATATATCAGTAACATGTGTAGCTCAGCAGACCAGGTCTGAGTAGAGAAGAATAATAGACGAAAATCTTGGCAAAGTGACAGCCCTGGCGGTAAGGCCAGTTTTCTCTTAGTGAGATATACCAAGAGACATATGAAAAGACACCTAAAATAAACAGTCATTACAGAAGAGAGACAAGAAGTTTCTACCTGAAGAATTAAATGACATTGTGATAGCTGAAATAAGCAAGTAGTAAGAAGACAAGAAATTTGCAGTTTTGAATATTGAATACTTTTGTTGTTGAAGCTGCTGTCGTTATGAAAGACTGCTAACCTTGTTAATAAAGTTCCACCTTTGACATCTTCACTGCTGTTACTCGGGTGAATTCGTTTGAATCAACAGAGAGTATGAGAAAATATTTTGTCAGTCTGAGAGAAGGAAGTTTGTCACATTTACCTTACTACATACTATCTACTGAAAGGGCAGTGGTCCGAACCTTCTAATACGATCCACGGCCACACTTCATTTCCGACAGGGCCTATGATGTTAACAAGCTAGTCGTGAACTGAACTAACAAACAGTTTAGACAGCATGTCACTATTTATGTAGTATCAATTTCGTTCTCCTTGTTAAACATCAATTATAGTTTTTGTTCTTGTGATATTTTGTTGTAAAATCTTTCCTGATTAAAGTCTATTATTTACATTTATGAATTTAAATCAGTCGACTTAGCCTTGGTAGATAGTACGTTCTGCTCAGACTACATAATTCTTAGTCTGACAACTTCTTGTTACTACCATTTGTGAATGATTTGCAAGAGATTGCCACCAGAGAAAACATGAAAAAAGTGTGCATGTGATTTTCTTAGTGAAGAGCTCACTTGCAGCCTGTGTCTTCTGTCTATCTCTCTTGCTCATAACTATCACACGCAAGTGTACACTACTGTCACTTACCACTATGCAGCTGTCAAATATTCCATACTTTCAAGTAATACCTCACGCGACAGAGATGAGTTTGTGGGAGGTGAATTAGAACTGGATATACAGGATTCCCATACACATCTTTCTAGTAAAGAGCATTTGGTTTCAAGCAGATCTCTCTCACTTCTTTACGAGCCAATTTGTGAAGAATCTAAATGTATTATTTCATAGATTATAATTATCCATACACCTGTTCATATACAGCTTGGCACTCACAAACAGCGATACAACCAGATCTTCGCTGTGGGCGAGACTTACCAGAGCAACAACCAGTTTAATTAATCAGCTTACCTAAAGACATTAAAATAAAAATTAGAACAGATTTAAATCTCACTGAAGTAATAAGATCTATGAGTCATGGAATGTGTATGCCATTGAATGACGTACAACACACATTCATGCTTGAATTACGTACAGCACAAATTATGTGCACGTAACTTTGTTTTGTGTCCCTCAGCGATGGCGGTGGAAATTGAGTTGAAATGTCGGAAATAATCTTAGAATATTACTGTCTGTATAGAAGATTAGACATATCTTCAGTAGCTACATGGGTTGAGTGGACGACGATGTTTATAAAGGTTAATAAATATCACACACACATAAAAGTATGTTTTCAGGAACTCGTGAGAAATAAAGATGTAGAAAACCAGACAACAGAAAAAGAAAAGACGTGAGTGGCTTACCCAGGACCTTCACCCTCGCCTACCTACGAAAGCGAATCGCACTATCCTCCCGGCCATCTAAGCACCTTTATTTCTCACGAGTGTCTGAAAACATACCTTTATGTGTGTGTGTAATATTTATTTACTGTTTACAGGCCTCGGGTTTCCCTTCTTTATGTGTTTATACAGGTTGCTGTATACTTACTATGATGGAGATGTATAGCTGAATGTAAAGTCTGTGCTGTTGTAATTAATTGTTACTTGTCAATGACACAAGACAGGAAGACAGTTTTTTGTGAGGTCAAAGATGATGATGATGATCTCATACGTTATAATGTGCCTTATCTTTGAGTCTATTCAACACTACACAATTTGATGTCCTTCGCGCCAGAAGGATAGTGACCAGAGTTGGGTTATCTCCAAAGCAGATAGAAAGAAACCAGAATTTTGGAATCTCTAAGAATCCAATGGACAATAAAGATAACTAATAATTAATGCTTGAGAAGAGCTAATCAATAAAGAAATATGATAACAAATATAAAATGACGCCGCGAGGTCATTCTGGTTGTGATGAGTTACTGTTATTTTTATTTTCAACTCGCCCCATTTTTTCTTGTCCATGTAATTATTGGTGTTCTTTTATTTTTATTAGGCTTTCGAGTTCACGAGTTTTTAATTCTGGGTTATTTTTCTAGGACGTTGGATAAATCCGACCACCCTCACCAACCCTTTTTATTTTTAGGGATGGGGGAAAGCATGACACAGGTTAATGCGGAACCAGTAAATTTATTCTGGTAGATAGAAGGTCAGAGGGTTACAGAATATTACGTATTATTTCGGCGCGTGAGCAGAAATAATTTGGCGTTTTGCTCGGTCAACGCTGAGTCAGAGTTTAGCTTATGATATGATTGGATGGGCTCGATTAATTTATGTGCAAGCATGATGGTAGGTCAAGGGTTGGTTAAGAGCGGTTCCTGATAGATAATGCTAGACGCGAACGCGATGACTCACCGCGTCTGATACTGCATCAGCAAATTCATAATATAAATAGTGAGCGTCAAAAGTCTTTATCGCTCACTAGTCCCAAGAAATTTTTGCCGTGAAAAAGCGCCATTGTGCAGTCTGCTCAGTTCGAGATATTCTGTATTGTTGGGTATGTTCATCTCTTAATAGCGGAGTAGGAAGTTTTTTTTAAAATAAGATTTTAGCACGTTAGAGAAAGCTTTCTTTTGGGATTAAATTAATTTTATTAGTCAGAAGTTGCCATCAATTGCTGACTTATACTAAACTAGAGCCAGTGTAGTGTAAGTTGTGTCTATAACCATACGATGTATGAGTTAGCAGTATCTATGATTTGTGTAGCGGCTTTTGAGATAATTAACTGTATAAAGTAACCGGGAGATCGGTGTAATGTAAATATGCGGTCCGTGTAACTGCATCTGATTATGATAATTTGTGGTGAATATACACGGGTGTGGTTCGTGCATTAATTAGTTGTGTTATTTGGTCTTGTAGTCAGAAGACAAGGGGTGAAGGGGATTTAATATTACCTAGATGCTGTATGTATATACGTGTTAATAATTTTTTTAAATTGATAACCTTCCCGGGTCAGTCTTTAATAAGAATAGGGCAGGGAAATTATTCAGTTCAGGGGATTTTAGCTTCAGTGAAGGTAGTGTTGTGACGCCTAAAGGCGAGACAAGCGCACAACAGATTCAGGTCAGCCAGCGTCTGGGGTTTACGTAACAGACAGCGAGTTAATTGGTGCGGGAGAGAGATAGGAGGGAACTTTACATTAGTCTGACCCTTGGGCAGAAATATCTGTTTATTTCTTGTTCGTAGCTTGTGTGTAGGGGAGATTTATTAATTTAGGGGACACCAGGGTGTAGATGAAGTTTAGGTGGTAGTGTGTTATGTATTAGAAAATTGTGAATTGTTGTATAGATGTTGTTATTTTTGTTCTACAGCGTCACGGCGTGGAGGTTATAGATAGCCCTAAGCCTACCACGGACTTTGCCTTCTCAGGTGAGACATAGCCGTATTTAAAGAAAACTGGGTACGCGCTTGTACCGGCGCCCAGTTACGTCGGCAACACTACAAGGAAAGGAGAAGTTCTCTTGCAGTGAGGACACATACCTCAGCGGGAACTGGTCTCTAAATAAGGAGCTCTTAGCTCGTTAATGCCCACACCAGTCTACGTTGCCTGGTGTTGTTTACACACTGCCATAATAATGCAGTAGGCCTAAACCCGAAGCTGGTTACCAGGCAGTTTGAAGAATTGAGTGTCACCAGCAGTGATAACCTCTACAGCCTTAGGCAATTACATCGCTATCTTATTACCAAAGGCCCTCTTCATCAGTGTTCAGGAAATGAGAGAGGGAAAACACACCTTTCTAAATGCTAACGAGAGGAGGTGCGTGACGGAGAAGCAACTCATCAGAGCCTCAGACGAAGACGGTAGCGTCAGAGAGGCACTGAACCGAGACAGAGGAGAAAGGAAGGAGTTTATAAAGAAACAGTAGAGTCAGATAGAAATACTTAGAGGACAGCCTCTGAGTTAGCGTTGAAAAGTTTATTAGAGTGTTAGTTAGTAACTATAGTGTAGTCAGGAGGGGTGGCTCTTATTTAGAGACCCCCCACCAAGTACGTTTCTTTATCTTTAGTTGTTTTCATGCAGGTGTGAAATAGAGTGTGGAAATTGTATATATATATATATATATATATATATATATATATATATATATATATATATATATATATATATATATATATATATATATATATATATATAGATATATATGGTGTCTTTCACTTGATTTGTTCCTTTATTTCCAGGTGGTGCGAACTCGCACTTTATTTTGTTTGCTGTGGTATTGATTTGTTGTTTAATAAACTATAAAATGTACACTGGATCAGTTTATCTTTAACTATACTTTACTTATATGCTTTGTCTGTATAGTGGTGTCTGTGGAATTTAGTGAAACCTTATCTCCTTTCTGGTAGTCAGAGGTGGTGAGACAGTAGCTAGAAAATAAGTCACAAGTGGCGAGGGAGAGTCAATCTAGGTTCTCACCCTTGAAGTTATAAGTCTCATCCTTCCACATTCACTGTAATTCTCATCTAAATCTATCTTCTCAGACTTTCTCATAACTAGTGTCTTGTCTCTGTACTCAGACAGATTCTAACTAAAGCCACTTCGTGACACTGGTATTTACAATATGTATTTTCGCATGTCTTTAGATCTCTTGTGCTCACAGATTGTCAAGTCTTTGACATCAGAAAATTTCACATCTCTTTAAGAAACGTAAAGAAATAAGGTTAAACGTGAACTCATGTTTCAGAATGCTAATAATAATAATAGAAGGTAAGATATGTCAAATAAGTAGCAGCAAAATTACCTGTGTGTACACAGTAGTCTCCTGTGGTATCAGTTATTAAAGGCTAGCAAGGTAGTAGGAGGGTGAGTTACAGATGACAAGATCGAAGTTCAGGTAATGTGCCACGATCATTATGGAAGCGCAACAGTTAAATCAATGATGAAAGGGATGTAAGCGATGATAAGTGATCCACTTTCACTGAGTTGTTAGTGAGATGATTCGATAAAAGGCTTAACCATAAATATAGATTTTGTTTAAAACACCTAATACGTTCTTTCATGTTGGAAATTAAGGTCCAATGATAGATGGAAGAAAATGTAAATAGATAATTTTGAGGAAATTTAAAACTCTGTGTTTGATCAAAATTAAAGTAATTGTTATCTGCCCTTGGTTCTCAGCTTGTCTCATGTTAATAAATTAGGAAAACTTTATATGAGAATCTTTGAACCAGTTTGTTAATAATGTCAAATAAGAAGTTAAGTTTCTCAGGACTTACTTCTGATGTTTAAAAAGACATCTGATCATCTTACCCATCTGTACCACTTAGCTCCCGGTGGAACATAAGCACTCAACAAAAACATGCCGAGCTTTCCTGTCTCTAGTTGACTTGTCGATACTGTTGTTGAGATTGTTGTGGCATTTAGCTTCTACACTATATTGTTGGGGTGGCTTGGTCCATTTTTTCCCTAGTCGCTTCTTACGACATGCCTGATAGCTTACGGTATACTTATTCTTTGAGACCCTTGTGGGCCACAGTAACGCACATACAAAAAAAGGCCTCAGACCTTGTTTAATGATTGTAACCTATCACGTGTGCTGGGATAATTATTAAAATATAATTAATGTAAATGTGAGAAAACAAGAACAGCGTGAGTTGGGGGGGGGGGGGGGGGGGGGGGGGGGGGGTGGGGGGGGGGGGGGGGGGGGGGGGGTTCTGATGAGACAAACAAAGAATCGGACTACTACACTGTCAGGCTCTTGTCTGAACAGATGTCAGTTGAGTTCGAGTTCTCGCAAATTTTGCACGGTGTTTCAGTTGTCTGTATAGCCCGTACCTTATCAAACTCAGACTAGCCCCTGAATCTACCAACGATCTGTAGCATTGTCCTCATATACTCAGTAGACATGAGCTTGAGTCTGTATTATACGTGCCGTGTACTGACGTGTTGATGTTTGTACCTCCTCTTATCGTCTGCTGTTGTGCGACCTTATGTTTCACTTCATGAGACCTGCTTAGATTTTCTACCCATCTTGGTCTCCTTCAATGCGTAGATCTGTCGTTTCCCTGATACCTATGGTTATGAGTGTGTTTGTGACTGTAAGTCCCGCAAGCTGCAGTATGGTGCATGCCTCTGGTATTAAGTGTATTTGTACGGGTGTGATTTGGTGGATAGCGATTTCTGTTATCCACGTGTCTACTTGTATTTACTTGGGATGTATGCCATTATCTATCCGGATGTCTAGGCATCGTATATCTTGGTTCTTGTCCACATGATCGTACCATATTCCAAAATTTCCGCACCGGAAACATTGTGCATTTGCCATTTTATCGTATAGTTCTCTTTGTTGTCTTTCCTGTTGCCTCCATCCTCCTCGTTGTCGTCCGCGATGTATGTGATCTGTTTCCATCGGTTGTTCCATATTCTCTTCCTCAACGTAAGCTTGTGCTGTTCTTATGTCCAATCTCTTTCTGATGTTTTCTTC
This sequence comes from Oreohelix idahoensis, assembly GCA_024509875.1. Lineage (NCBI taxonomy): Eukaryota > Metazoa > Mollusca > Gastropoda > Stylommatophora > Oreohelicidae > Oreohelix > Oreohelix idahoensis. The sequence goes on from JAMPIV010000452.1 coordinate 101,077, forward strand.
TGATATAGCCGCCCCTACTGTCTTCTTTAGTGTCTTCGGGTCTTTTCTTAACAACATGAGCTTCAATGCGTTGCTCGATAGCCCTACAAGTTGTCCTTCGTTGTCACTAATGTTCACATCTTGCCCCATAAATGCTTCTTCCGCTAAATTCAACATGCGGTCCCTGAACATTTGCGTAGATTCGTTGGTTTCCTGCTTTAAAAGGCGAAGCATCTGCCACTATGCTGTATCTTCTAATTTTGCCTTTAAATCCCTCCATGGCTCGTTTGGGAGTAAGTCAAGTCTCCTCCTGATGAAATATATAACCAAACCTCCAGATGAGGAATGTGTCTCCCCAATCGTCAAAGTATAGCGATCGATTTCGCATAACCATTTATGACATTTGTGAGGATCACCTGAAAATTGTTCTGTTACCTTTTATGTTACTGTACTTAGTTTTATTATCCACTTTAGCCAATGTGTCAGTTACTGCCTTTATAAGGGTCAGTGTTTGGCTTTCCCGCATGTCCTTACTTGACTCTCTGTGCTGTTCCATCATAAATCTGAAAATAGTCACTTATTTCTACTGCTAACTTAACAAACTAACTGGTACCTGAAAATTAAAGGAAATTTTTCTATTAGTCTTGGGTTTCCTGAAAGACAATGTTATGGTTAAAGAAACAAACATGTATGCATACACTGTTACAATTCAATATTACTGACACTACAATAATAATAAGAATAATAATAATAGCAACAATAATAATACTAATAACAATATTCTTATAATGTCTAGTTAAACTAATTAATTAAGACGTCTGCATTGGAGTACTGGATTGTCCTGCTGTTGCGCGAGCGACCGACTTACTGTTATTTCTTTTTTTTTCGTATCTTTTGCACAATCTGGACTACACAGTATTATTTGCTACACACGAGCTTCTGTCCGCGACTATGTTACTCTAGTGCACTGTATGAACTTTCGTACCCTACTTTATTGGACGATGAATGTCAACATTGCTTTTGTTGTGATGACTCATTCCTGTGCAGGTAGGTTTGAAGAAAAACAATTTGGATTTTGTTTCCGAGCTGGCGTTACCGGACAGGGAATGTCAACTTTGCTTTGTTATGGCGACTCATTTTCGTGCAGGAAGGTGTGAAGAAAACAATCTGACTTGGTTTCCGAGCTAGCGTTTCTGATTATCTGATTTCTATACTTTTCACTTTTTTCTGCTTACAGTTTTCACTGTTGCCACTCTGCTTTTTCGTATGTTGTCGAAATGTAAATATTACTTCTGTCTGTGTTGCTCATTGCCGTCCGTGGTTGCTGAAGTCTGTCACGGCGCCAAAACGTATTATGTGTGGCAGCCTACTCTTGTATTGTTCAAGTATGTCAACAGCCTTCTTTTCAACCCAGGTTCTTATCTTCAACAGTGAACGACGAAACGTATAAACAGACAGTGTCACACCGTACATGTATCCACGTAACTATGTATGACAATCGCTAAGTCCTGGTATAGTACTGAACACAGTTTATTTACAAGACGTACATTGGTTGTCAAATAGCATTTCGGCCATCACACTTGGTCTTGCAGAATAATTTCCACGAATACAAAGTCTACTTGATTATGACTACTGAGCTTTCTTTCTTACGCTTTTGTTGATAATTCTGATTCAATATTTATAACATCCTTCACTAATATCATCTATTCGTATATTCTTATAACGTTCAGGTTATTGATTGTTAATACAGGGCATCTCCGGGGATGAATACTTTCCCCTAGTTATCACTGGCCTCACACGGCTGACCCACTGAATGTCTTAGCTATTGGATCTCTACATACCTCGTCAAGATGATCAACTGACCTCACACGGCTGACCCACTGAGCGTCTTAGCAATTGAATCTCTACATACCTCGTCAAGATGATCAATTCTCTTGGTAACGAATTTCCTTCATAAATTCGTTCTTTACTTATCTGCTTACTGTAGCTATCATCTTCTACTGCATAATGCCGCTGAGTCTGTCCACCACAGATCATCTAATTAGCAAACTTCGATGAGCAAGAATTTGTCAGTCAAGATGGCTGATTCACCTTGCACAACCTCTATCTGGCCCGTTCTACCTGACTGTCTCATCTGGCGGTCCTCGAATCAATGTCTTTTCTCAACTGCCCCTCTGAGAGCGTGCGCCGTGAATTATATTCACTAATCTAGCCTTCTTCCGGGAGATTTTATGCGTACTTTCCTCGGACAACCTTCTTGCCCTTGATCTTACTGCTTATACCTAACTACCTTAGCTTGAACCATCAGTTGCTTCCCCTGCCACCGTCGACCAATCCTGCATATACAATAACAGTTTTAGTGGAGACCCCTGTTTTGTTGTATCCCAATTTGATTGGATCCCCTTCTTGGAACCCCAGCTTGGCTGGTTTTTTTGCAGAATAAATCTGGTGACCTTTGATCCCACGACTCCAGAGCTCATTATCCCCTGCAGTATCTGTTACAGATCACACGTTGCAGCTCCACCACAAACGGGTTGCGCGTCACACGTGATCCAGACAAACCTTTTTTTTTTCTCAGTCAGTTTAGACTGTTCTTCTGGATTTACCATTTGGGATATATCCCTATATTTCTGATATCCTTATGTCACACTGTAGCCACGGTTTGCCAGAGTCCCCAGGGAAAGGGCAGACAGCAGTGTAAAGTCTTGACTGCAGATACCACGAGAATGAGAGTCTAGAACCACCGCATCGCTGCATAGAAAACTGCCTAGTGGATTTGTTTTATTGTGTTAAGATATCCACAGCTTAATTAAATCGACAGCGGCAAGGGTTGGAAGGAAACGTAATTGAACATTGGCCACAGATATGCTGGAGCATTGTGTGACAGGATTTTGTGAACAAATTTAGCTTTGTTAAACAGAAGGCGCTTTGTTAAGGGCAGTATTTGGAGATTTTTATAGAAATCTACACACTGAGTTAGGCAGTTGTCAGAGACTAGACGCACTGTACGCTTTTGTAGTGAACGGAGTCTATTTGTGTTGGACATTGAGCAACCATCCCAGATTGTGGAGCAATAGTCAAGGTTTGCTTGTATGTGAGATATATAGAACAATTTTCGTGCATCTTCACGAGAGAGGTGTATATACCTCGGAATTTAGTTAATGAGACAGAGGTAATCGTTTTCTTGATTTTTTTTTTCGTTTTATCTTCTTGGAGACTGGATATTATCCCCTGCTAGTTAGACATTACTGTGTGGTTCACTTGCTTTACTTATCCTTCAATTTTGTTATTTTTTTTTTTTTTGGTGATACGCTAGACAACTCATTTCTAGTCAGTTTTTTTTTTTTCCATCGTGTGGATTTTCAGTAATAAATATGTATACTACGTACTTAGCGGTCAGAATTTACTTCCTAGTTCACCTGTCACTTGAATGTTAACCTGTCCTGCCCTTGCTGAAATAATTATTATATTTCAGGGAAGAAGAGTGTATGTATGTAAGGCACTTAACAAATGTTGCGAAGGTGACAGGAAAGGAGAGATTTAATACATTGACGTATCTTCTTCTCTCCTGAAGGTCATATGTCACTCTCTATTCACATTCGTGACTCTATCTACTACCAGTATCTCATTCAATCTCGTCTGACTTCAGACAACTTCTAAAACCACCTCGCGACAATACCCAACATTCATAAGTCGTCTTTTACGACATGCATGGCAAGTTATATATTACTTTTATTTGATACCCTACCGTGCACCGATCACACCCGGATGTAATTTATTTTTATTGTCACCAGAATATAACTTAATTTTGCACACTTGATCAAACTAATATTTTGTGTTTCTTGTAGGGAAATGATTCTAGGTTACGATACGCACAGACAACAATTGATGATCGTCAATGATCTGTAACAAAAACTTTGGTCACTGAAGTGGCTTTCTTCAAGATGATCATACTTAGCATTGACGTCATTTTCTGGCTACTTATTGTGAACAGGTGTATTCTGGGTACACCCATCTGCCTGTTTGGAATTGTGACAAACATTTTAAACATCATCGTATTTATTGACCAGGGCTTCAAACAAACAGTCAACATAAGTTTTTTATTTCTAGCTGTCTCAGATATTTGCTGTCTGACCGCGCTGCAATGGTTGAACTTTATGTATTACCCAGTTTTTACAGACTTGGAAGTTTTTGGGAATACAGCACTAATTGTCCACCTTACCGGAGCAAGTGTACACGTCGATTTTTCCAGGGTAACAGGTTGGATAACTGCATTTATTTCCCTAGAACGATGTTTGTGTACCTTGGTACCACTTCGGGTCAAACTAATACTCACGACCAAGGTCACTTTAACCTTTAACATCGCCATTTTTGTTCTTATTATGCTAACGCACTTGCCTGACTACTTGACACTCTATGTGGGATGGATTTTTGACAAAGAAGTCAACAAAACTGTACTCGGAATTATTGCAAGGACAAATAGTGATCAAATTAGAAACTTGACATATGTGATGTCAGATATATCCATGGCACTTTCTTTTCTGGCTGTGACATTGTTCACTGTCATTTTGCTTATCCAACTCTGGAGAAAATCAAAATGGCGGAATTCGATACTTTCTGGAAGTGCAGAAACTGCCGGACGCCATCAAGCGCGAGATTTCAAAACAATGAAAATGGTTCTTCTTGTTGCAATCATCTACATCGTCTGCTTTCTCCCAGGATTTATAATCTATGGAATTAGCATGGTCATAAGTGAGTTTAGCTCGCGGGGTGCATTTAGGAATGAATTTGCAGTCGCGTGGTCTATAGGTTTCGTGGCGGAAGCTATCAATTCTAGTTTCAGTATCTTCGTGTACTATTCCATGAGTTCAAAATTTAGGCATACTTTTGATAGGAGATTTGCGTTCTGTAAAAAATGTGTGGAAATATAGATCTCCTGACCAGAGGCTATTTTATAACTGTGCTACCGTCAATAAATGGTGCAGCACAAAGTTGCCAACAGCAAAGGAAGCTAGTGGATAGGACGCGGGTCCAACTAGATTGTCGAAACATGTGCAGTCGCAATCTGGACTGTTTAGGAACTGTATGAAATCTGTCTCATCAAGATAACTGGCCACTTGTGAAACTTATTTAATTTTCAAAGTGACTAGAGCAATGAATATTTCCAATTACTGAAGTTTTCCACTGACATTCTCATCTTGACTAACCCTTTATGTGTAGATAACATTAAACATTGACATAGCGTAACGTTGAAACTCTAACTCCGTGTTAGTTAGTATGTACCTTCTGTTGTCTTTTCTTAGTGTTTACATATAGGTATTTTGTTACGGGATCTGGAGAGCTTTGTTCTTATATTTATTTCTACTCACTGAAATGTGTGACACCCGCTTTACATGATTCCTCCTACACATCTATTCATTGAAGAGCATTTGTTTCCAAGCAGGTCTCTTACACTTCTTTACGAGCCAGTTTGGGGGAATCTGTATTATTTTATAGATCATACATATTCTATACACATGTTCAAACATGGCGCGACACACACAAAGATACAACTAAATATTTGCTATGGACGAGACGAACCAGTTTAATTAATCAACTACCCTAAAGAAATTTAAATGAAATTAGTACAGGTTTCAATCTCGCTGAAGTAATGACATTCATGACTCATGGGATGTGTAAGACTATGTGTATGACGTGTAACACAAGCTTACGTTGAATGACGTAGAACACAAATTATGTGCACGTAACTTGGTTTCCTGCCATCAATGGTACGGTTATGATTAAAATTCTTAACGATTATGTCGGTATAATAGGCAGCTCAACAGGGCTCCTTTTTTGTTTATTTTATACGGAGTCACTTATTAATAAAGGAAGTGACGGCATGCCGATATGGTTGAGTGGCAGACGTGAACAAATTTGAAGCAGAAGTGAGTTGAGCGTCTGCAAGAGAGATGCGGCGTGTGTTAGGAAGTGAGCGGACGTATGTGTTTTGAGCTCCTGCAGTATTCTGTGTTTTTCCTGAATTATTCATTCACGAGGACATCAATATACGTGGTTGAGGTGTCCCTGGCTTATTCTAGTAAGGAAATGTGTGTCTATTCATAAAAATGTCTAAAGGACGATATTAAATAAAGTTTGAATGATTGCCAATGATACCACTGCATTTGCCTTTGGGGCTGTATATATATATCTCTTACCATGCAGCCGTTTGTCAAACCTAATAAACTGCATATTTGTAAAATTGTGAAGGAGGTGTTGGTCCGCTCAGTGCAGTTATGCTGATTTCGTGTTGTGTGACTGCCCCTAGAGTCTACCTTGGCAACGGAGAATGTCTCCGGAATAATTCAACAATAACGACACGTAACAGGTACCTATACTTTGTAGCGGTATGGCAGCTTGCGTACCTTGACTGTGACGTGTAATGGAAAAAAGCCTACAGTAATTTGACAGCTTATTGTAAACTTAAAGCTGCTCTCTGATTTGCTAGCTAGAACATGCATTATATCAACTGTCTAATTCTGCAGCTCACCCTTTTGTCCCCGCCCTCTTTCCTTTAAACACGGGCTAACGCAGAGTTTACAATCTTTGTTGACCTGTCAGTCATAACAGGAGACAAATCACGTTTTGATTTTACTGCGCTCCACTCACGCGATCTCATCTGTCAATCGTATAATACTTGACAGACAGACAGCACGTCAGAAGAGAGAGAACAGACCCCTTTGAAGTTTGCTCAGGGAAAAACTAGAAATCCCTAATATCCTTTGATTTTGGAACACAAGCATTCTACAACTGCTAGGAGAACAGAAAGTCTTTTGATGTCGGTCACCGCTCCAGACGAGAATGTCTGGAAGACCGAACCGTAAGCCTTTTATCTTGAATCTCTAGCTTCTGAATTTTTGTCCCACACAGGCGTGCGAATAAACGCCATTAGAGATGAAAAGCCATTTAATTATATATATATATATATATATATATATATATATATATATATATATATATATATATATATATATATATATATATATATATATATATATATATATATATATATATATATATATATAATTAAATGGCTTTTCATCTCTAATGGCGTTGATATATATATATATATATATATATATATATATATATATATATATATATATATATAGATATATATATATATATATATATATATATACGAGGGCTGTCCGGAAAAGAACCGTCCATAATTAATATTAGAAAAACCGTTTGCGCGACATCGATGTAACTTGGCAGCCAAATAGAGTGGCCTGTTATGCACATACGTGTGCAATGTTGACGTTACTGCACCAGTCTGTGCGACCGTTAAAAGCCGTTTAGTGAGCCCATGCACTGTGTGGTCGTCGCATTCAAAATGGCTGAACGAGTAGAGCAAAGAATCTGCATCAAATTTTGCGTCAAGCTTCAACATTCCTCCACGGAAACTATAATGATGATTCAGAAGGCTTTTGGAGGCGATGCAATGAGTGCTACACAAATAAAGGTGTGGCACAAACGCGACAAAGATGGTGTGATAAGAGGTTTTGATGGTAATAAGAGATGGGCTATCCTGGACAAATAGATGTATCAGATGATACCAGGATAGTGCCAGATAAGAGACTGGTCTTAAAAGTGATACCCCCTTCTCTGAAAAGAGTAGGGGTGTACAGACATCAAAGTGGGGTCAAGCTATGCAAGTTCTCAGAAAAGATGATGATGATGTACTCTGAGTCCCTACTGCTACCTCTTCTGATCCCAAATTGATTTAGCTACGGGTCTAGGGGAATGTATTTATTATACTTAATGATTAATTGCAAACAGAACTTTCAACTTTAATGAAAATTAAGTAAGCAAGACTGTCTGAAAAAATATATAAACAATTTAATGGTACTGAACCTCAATCTTTTTGGGTCAGTATTTTTCTTTTCAAAATCAAGAACTTTATATTTACATGAGAAAATAAATAACTTGGAAATTCTGTTCCATTTTTAACTTGGTCACAATAAAATCTGCACACACACAGTTCCAGTTAAAATTAATTCTACTGCTGTTGGTTCTCTACTACAGGGTCTGCTATTGTCATCATTCTAAATGGTAAGTTTTTTTTCGGTGGAAGAGCTTTGGATGAAGCGTCATTGCCTTACTAAAGGACTTATCTTTATTATTGTACTGCTGCTGTTCTGATGATAATAGTCAGGAGCACCAACATGTGACTCGTGGCTGAAAATAAGGGGTCTAGCTCCACTTGTATTCAGAGCGCTCAACTCCCACACGTTCTTCTTCTTAGTTTACTGCAGCAACGAGGTACTTCATAATACAACCTGGAATAAGAAGGACAATCCATCCTATATAAAGCCTGTCTCTATCAATCTCACACCTAATCAATACTAAAACTTACCAAATAAGCCATTTGTGCTAACAAGTCGCACCAGACCTTAAATTCCGTTGTCTACAATCAGTTTCGTGTAATCACTCTTCTTCAGTGTTGATTCAAAGCCAATGTCCCTCATACATGGTTTGTCTTCCATACAATAATCATGGTGTGTACAATATAGCTTGTGACCTGTTGATTACTTCATTCTAACATTCCCTACATGTTTTCATATGATATTTGAACAATGTGTCACCCCAGAAGCCAATACCAATTTATTAATACTGCACTTACAGTCGCAAATTTGTAAGACCAATTGGCAACCATTTTACACATTTTCACTCGGAATAAGCTTGCTATATGCACATTCCTACTTAGGTCGTCGTGACACAACACATCTCCCAGCAGCAGTATAAAAAAAATATGGCACACACACAGCCTGTTACTTAGGTTAATAAAATAGGCAAACAAAATTATCTGTCTTACCCTCAAGTAAAGAATATTCACACAGACAAGCTGACAGGCAGAAAAGGGCTCTAGCACTGAGCTCGCAGTACAGACGGCAAAGGCTTGTCCTTCTGTCTCTTTCAGTATATGTCAGCTCGGCATGGTGTTTATGAATCAATGGAGGAAAACCACAAAAAGTTGATACTATTTATAGCATCACCCACCAGACCAATCAGAGAAGAGTCAAAAACCAAAAGTTAACTTTTAATTTTTAAGTAATTAAATTGGGCCTGACCCTGATGTGAAAATATTACTAAAATAAATTTTTCTTTTACAACAAAATTGTATCATGCGGGAATATTTATGCTTATGTGTTAAGCAATATCAGCGCTATAATTTAAGACATTTCCCACTGTTTAATTCTCTTTAGTTTTTAAGAAATAAAATATCTTCGTTCGGCCAAAAACCCAAAATAGGCATTATTTCCACTTCAACCAAAATTTTCTTGTCCTTACAAAAAAGAGGTAACGATTTGATTGGTTGTTAAATTTTACTACGTTCTTCGATAAATATTGGGGTGGGTGGTAACCTTTTGACTTGTTTCTTAGAAAAATCAAATACTCTAGTTAAATTATTGGCGGTAAATTTGACTAGCCCCTCAGACAAATTTTAAATATAGTAGTTATTTATAGATTTAAAAAAATACGTTAACTAGTTTTTGAGCGGGGAATTTTTGAACGTGTTGTTATACAGATTCACTTCACTGCAGATGGTCGCGAATCTGTTAAATGTGATCCCATTTCTGGAAGGCCTGCAACAAGCAGAACACCGGAAAATCTTGAACGTGTACGGGCTGCAATCAACAAAGATCGGCGATTGACAGTGCGAGAACTAGAAAAAGATCTGGGAATTGAATTCCAAAAACTATTGTATCCGAGATTCTGACCCAGGATCTGGGTATGAGACGTGTCGTGGCAAAATTCGTTCCGCGGATTCTGCTATCAGAGCAGAATTCTCGACCATCTTTGTCGCGTTTGTGCCACACCTTTATTTGTGTAGCACTCATTGCTTCGTCTCCAAAAGCCTTCTGAATCATCATAATAATTTCCGTGGAGGAATGTTGAAGCTTGACGCAAAATTTGATGCAGATTCTTTGCTCTACTTGTTCAGCCATTTTGAATGCGACGACCACACAGTGCACGTGCTCACTAAATGGCTTTTAACGGTCGCACAGACTGGTGCAGCAATGTCAAAATTGCACACGTATGTGCATAACAGGCCACTCTATTTGGCTGCCAAGTTACATCAATGTCGCGCAAACGGTTTTTCTAATATTAATTATGGACGGTTCTTTTCCGGACAGCCCTCGTATATATATATATATATATATATATATATATATATATATATATATATATATATATATATATATATATATATATATATATATATATATATATATATATATATATATATATATATATATATATACTGCTAAACGTCGTGCAACATGACGAACAGATTGACCATCCTGAATCCATGCCATGGCGCGACCACGGTCTACAGTGCTGAGACTTCTCCTTGATGGCATGGCTAATGCAGTGATCATTTCGACCACTTGTAATACTGATTTATTGCATACCAACGGTGAACACTCTTTACCGATGATCATTTTCCACGTGCATTCAAATTCAACTCACTTTTTTACCTTTTGAACTAGTTGGGCGTGTTACAAAAACCACGAGTTTTTGCAGCAACAATGGCAATTTTCACGTGCGGGTTAAAGTGACCCAGTTTTTGGACATTTAAAAAAAATGAACCTAGTGCACACAGAAATGTATACACATTTCTCTGAGCTCAGTTTTTAAGACATTTTCACTTGTCTTTACAGTTTGCCAATCAATTATATAAACCTTGTCTAAACTGAATAGTGGCCCTTAACTTTTGTCCAGCAGTATAATTCTAAGTGTTAGAAGTATTTTACGGTGAAAGCATTTAAAGTTAAACACTTAAATATTTTAATTATACAGTTAAATACTTCACTTAGATCTTTCTTGCTAGTAAGGCGAATAAAATAACATAACGCGTAGCGATTTTCGTAACCAGATATTCGATTGAAATGCTAGACCACATCACCGACGCTACATAGCTGAGACGAGAAGGTAATTTGTTTTTACAGTGTAGAACGGACGCAACACTTAAAACTTTCTAGGAGAGAGAGAGATAAACACGACGGTTAACCAGACCGGACTTAGAGGCGCTAGACGACTGACAGTGGGAAGAAATAATACTGTTTATATTTCATTTGTAATTATTGTTATTATAGCGTCTATTACTTTTCAAAATGCCATACAACAGATAAACAGACACCGAGAATTTTATAGCTACTGAAGGATTTGTGCATGGTGCATTGTGAGAAAAATAATAAATAACACATTGTGCGTGTGACCGTCAGTCGCGAGAAGGAGCAGGGGAGTCTTCATCGACTCAGTCCGACCCAATCCGCGGCCAGCGATGTCTGTGTTTGTAGGCGTAGGGAAAACAACGTGTACCTTTTAAATTCGTCAGGATTGACAGTATATATATATATATATATATATATATATATATATATATATATATATATATATATATATATATATATATATATACATACACACACACACATACACACATACACACACACACACACACACACACATCATTTTTAACATTTGTAGCAACCGGATTTTTTTCCAGAACACTAGAAATATTCCCCTCTCTAAACCAGTAAACACCAAGGATTCTCACACTATTCAACATTTATAGTAAACCCTATATCCAGATAGAATTTCCAGCCCAAGCGGGAAACAAGCCTATTTTTCCCCCGCCCGCCCCTAACACTGCAAGAGTTGTTGCAACGAAGATATTCAGTTGTAATTCCTGTATCTAGACTCATATTCCCCTGTGCACCCATCGGAGGAACAGTGCTAGTTTTAGAACAGTGAATATAACCCTTTATGATTCATATCGTCACCAGGATTCATCGTGGAATTAACCTCATTAGTTTTTTTTGGGATGAACTGGGGCCAGTTATATCCTCGACAGCTGGGGTGATACACTAATCAACAGTGAATTAGGGATTATGTTCGTGGAATAAATTTACCAAGGGATACCACAGACCCATGGGAAGAATACAAATAAGTAAGAGTGTGAGAGGTGGCCACCTGAGCGAGAGAGCGTGTGATGATTCTATTGTTGCTGGAAACTATCCATTAATTTGTTTGTTTGATTTTGTTTACTTTACTTGGTCTCACATTGTACCAATACTGTTATTCTATAACCTAGTGCTAACCTTCAACCTTTGGGTTAATATTTCTTTGGGTTTGTTTTCCTTTATAAGGTGAAGGCGCACCATGCTTCTTTATTTCCTCTGTATGTATAATAATAATAGTCTGGCTAACATTTGGGTATTTTGATGTTGTAAACAGTTTAGTGATAATAAACAACAAGAAAACTTAACTGTGTGTGTTGGTCAGACCCATACCCATTTAACCTTAGTTTCCACGTTTGTGGGTCTTGTTGTGACATATTGTTGTGTGTGTGTAGAGTAACCTGTTTTTATTTTAGATAGGGAGGCAAAGACTGTCTTGTAACAAAGCACAGTTATACGAATAGGCTGGGTGAGAGAAACCTACTCACTCCAGAGACACATCTTTCCCTCGACCTGTGAAATCTAGCTGGATTTTTCTAGACATTCCTCCAGGTTGGGTGTTTTATGCAAGGCCAGACACCCCTCAACTGAATATTTACGAAACAGCACTGGAAAAACTTTAATGCGGGACGGACATCCGGAGGCTCAAGCCAATAGGTCAAGGACGAATTCTATCAACAGCTACAAAACGTGTCACAGCCTCCAGACTTGACTATTGACTAGAGTGCATCAGTCCATAACCTGCAAAGAACCAAGCATCGGCTGGAGCAGAAACCAACAAACTTACTGGCAGCTAAGTACAAACTTAAAAGCTGCCAAGTGAACTTTCAGACTATTCTCTCATAATCCATAACATCACCCTGTGATGATTACACTTTAAAAAAAAAGAATTATTCATTTTACACTGTTAAATATAACTGATTATTAAATTTGTTATTTGTGTGCGTGTATATATATATATATATATATATATATATATATATATATATATATATATATATATATATATATATATATATATATATATATAATAATAATAATAATAGCCCCTTCAGTCATAACTGACCATGGGAATGCGCCCCTGAGTTGACAGCCCTCAGCTGCTTATTTTCTTGGTGTTCCTTTCGACGTTTTCTCCCCTCCTCTGCTTGTTGTGTGAGCCTTTCTTCACCCAATCTGAGGTGGTGTCGTAAATAGCATCGCCACATAGTGCGATCGGCAGCTTAATCCTCCCATGTTGCTGGATCCATGTCCAGTGCCCTCATATCTCTCTTGCACACATCTTTGAACCTCAGCTGTGGTCGCCCAACTGTTCTCTTGCCATCTGCTAATTGTCCGTAGAAGATATCTTTTGGGATGCGACCATCTTCCATGTGGCGAACATTGCCAAGCCAGCGAAGTCTGCGCTGTCTAAGCAGCGTATACATACTTTGAAGGCCAGCACGTGACAACACCTCGACATTTGTCACTTTATCTTTCCACGAGATGCCGAGGATGCGGCGTAGACACCGTAAATGGAAGGTATTGAGCCTTCTTTCTTGCTTAGCATAGGTCGTCCAGGTCTCGCTGCCATATAGGAGTGTGCTGGTGACGCAGGCGTTATATACCGCAGCTTTGGTCTTCATTGTGAGTTTGGAGTTTCCCCAAACACGCGATGTGAGGCGGGCAAAGGTAGCTGCAGCTTTGCCAATGCGGCTGTCGATTTCTGTATCCAGTGAGAGTTTGTCATTGATGGTAGACCCTAGGTATGTGAAGTGGTGCACCACTGCCAATTCATAGTTATCGATAGTGATAACTGGTGTAGCACCCGCATCCTGACTCAGCACATTCGTTTTCTTTAGACTTATTGTGAGGCCAAAGTCCTTGCATGCTTTAGTGAAGCGATTCATCAAGTTCTGAAGCTCCTGTTGGCTTTGAGTGACGACTGCAGCATCATCAGCGAACAACAAGTCTCTTATAGTGACCCTTCTGATTTTTGTTTTTGCCTTCAGCCTTGAAAGATTAAACAGACGGCCATCTGACCTAGTGTGAAGGCATATTCCTTCAGTTGCATCTCTGAATGCATGTTTCAAGAGTAAGGCAAAGAAGATCCCGAAGAGGGTCGGAGCCAGAACACAGCCTTGTTTAACGCCACTTCGTATGTCAAAGGGCTGTGACGTGCTTACAGCATATTGGACTGTTCCCTTCATGACGTCATGGAATGACTATCATTTCCAGCATTTTAGAAGGGCAGCCTATTTTCAGGAGGATTTTAAAGAGTCCATCCCTACTAACCAGGTCGAATGCTTTGTGAGGTCTATAAAGGCGATATATAAAGGCCTTTTCTGCTCTCTTGATTTTTCCTGAAGCTGGCGGACAGAGAAGATCATGTCTGTTGTTGATCTACCAGCTCGGAATCCACACTGTGACTCTGGATATATGCGCTCAGCTAACTTGTGTAGTCGCATTAAATTAAGATGACTTTGACAAAAACCTTACCAACAATACTAAGAAGAGGGATGCCTCTGTAGTTATTGCAATCACTTCTGTCTCCTTTATTTTTATACAGTGTTACAATCTTGGCATCTCGCATGTCTTGAGGAATAATTGTCTCTTCCCAGCACTTGCACAGCATCCTTTGCAGGGGATGTAATAGCGTGCTTTTACAGCATTTGATTAAATCAGGAGGAATCCCATCACTGCCTGGTGCTTTGCCAGAGGCCAAGCTATCAATGGCCTTGCTGAGTTTCTCTAATGTTGGTTCGGCATCCAGCTCCTTCATAGTTGGCAGACATTTGACAGCATCAAGGGCTGCAGGCGTAACGGTATTTTCTCTAGCCTAAAGCTCAGAGTAGTGCTCGACCCACCTCTCCATCTGCTTACCCTTATCGGTTAGCTTCTCTCCGCTGATGGTTTTTAACGGTGCTGTCTTACTTTTTTGGGGGCCAAGTGCTTTCTTTATACCGTCATACATTTGTTTAATGTTGCCTGTTTGCGCTGCGATCTGGATGCTCTCACTGAGCTGGAGCCAATAGTCATTTGCACAGCGTCGAGCAGTTTGTTGAACTTTGCTTCTCGTAGCCCTCAGGATCTGTAGGGTTCTGGCACTCGGTGAACGTTTGTATTCATTCATAGCACTGCGCTTAGCTTCAATGACAGGTGCCATCACATCTGATGAAGCATCAAACCAGTCATTTGACTTTGCTGTTTTCTTACTAAAGGTGGCAAGTGCAGTACTGATAAAGTCTCTTTTTTGATAACTCTATTTTCTTTGCTCATCATCAGTTGATAAATATAAGCTCACTAGAACATCACCAGAGCTACATGCTGTGTTGTTGTGTTGCTTGTGGTTTGAGTATGGAATGTCAACTCGACCTACGCAGTGGTGTGTAGACATAGATTGTGAGTATAATATGAGAATGATAAGAAGAGTTCGTGGTGTTGACAAATGGTCTTTTTCTCACACTCATGTATGGCTGGAAGTCATCGACACCAACGACTGTGTACCTTTGCTACAGTTTAATTGGACGTACACACTCGACAGCACGAATAGTGACAAATCACAGGTTGGCATAATACATCATAGTACAGTGGATAAATGGTATTGCAATGATACATGGGCACTCATGTAGAATAATAGCATAATGGACTGTCAGTAGACAAGCACTCAGTATTGCCCATATATATATATCATCTGAGTTTACTGACTGTGGTAAAGTGGGAAGTTATAAATATTTATATGGGACTTAGTGTACTGACTGAGATCAGCTGTGAAGGTATCTATATCTAATAAGAGTAGTGTATTATAGATAACCTTACTTACTGCCACATATGTATACCTCAGTCAGAATTATTCTGGAATAGTGTGATGACTACGTTATATGTCTAGGGTATATGTATGATGAAGTGTAAGTCATAACAACAACAGACAGATAAACAATTTAATTTATTCCACCACACTTGACAACACTGTGACACTCACATACATATAACACTCTAAGAGGATATCTTAAAGGAGTCACTGATAACTTTTCAAATAACAATATGTATTCAGTGCTGTCATGAATGTATATGTGTTGATGCGTGATGCCATATGATGATGGATGGTATCCGCATGTCTGGTTTTGTGTAGTGTGTAGATGATGTACAGTCAAACAATGATCATACAAAAACAGGGCAATCCATACAAGGACGTCAGTTAACTCACGACGTATAAAGTCAATGATGCTTGTAACAGCTAGACGTTTTTCTGTATCATTTATTGTGGACGCCACAGTGACAAAATGTATACGCGAATATGTAGGTACATCAGACAGTCATTATCACAGCAACAATGTCAGTATAGCAATGGACGGTAGACAGCATCATAATAAAGGTGATTCACAGGCATGTCAATACATTATAAGGCTGTAATGTAGTCGGGAAAATTCTCCATCCCTTTCTATCTTAGCCAGAAGATAACCAGATGTATGAGATCAGTTCACTCTCCTTAATCTGACTTCAGCAAGACAGACACGTCTGCCGAAGTATAAATAATGTCCTCAAAAATATCCTCTAGATAACAAAGGTTTCCAAACCTAGTTCATGTAACAAAGTAGCAAGTAATGGTCCTTGGGACATGCATCAACCGATGCAGTACAATACAGCGACATGTGAGCTGGGAAAAACATCTCGTGACGACGCCTTTCGAAAACAGGCTATGAATCAAAAATCGCTCACGACCAAAAATCGATAGAGTTAATGAAAAGTTAATTTACCTTGCCTTCAGGAAATACACAGAAATATTACGCCTCCCGGCATGTGGAAATACACTAGAGGTATTATCTCGAATAAACGAAATATCCATTAAGAGGACTTCACATTCCTGACAGAACAAAAAATAGCGGAGATCCCCTCTCAGCGAGGCATCTTCCTAGCTATTCAAAATCGCTCACTCTGGTGGGCGGAAATCGATCGACCAAGAAGAAAGACCAGTCATGCGCAGTCCAGCGCGAAATGACCACAGCTCAGAACTTAAGACGCAAGGACCTTTACTACGAACCAGCGTAAGAATGATTACCTTAAAAGGATAACCCAACAGGTTGCCAACCGTTTTCTGAGAAAACGGCCTAGCATAGCAAACTTAACTGCATTCAATACCAACGCGAGGAAACAACTGCTTACCGAGAAAAGTGACTATAAATTTCAAGCAGTTGTTGCCCTTGCGTTACAAAATATATATTGTAATAAAACGATGTTGCGAGAATTTCTCACGCAACATATCACCACCTCCTCCCGATAAAAAAAAATGTGGAACATATTTTTTTTTTTTTTAAATATCAAAGAGCATGCGATAAGCGGCTCAAAACGCACGAATTATGCGCTGATAATTAATTAAATTGCCTAACATGAGGCTAAATATAGAGTGTCTGGTGAGGATATACCTCAACAGAAAAATAAATATGTCTCAAAAAATATTCACATCGGGGAGGTGTCACCAAGACACATCACGTTAGCATGTAAACACAATATACGTATGCAAGTTACCATAATCATCATTAAATAGCATACTCTAATATTGTCTTTAAAAAATATGGATGTACAAATCTGATAGGAAAATTTAAATAGTACATTATTTGACATGTAAAGACATTAGTACATAGCAAAGTTAAACTACATGACGATCCAGGACATATCCTCTGGCATTCCGAGGGTAAGTACACAATCTAGAACTCGTCATGCTTGATAATAGTAAGGTAAGTCCTCAGCTCATCAATGACATTCTGAGAAAGTACAAGCAATATAATGCTAATTAATAACTAATATGCTTCATAAGGTACAATACATTATTAATAATTGTGGCTGTTTAGTAAACTAACGGCCCTTATATTAACCACTCAGTCTTCCTCTATCATCTTAAAAAACGAACAGAAGAAGATGATAACAAAGCACGATAGTGTGTACATATAAAGTGAGTACAGATGTGCTAATCTATTGTAGAAATATAGGTGTGTTATGACTCTGTAATATATGGAAATATAGGACAGAAGTATTAGTTGGAGTCATGTGGGCATCTAGACAAAATGTCAGCCATCACATTATCCGCACCACGGATAGCTCGTACCGTGAAGTGAAAAGGTTGAAGAGCTATAGCATATCGAGTGGATCTCGAACTCTTCAAATTCTTAGTCTGAATAGCTGTAAGAGCTTTCTGATCAGTCTCTAGAATGAAATGTGCGCCCAGGAGGAATCTTTGTAGTTTTAGAATTGACCACACCATCGCTAACAACTCACGGTCTAAAACCGAGTAGTTCCTCTCTGCCGCATTTAGTTTTCTAGAAATGTACATAACAGGATGCAGAGTATTTGCATATTCTTGCATCAGTGCTGCTCCAATCCCAGTGGATGAAGCATCACTCCGAAGAACAAAAGTCCTATCAAGAGTAGGTAATCTTAAGATGGGAGGAGAAGAAAATATATTCTTGATTTGGTCTAGTGAAGATTGGCATTCTTCAGACCAACGGACCAGATTAGGCGAACCTTTCTTCAACAATGTTGAGAGAGGTGCCATGATCGAAGATAAATTTGGAATAAATCTCCCATAAAATTGAATTAAACCTAAGAGACTCCTAACTTGTTTCTTCGTTTTAGGAACAGAGATGTTCAGTATTTTGGAAGTATTGTGGTCTTCTGTCTTCAAGAGACCATGACCAACACGATGACCCAGGAAAGAGATTTCACCAAAACCAACAAAAGCTTTAGAAGGTTTTGCTGTCAAATTATTCTCACGTAGAGAGGACAGTAAGTCATATAACCCTAAATAGTGATCTTCCCAGGTATCACTGAAGAGACAGATGTCATCTAAGTATGCGATGACATCCGAACGATGTGACAGAATTCGACGCATCATGCGAACGAAAGTGGCAGGGGCGTTCATGAGACCAAAAGGCATAACATTCCATTGAAATAGACCCCTAGGTGTAGAAAAAGCAGTAAGAGGTTTGGCATGCTCTGCTAAAGGCACTTGCCAATAACCTTTAGACAAGTCAAGTTTAGTGAAGAATCTAGAATTAGAAAGTCTAATCAGTAGATCTTCTAACAAAGGCATCGGTTCAGCATCGAACTTTGTGACCTGATTCAATTTGCGATAATCAACGCAAATTCGTATGTTCTTATCCTTCTTCCGGACAATAACCATGGAAGAAGAATATGGTGAAGTCGATGGTTCAATTATATTTAATTGAATCATTTCATCCAATTCCTTTTCCACTTGCGACTGAAAGTGTATAGGGATAGGATAAGGCCTAACCCTAATTGGATTATTGTCGGTAAGAATTATGTCATATTCTATGACATCTGTGTGTCCAGGAATGTCAGTGAGAACATCCTGAAATGTTTGTAACATCGACGAGACTTGTCGATGTTCGTCACCAGAAAGATTAGGAGAAACAGAAACGTTTTTCCAAGATTCCGTGGAATGTAATGGAACCACTGGAAGGGGAAGATTGACATCAGAGAAGGTAGATTCCTCATCCTGTATGACAGACAGGGATGAATAATGACCGTGAGGTGCAGGAGCATCATCCGTTGCCTGGAAAATAGGCAGCAAATAGTCCGGACGTTCGTGAAATTCCGAAAGCATGTTTATGTGGAAAGTTTTATGCTTTCCATCAATATCGACCACATAGTCAACATCGGAAATCCGAGAGACTATTGCATACGGACCTTTCCATGCAATAAGAAGTCTATTTTCCCTACTGGGGAGTAGGACGAATGCTTTGTCACCTGGACAAAGTTGTCGTAGACATCTATTCTTGTTAGCAAACTGCCTTGCCTTCTCTTTAGCAATTTCTGATGAAGCAGTTGCTAGCTTACATGCCTCAATGATCTTTTGTCTAAGAGCAATGACATACTCATATGAGGATTGAGTTTCATCGCTAATATCATCGGCAGTGATGAGATCGTGTAATAAAGACATAGGGCCGCGCGGACGCGCGCCGAAGACAAGTTCGAAGGGAGAAAATCCTGTGTGTTCATTAGGGACTTCTCTATAGGCAAAGAGAGCCGCGGGTAAAACCCTGTCCCAATCTTGCGGATGATCTTCAGTTATCTTACCAAGCAAAGTCTTGAGCGTTCTGTTCAGACGCTCAACTAACCCATTAGACATAGGATGGTAGATACTACTGAGAGATCGTTCAATATGTAAGGTAGACATTACCTGTGACATAGTGTCAGATATGAGTTGAGTGCCATGGTCTGACAATATTTCTCTGGGGAACCCCAAGCGAGAAAATATCAACCAAAGAGCATCTGCGATATCTGTAGTAGATATGCTCTTAAGAGGAATAGCCTCTGGCCAACGTGTGCACATATCGACACATGTAAGGATGAACTGATGTCCTCTGGCCGACTTGACCTTAAAAGGGCCAATAATATCTATGGCCATTTTCTGAAACGGCCGAATAGGAATGTCAGCAGCCTGGATAGGCGCAGCATGTCGTGGTCCTCTAGATTTGACCTCCTGACATACCTTGCATGATCGGCAGTAAATACGAATGTCCTTGTTGACAAAAGGCCAAAAGAAAGCCGCAAGGACTCTCGACTTCGTACGGGCAAAACCCATATGTCCAGCACATTGCGAGTCATGAGCATGTTGCAATATTTGCACTCTCATGCTCTTGGGAACAAGAATTTGCGAATGTGCCGACGTAGTCGAATCTTGTACCATACGTACAAGTACGCCGTTTCTCATTGCAATCCAAGATTTTCTATTTGTATCCTGATTCGGATCACCTTTCTTCGCAAGAATGAAGAATTTTTTTTAGAGAAGGATCTTCTTCTTGCAATTTTATGAAAGAGTCACGAGTAATCACTAAGTGACTATCTTGGCTATCAACTTCATTATCACCATTCAGTGAAGTTTCGGGTGTTTGTAGAGCTTGTGCTCTTGTAACTACTGCATTGGTAGCTTGCATATTATTATCTTCCCAAGCAGCAATCTGCTGTGTGGTACACTCCCTAACTCCGTGAATACGACCAATAATAAGGTCCGCAATAGGATTAGGTAAGAGACAAGCATGCACATCTCCTGTAAAGAAAGGAGTGGCAATGCGAATTACAGCAGTAGGATATTTTTCTAGAGTGCCGCCAAATGTGACACATTTGATAACCTTTCCTGTAGCACAAGATGGATCTACAAGCGATTGTCTAACACCAATAGTGGTGCATCCGGAATCGAAAAGTAGTGAGACCGGAGTATCATTAACAAGACCCTTATGTAGGAGTAAAGAACCCCTCCCGTCATGCGCAACAGCAGCAGGAAGAGCGGGAAGAGGGTGACCACAACTCAAAGTAGTTATGGTACCCGGTTCGAATAAAGTACTGCATTGGGGGCATTTGTTTGCTCTCTCAAAGTCAAAAGCAGAACCAGTGACAGCGTCAAAGTTTTTATTATCAACGACCTGATTACAGGCTCCCTGAGTTTCCTGTTGTACAGAATTAGCCTGCTGATATCTCTTTTTTTTTTGTGTTGAGATCTACCCCGACTATTATTACCTCTGAAGTTATCAGAGTTATTATTATCTCTGCAGTTATTATTGTCTCTATTGTAATTGTTATCATGATTCGAATTCCAGTTTCCACGATTACTCTCATGTCCACATTGATGCGAACATCTATTTGTTTGGTTTTGAGGTCTTCGGCAGGAATAACCTCTATTACCATATCCTCTTTTGAAATGCCTATAATTATTAGGGTGATAGTAACGAGTACTATCAGGTTGTCTCCAATTCTTCGAAGAAGAATCACCATGAAATTGATTTCCATGATTTTGACAGAAATTACCGCTGCCCTTTCTATCAAAATTTTGTTGGGATCTACGAGCAAAGTTTTGACCATACGGTGCTGCCGAAGCAACTGGTAAACCTTCTTTCACCTTAGAGTTACCCATGGTTATGTGTGGGTGCGCAGTTACATATTGGCAACAGAAATCTTCCATTTCTTTTATTGTTTTAGGTTTACGTTCATGAAGGAAAGCAAGGAAAGACTCATTGACAGACGACATGACTTTGTCTCTAAGTATTAAGTCCATAAGTCCTTCATAAGTTTTTTCCGTCTTAGATAGTTCAACCCATCGTGAGAAAGTAATGCGTATTCTTGCTATAAACTCGGAGAATTCAACTCCAGTTTCAGGCAACATGTTTTTAAATTGTAGACGATAGCCGTCTTCGTTAAGCTGGTATTTCTTTAACAAAGCGGCCCTGACAACCTCATAATTGTTCTTGTCAGGTTCATCCACCATATTTAATATACTTAGAGCTTTACCTGTCAGTATCCCTGATAACTGATAAACATATTTTGCTTTGTCTATGTTATGAGCTGTACATGCTTGTTCAAATCTGTCCAGATAGAACATTATGTCATCACTGGAAGGACTAAATGTTGGTAACTTAATCTTAAAAGTATCATTATTAGCCTTATTCGAAGATGAACCCTTGTTTGCATCATTAGCATTACTCATGCTCGTCAATTTCAACTTCTCCAACTCTAAAGCTAAGAGTTTTTCTTCATGTTCCATTTTTGCTTTCCTCTCATCAGCCTCTCTTTGTAACTTCCTTTCTTCAGCTTGAGCCTGCATTTCTAGTCTTTTATTCTCAGCTTCTTTTTCAAGTCTTTTATTTTCAGCTTCTTTTTCAAGTCTTTTATTTTCAGCCTCTTTTTCAAGTCTTTTATTTTCAGCTTCTTTTTCAAGTCTTTTATTTTCAGCTTCTTTTTCAAGTCTTTTATTTTCAGCCTCTTTTTCAAGTCTTTTATTTTCAGCTTCTAGTTGTAGCTGGAGTTTTCTCTCCTCAGCTTCTGATTCCCTTTTTAGTTTTTCCATTTCCATTTGGAATTTTCTTTCATCTGCCTGCATCTGCAGTCTCAGATTCTCAGAATCTATCTTTTTCTGCTCAGCTTCTGCTTTCTGTCTTTTCTTTTTTCCTCAGACTTCAGCGCTTTGTTATATAGAGCAGTAGCATACTCTTCCAACTTATCATCAGTCTTACCCAGGGATTTACCCTGTTCAATAAAGTACTCAAGTGTAGACATGTTGTCTAACATATGAGTCCAAAACCTGAAATAATTAACTAATTTATTTCAAACCTAAGTGTAACAAGTCTTAATTAAGCACTTGTATATTCACATCGCATTATATTATCCCAATCTCTGTGGGAAAACAAGTCTCCAATCAAAGAACTTGTATATGAAATATCAACACTCAATTCTTTATCATAAGTGCACTTCTCATTCAATAGTGCACGACACTATTCATCATTCATTTATCATCAGTGTAGTAGTAACAGTGCATTAGCATAGCCCATTAACTAATTACTATAACTGTAAACAATGACTATGTAAACACAAGCAGAATGTAAACATTGAAAATGTAAACAATGTAAACAATGTAAACAATAACAATGTAAACAATAACAAAGATCAGCAACAATACAAAAACGTTCGCAGAAATCAACTAAAAATAAAGCAGAAATTAATGAAATATCACAAAAAATGTGACGATATCTGCGATAGAATTAAACAAAATACATGACACCACAGTGTATAAACAAAAATGTTGTATAAAACTAAACTATAGTAAAGATGAGGCTAACAAATACAAACAAATCAAAACAAAACTAAAGAATGCGAAATAATAACGAAAACAATATTAATACATGTCATCACAACTAACATAAATAGCAACAGAAGTCGCTTAGCAAATTCCAGTATCGGAAATTTGCACACCCTACAGAACACTCTCAATAGAAAACCTCTGCTATGTGGTATGATCTATAGGAGTCGCCACCCAGCCAGACCCGCGAAATATAAACATATATTTATACAAATAACATATAAACAAATAACATATAACAATAGAATGAGATGATACACAGAAGACTCAGCAGAAGTATAAGGGCACAGTTTACGTACAAACAGGCCACTTAACTTATAGGCTTCCAATCGTAGAACAGCAGAAAAAACGGATGTCAATCAACGTCCTAAAGAGCGAAGCTCCAACGATGATGGCACATCTGAACTGCTTCCACTGCTAACACGATGGTACTAGAGCTTCTGAAATACTGTATGTTGAGTTGTTTCGGCACTTGACCTTCTAATCCAAAAGTAAGTTGATGGAAATCGGTACTTGGCCTTCTTCAGAAAACAACCCGTTTCAACCGGCACTTGACCTTCACAAAAAACGACAGCACTGGAACCTTGACAGCAGCAACTTGCTTGACTTGCGTAAAAGATAACAGCAGTCCGAGTTATCCGGCAACATGTAACAACGCCGGGTACTGTCAAATTTCTGTTTCAGTCAAAAATTGCAATTTTGACATTTACCGGACAACGCCGAGTACTTTGAAAATTTTGAAGATGTTGACTGTCTTGAAGAATGTTAATTTCTTGAAGGATTCAAACCAGCTTATGGCCACCAAATGATGCGTGATGCCATATGATGATGGATGGTATCCGCATGTCTGGTTTTTGTGTAGTGTGTAGATGATGTACAGTCAAACAATGATCATACAAAAACAGGGCAATCCATACAAGGACGTCAGTTAACTCACGACGTATAAAGTCAATGATGCTTGTAACAGCTAGACGTTTTTTTCTGTATCATTTATTGTGGACGCCACAGTGACAAAATGTATACGCGAATATGTAGGTACATCAGACAGTCATTATCACAGCAACAATGTCAGTATAGCAATGGACGGTAGACAGCATCATAATAAAGGTGATTCACAGGCATGTCAATACATTATAAGGCTGTAATGTAGTCGGGAAAATTCTCCATCCCTTTCTATCTTAGCCAGAAGATAACCAGATGTATGAGATCAGTTCACTCTCCTTAATCTGACTTCAGCAAGACAGACACGTCTGCCGAAGTATAAATAATGTCCTCAAAAATATCCTCTAGATAACAAAGGTTTCCAAACCTAGTTCATGTAACAAAGTAGCAAGTAATGGTCCTTGGGACATGCATCAACCGATGCAGTACAATACAGCGACATGTGAGCTGGGAAAAACATCTCGTGACGACGCCTTTCGAAGACAGGCTATGAATCAAAAATCGCTCACGACCAAAAATCGATAGAGTTAATGAAAAGTTAATTTACCTTGCCTTCAGGAAATACACAGAAATATTACGCCTCCCGGCATGTGGAAATACACTAGAGGTATTATCTCGAATAAACGAAATATCCATTAAGAGGACTTCACATTCCTGACAGAACAAAAAAATAGCGGAGATCCCCTCTCAGCGAGGCATCTTCCTAGCTATTCAAAATCGCTCACTGACTGACTGGTGGGCGGAAATCGATCGACCAAGAAGCAAGACCAGTCATGCGCAGTCCAGCGCGAAATGACCACAGCTCAGAACTTAAGACGCAAGGACCTTTACTACGAACCAGCGTAAGAATGATTACCTTAAAAGGATAACCCAACAGGTTGCCAACCGTTTTCTGAGAAAACGGCCTAGCATAGCAAACTTAACTGCATTCAATACCAACGCGAGGAAACAACTGCTTACCGAGAAAAGTGACTATAAATTTCAAGCAGTTGTTGCCCTTGCGTTACAAAATATATATTGTAATAAAACGATGTTGCGAGAATTTCTCACGCAACATGTGTCCTGATTCAAATACAAAGGGAACCAGGAATCACTTACTTAAAGCCGATCTTCTCCCATTCTGCAGACATGGCCAAACCATCTTAGTTGGGACTGTTCTATTTGGGTCTGCAGCGGGTGGGATTTTAGGCCTTGACGTATCGTCTGGTTGCGGACCATGTCTCTTCTTGTTACTTCAACCACCTTCCTCAGATACCTCATTTCTGAGGTTTGGATCTGGCTTTTGTGGGTTGTAGTCATTGCCCATGACTCGCATCCATATGTCAAGACTGGGACATAGGTGGAGCGGTATACAGCCATCTTCGTTTTCTTACCAACCTCTTTCTTGCTGAGGAATCCTCGATTTATGGCCTGATAAAGTCTCCCAGCCGCTGCTTTTCGAGTGGCCAACTCTTCTTTGATGCCCCCCTTTCGGTCTATAATAGCTCCGAGATATTTAAAGTGGTCGACCTGCTCCAGGACCTGTTCTCCCAACTTAATCTGATGTTTTCTTTCTTCTCGTGATATCACCATGGATTTTGTTTTAGAGCTGCTTATGACCATCCCTCTCTTCTCCAGCTCTTCCTTCCAGACTTGCAGGTTGGATTGGAGATGTGTCTCTGATTTAGCAATCAGGACAACATCATCAGCAAATGCTAGCTCTGAAATACAGACCTGTCTCATCTTCCAGTACCCCACTGAATACTTTCTTGTTCTCTCCTTACATGCCTTGATGACATCGTCCATGAGAAGTATGAAAAGATAAGGTGACAGGATATCGCCTTGTCTTACACCAGTGGTGGTCTTGAACTCTTCTGACTTATAGTTTGCTGTCCTCACATAATTTCTGCAAGACTTGTAGAAGCTCTGTATAGCATGTATCAGAGGTGCTGGAATGTTCTTCCTTGCCAAACAGTCCCAAAGTTTGCTCCAGGGGACCCTGTCAAACGCCTTTTTCCAGATCTATGAAACAAAGATGGATCTCACTCTTGTACTCAAGGGCCTTTTCACTCAGCTGCCTGAGTGTGAAGATTAGGTCTTGAGTACTTCGGTTTGCTCGGAATCCGCACTGGGCTTCATCCAATTGTGGCTCAGCTAGGCATCGGAGTCTCTGCTCTAGGATTCTAGAGTAGATTTTACCAGGGACACTGAGAAGGGATATGCCTCTGTGGTTTCCACATTGTCGATTGTCACCCTTTTTGAAAATCGGTGTTATGATGGCAATCTCCCAATCCTTTGGTATGGCCTTGTTGCACCATGCTGCTTGTAGGACCCTTAGGAGTAATAGGTCGCCTGATGCTCCCATGTACTTAACCATTTCTGGTGTTATACCATCATGCCCTGCTGCTTTGCCCATCTTGATTTTCTCCAGTGCTGCCTTCAGTTCTTCCATCTTTATGTCATCTTCATCACCATTTGTATCTTCTTCTGTGCTAGTGGTTATCATTTCTGATGCTCTACCTTGCTCACCATCAAGGAGTTCTGAGAAATATTCTTTCCATCTTTCCATTACTTCCTTCGGGGCAGTAAGCAATTTGCCTTGCTTGTCCTTTATAAATTTAAGAGGACATTGTTTTTCCTTCCTCATGTTCTTTAGGGTCTTATAGAACAATTTCTGGTTTTCTTGCGCATCCTTTTCTAGCTTTTCTCCAATTCTTCCCAGGACTTCTGTTTTGCTGCTAGCACCTTGTTCTTTGCTTCTGTTCTGAGTATCACATATTCTCTATATTTCTCTATTTGTCCTGCTGTGTTTTTAGCTCCCAAGTATTGTTTCCATGCCATTTTCTTCTCTCTTATTTTCTCTTTGACTTCTTCTGTCCACCAAGGTGTCCTCTTTCTCTTGTTCCCAAGTCGGACTTCACCACATGCTTCTGCAGCAGCTGTCTTTATGATGTCCTTGAATTTAAGCCACAGGGTTTCCAAGTCATCAGGAATCACAATCAATTTTAATTACAAGTTATATGTACAGAATTTATTAATATGATTCATGTAGTGACATATATTATTAATGGTATCCTATGTGTGTCAGTTGTGTAGTGGTAATATGAGGTAATACTGGTTTTGTTTTGTTCAAGCTCTGTTGGTATTTGTCATCATGACTTCAATAGTTTGTTTCTATTGGAACTAGTATTGGAGATGTTCTCAGTTCCTGGTATTAAAACAATTAAATTCCCCTCTTAATTTTAGTTTACAGTGTCATTTTAAGATGGGGGTACATAATGTTGAGCTCCATGGCCACACTCTCTTATCTTGCGTGATGACTGCAGTAAAAGACTCCTCTGCTCGATTAATGTAATGAGTTCTGGAGCCACCCCACTGGTTGCTATATGGACCAAGGAGTATGCTGTCCACCTCTGGCTTCAGCAAAGCTCTGACCAGGTGCTGCTCAATAACTTTAAGACCACGGTCCCTGAAACAAGAAGGTTGTACCTTCTACGTCAGAACTAATTTATACTCCATTTCTACACTGAGCACAATACATCACAAACATTGAGTTCAGAGCGTTAGGCCAACTGTCAGCTTCATCTGAAATACTTTATACCAGTATTTCCCTCCCTAATGGTTACTACGCCTCTGCAATTCCAGCATTATTTGTTTCTAGTTAATAATCTAGGTGTCAGTGTACTGTTTGGCCATTCCATGCAGTTTTACTTTCCTCCGACACCTTCTGTTCACGATGGAGCACTATAGGCTTTACATCATGTTCGCTACTGAACCACACATATATACAGACATAATTTATCACTTTACATTCAATTTTCATTTAAAAATATTGAATATTTCAAGCTTACCACAATTCATGGAAATAATAATAAACAGTTTCGTTGACTGGCAATGAATATAGCACAACTCCGATCTGCCAATGTCCCAGGCTTTATTTTATAAAAAATATACACTGGTGCTCAACGTACTGTTTCTTAGTAGGTTTATTACAAGATGTGGCAATGAACAGACGCTCTGAATTGTGTATATTCGCAGCTCTACCCAATCACACCACGTCTACACATCTTTTCAAAAAAGTACCCCTTTCTCACGTTTCCCCTGACAACACAAGATAGCATTTATAGTCCGACCAATCGTGTTTAGTCTTTCATTTGTTGCGCTCCAATCACATAGGAGTTAACATGGTAGGCTATTTCCGTAACGTAATGTTTTTTCAAACACGTTATAAAAAAATTTTATGAGCAGAAATGATTTCATGCTGTCAGGCACCTCCACTATTTTATTTTGGCCATAACTTGGTAATTCCTAGACTATTTGCGTAACGTTTTACATATTCTTTGTCAGCAAACCCTAAGGAATCCAAATATACGAATTTAAGGGAGCTAGGTGGCTGCGTTCAAAATGTGCA
This sequence comes from Oreohelix idahoensis, assembly GCA_024509875.1. Lineage (NCBI taxonomy): Eukaryota > Metazoa > Mollusca > Gastropoda > Stylommatophora > Oreohelicidae > Oreohelix > Oreohelix idahoensis. Next base: position 130,025 of record JAMPIV010000452.1, read on the forward strand.
TTTTCTACCACCTCCTGTTCACTTCAATCCCCATGTGGTGTCTGGGTACTGTCATGTTTTCAAACGTAAACCGGTATAATGTCATAATTCCCAATAAGCGTTTTTTCAGGATTTTAAAACCTAACTCTGGTATGGGTAGTGAATTTTATCACTGTCGATTTGAAATAAAGTTAGTGCATGTGGCCTTACACGCGTGATGGCAGCAATTGTGTATCGCGCGACGCGTGTTTCGTGTTGCAGGTGTCCCTGCTTTCTGCCTCTCCCTTCTCTCTATCCTTTAGTCCATCTGTCTTTTAGTTACGCCGTGTATAAAATGGAATGAATGAAATATTAAATTTAGGTCATTGATCAGCTTGCTTATCTCAAGGTTTTTCCAAGAAATACAGTACACGTTTCATTGAAGAAAGCGTGCAGCGACACAGTAGGCTTTTACTATCAACGTGAAAGCGTTACAATTTGCCGACGAAGTAGAAAACAAGGGGGATTTCGAGTACAGGCATTGTGACAGCACAGTTCTTTACCATTCTTCTTTCCTTTTATTAAATTTATTTGTTAGGCTTTGCATTTACGTTTTAATTTATATATGGGGATTAGAATATTTCACGACATCTCCCCTCTTAAAACAGACATTATATGTCAGTCCTTTATTCTATATACACATAGAGAAATTTATTATTATTTCTGGGGTTTACGGTGATTATCATCACACGGATGGCGGCTTAAAAAATCCGCTCCCAAATTTGTTTTTCCAGATATATACTCAATGCTAAAATTATAGGGAGCCAAAAGCAAGGACCATCGGAGTAACCTAGAGTTCTCATGCCTAGCCTGGGCTAGAAACGATAAAGGTTTGTGATCCGTTTGCAACTTAAATGCCTTCCCATACAGATAAATATTGAATTTCTTTATTGCCCATATTACTGCAAGACATTCTTTTTCGCTAGTTGAGTAGTTGATTTCAGCTTTATTCAACTTCCTGCTAGCATATGCCACTGGGCTTAATTCCCCATCCAATGCATCTGATTTCTGTAGTAGAGTTGCACCTAACCCAATATTACTGGCATCCGTCCTTACTATGAATTCTTGACTTAAGTCAGGTAATTTCAAAATAGGTTTACTTGTGAGCTTTTCCTTCAATTCTTGGTAAGCCATTTCACATTGTGGTGTCCATGTAATGCGATCTGGATGTCCTTTACGTGTCAAATCAGTTAACGGTGCACATATGGAATTAAAGTTTTTGATATACTTCTGGTAGAAACCACATAATGAGACAAAGGATCTCACGTCCTTCTTGGTTTGTGGTCTCGGGGCTTTCTGTAGTTTCTCTAAATTCTTTGGGTCAGGGGTCATGATTCCCTGATAAACTGTGTGTCCCAAAAATTCCAATTCTTTACATCCAACGCAACATTTGGTTGGTCGGGCTGTTAAATTTGCTTCCCTAAGTCGATCAAACAGCATCTTCAGAGAGTCAATGTGTTCCTCAAATGTTTCTGTTGCTATAAGGATATCATCCATGAAATTTGTTATATATGGATTATTCAGAGGGTCCAATAATTTTCTCATCATTCTAGAGAAGACACTAGGCGCATTCTTCAATCCAAATGGCAATCTATTAAACTCATAGTGTCCTTCTGAGGTACTGAAAGCTAGGTATGGTCTAACCTCAGGCTTTACTGGAATCTGATAGTATCCTTTACTCAGATCCACTTTTGAGAAATATTTAGCTTTATTTAGCCTGGCAAACAGCTGATTTGTATCCGGCAATGGATCCACCTGTCCTTCTGTAATAGCATTCAGTCTCCTGTAATCTATACAGAGTCTATGTTCTCCAGAGGGCTTCCTTAAGAGTAAAACACCTGAACTATATGAGGATTCACTGTGCGAAATAATTCCTTCCTTCAACAGATAGTCTATCTCTTCCTTCAAAGCTTTCTCCTTAGCAAACAGAATCGAATATGGTTTCATACAGACAGGTGTGGGGTCTATCAGTTTCATATCATATTCCAATAGGTTTGTATGCCCTGGTCGGTCTGTTAACACCTCTGCATGATTATTTAGAACCTGTTGCACTCTCTCTTTCTGAGTTTTCGTTAAATGTGTACTGATTTTCACCTGTGCTGCTGTCTCACAGGGGTGTAATGGATATTCAAATGATGAAAGTGGTTCCTTTTTCATCTCCATGGCGATGGACAAGGTCAACAAGTGTGTCTCTTCCTGATGTTCTCTTTCCAAATATTTCTTCAGGAGATTCACATGATAGATTTTTTCTTTCCCCTTCTTATCTATCTTATAATTTGTTCTAGACACCTTCTCTAAAACTGTATATGGACCTTGCCATCCAATCTGTAACTTATTCTGACTCCCGGGGAGAAGAAGCAGTACCTTCTCTCCCACAGCCAAATCTCTGTCTTTCACCTTCCTGTTTTATAATAGGCAG
>JAMPIV010000453.1:600000-790238 GCA_024509875.1 Oreohelix idahoensis
ACTTTAACAATATTATAAATATCCTAATCTATTACGCATTTAGGTAAGACCTCTTAAACCCCTCCGTTATTAAATTATATTTAAAACCGCAAGTGTCTAGCTTATCTTGTCGCTTTTTAACACGTGATATAGATACTTGGTCATTTACAAAATTACACATAGTGAATAGAAGTAAATTGTATTCTTTCAATTATCAATCGCCTAGCGTCTTATAATTAATTAAAGCATCTCTTACTGGGGAATAGCGAGTAATTAAATTTACGTTTACAGCTGGAAAAATTAGCTATATGTTATTTAATACGCCATTAAATTAACACAGAAAATCACAGTGAAATATAATGAAAAAACTGAACACGTTAAATTAATTAAATGCTAATATATATATATAAATATATATATATATATATATATATATATATATATATATATATATATATATATATATATATATATATATATATATATATATATATATATATATATATATATATATTTACCGCAACACAGGAAAAAATGAATTATCTTCACGTATATAGTAATCCAATGGTAATATGGCTCTATAATAGCGAGCTAGATATATTTCAAAAATCTTTCTGTAGCGACTGATATCTGAGTTTGGGAAGACGGGCATATATACTGAAATGCTGGACTTTCCCTCCTTAGTGCAAAAATTCGAACCTACACCCATGTTAGGGCAAATCTACTGTTCGATTCCTGAATTAAAGGTTTTGTGCGCGCCTTCGCCGACCACATAGACTTTTGCTAGCGAGCAGACGTCTTTGATCCCGTTATCATCTGTAGTTAATTGCGTCCTCTGAAAACACTAACACACGGATGTGGTCGGTAAATGTGGTTATCGCCCCTTTTTGCATTCGCTTAATTCCCCCTGTAAAATGTAACCAATTAAAGGTACGTCTTCTGTCTTATCGCCCTTGATTCTACAATTAGCGACCCGTTCTCTCTACACGCGTTCATTGTCTGATCTGTCAGTATTTAACGATTGCCAAATCGCTCGCGTGATAATTCAGTTAACGGCTATTACTTTCATCGCACGTCAAGCAAACGCACTTGGCCCGTCCTCTTTTGAAGAAAAGAAAGTTAGAGATCTGAATGCTGTTTTGATAGCACGTGAAAAAAGACAGGTAGGCGTGGCTAAACTACAGGTAAGACAGCTAGCGAAAGGCATGGCTTTAGCGCAATAGCCCGTGTATGCTAATGAGGGAAACAAAGGTGGGAAACCCATGTTGGCCGAGTAGATTGAGAAAGACTGAGGGGTTACTGTGGGAATAAAGCGGACTGCTCAAGGTGTTCGATTCTCATAACATGTCACAATTTCGTCCCGGCGTGAAGACATGAAACCATTTTTCATGTTTCTTTTATGAAAATCGAGCTGCCTTGATCCGTAACTTCCGGGTGATTGTTGTTTTCAATTCTTAAAATCTGCTCCTACGTCGTGTTTTCCCGGAATGTATTCCACTTTGAAGGAGTACACGCTTAGTAGCAAAGCCCAACGCACGATCTTCGCGTTGAATTCCTTATTCGCTCCAAGAAAAGCCAGGGAAGAATGGTCTGTCTGCACCGTGAATGACACTCCGTACAGATATTCATGGTGCCTTCTTATCCCATGTACAAGTGCTAGACACTCTCTCTCAACTGTGGAATAGTTTCGTTCAGCTGTATTCAGTTTACGGCTGCCTTACGCAACAAGAAATAACAGGTTTGGATCGTTGTCATCTGCTTGGAGTAGAGTTGACCCGATGCCTTGACCCGATGCGTCGACCAGCAATATAAAAGATTTCTTAAGGTCAGGTAGCCTCAGAATGGGGTATTCGGACAGCTGTCTCTTGAGAGTGACGTAAGCGTGTTCGCACTTAGAATCCCAAATAACTTTTCCCGGTCACTCCTTTTTGGTAAGGTCAGCCCGTTGAATTCTTTGATGAATTTCTGATAATTTGCAAACAGTGATAGAAATGAACGTGTGTCTTTCTTCGTTTGGGGCCTTTTTGCTGCAACTATTTTCTCAATATTCTTGGCAACTGGCCACATGCAGCCTTGAGAAATGGTATGCCCAGGAAGTCAAGCTTTTCAAATCCGATGAGACATTTGCTAGGTCTGGCTGTGAGATCAGTTTCCTGTAGTCTCCTGAGGAGCATAGCAACCGTAGCAATATGTTCGTCGTAGTTTTCCGTTGCAATTAATATGTCATCCATGAAATTATGAATATGGGGACTTTGCAAGGGTTCTAAAAGCGTTCTCATCATTCTGGTGAAGACTCCCGGTGCGTTGTGCAATCCGAACGGCATCACGTCAAAGGTATAGTGTCCTTCACTGGTGCTGAAAGCTAACAAGGGCTTAATTTCCTCCTTGACCGGTATTTGATAATAACCTTTACTTAGGTCGATTTAGGAGAAACGTCTTGCCCTGCTAAGCTTGTGAACAGCTCAGACGTGCTCTGTAGAGGTTCCGGCTGAAATTCCGTTACAGTGTTAAGTAAACGGTAATCTATGCACAGCCGAACTTCCTTATTGGGCTTCTGTAACAGTACTACGCTCGAACTGTAAGGAGAGGCAGACTCACTGATAATTCCTGCTTGACGTAGCTTGTCTATTTCTCCGCGTAGCGTATCAGCTTTAGCATACGGGATAGGGAAAACTCTGGTCCGAACAGGTGTCTCGGTTGTCAGTTTCATATCGAACTCTATGAGATGTGTTCGACCAGGTACATCCGTTAAAACTGCTGTGTACTGTTTCAGTAGCGCCCTCGTTTCTGTCTGTTGTGCTTCAGAGAGATTGTCACCGAACTTTACATCTTGGAAAGATTCCGTTTGTTGCAATGGATACTCCATGCAACTATCGTCATCTTCCTTATCTTCAGTCGCTATGGCGACCACAAGGAGAAGTTCGGAGGACGGCACCGGTCTTTCCAAATATTTCTTTAGCAGATTTACGTGGTAGACCTTCTCCTTTCCTTTAACAGAGATCTTGTAGTTAGTTCGTGAGATCTTTTTAAGGACGGTAAACAGCCCTTGCCATCCGATGCGCAGTTTGTAGCTTTTGGTTGACCGTAACAACAAAACTTTTCCCCCTGGTTGGAGTTCTCTGTCTTTCGTTGCTTTATTATACCGTTGAGCGTGCTTTGCGCGTGCTCGCTTAAGGTTGGTCGTTGCTAGATCCCATCCTAGTTTTAACCTTTCCTTAAGTTCCGATACATATTTACTGGCTGAGACGACTGTCTCGTCAGCCTTCTGGTCTGTCAGGGACCGAAGTAAGGCTTCTTCCAATTGCTTATTCATCGTCCATGTTTCTACACCATTCAGTAATGGAGAATATATATAACACTTTATGATTCTCACTTTTAATTTGTGAGATAATTGTTTAGATGTCAATATATGTCTCATGTTGTTGAATGTAGCTTTGGCCACTCCTATTATCTTCTTGATTTCTGTTTCACATCTGCCATCTTCTGTTATTGTATGACCAAGATATGAGTAGCTCGTTACTTGCTCTAGGATTTTTTCCATTTATGCTTATCTTTAATGTGGGCTTATCGTCTCTTTTGCTAATTATCCTAGTTTTTGTTTTCTCAGTATTAATGTCCAATCCATATTTATGACTTATACTGTTCACTTGCTTCACTAGTTCTTGTAACTCCTGCAGAACTCCTCGATGTGCTATAACTCCAGAACTAAAGTGGCGAATTTTAATAGCTGGCAAACAGCCTTGTTCTACATTTTTAGTTTACTTAACACTAAAAGAGTCATATGGGTGCAGAAATACAATTCACTCAAAAGTGATTAATCCAACTATAGCTTTAAAGTTATAGATAAAAAGGTTTAATAATCACTTAGAGTTGAATAAAATTATCTTGATCGAGCCAGTTTTCTCTCACGTACAGCTGTACGTCACATTGTCTCCATCAAGACATCACAACAATGTAAAAGTAGAAATTTAAACAACAGAAAATCAATGTGCTCTTCTGGTGGACAATCGGATGTTCACAGATAACTTAACTTTACCACAAGTTTTTGAGTAAATAACATTGCCTTTAAGTTTTGGTGCTCTTGAATTTAATGGTCGTCACATGACTGACGTTTACTCTTGTCTTCTTCTTCTTTGATCCTTAGCCGCCAACTGTCAAAGCAGTCAGTGGCCATCGCGCCTGGTGGCGTCTTATAGGGCACAATCAAACTGCTTCGACTTTGCTCAGTTGGCGGCCATCGTTCGTGCAGTGCCACAGGTGTGGTTCATGCTTTGTATCTCAGCCTCCACAGTTCTCCGCCAAGATGTTTTTAGTCGGCCTCTCTTTCGCTTTCCTTCAGTGGTAAATAGCATAGCTGTTCTTGTCATGGCATCGGGGTCTCTTCTGAGGTATACTTTAGTACAATAAATAAATTCATATTTCCGAAGGAAAAACAAAACAAACATATATTTTTAAAGACTCTTCTATTGCTATAATAATTTGCGTCTACAGTGTCAAATTTCGTCAGCATGAAAAAAATATATATATAAATAACTTAATTAAAAAAAAACAACAACACCAAATTCGATACTGTTTTACCTGCGAGTTTCAAAATCTTCGTCATTGTGAATCGTCAAAAATTGGACTGGCGCAAATGGAGGGCTAACTGAAATAAGGCTTACCAAAATGAAATTTCGGGCTTGAGGTAGCATGGTGAGGCTCCGACAATGACTGTTAACATTTGCAGCGTAGATAAGTATTAAGCCCTGAAAAGCCCTGCTCGCATTTATTAGCTAGCATGATGATCCCAAGATGAGAGCTGGTAATGAAAATATGCGCTAGCTTTGTTAGTCTCACAAATATATATATATATATATATATATATATATATATATATATATATATATATATATATATATATATATATATATATATATAATATTGTGATGATATTGCCTCCCCTGCTTTGCAGTAGTGGTCCAACAGTGGCCAAAACTCAAAAGTATCTAAAATGGGCTTCAAAGGTGTCTACCTTCTCACACATAAGATTACTCTTGGCAGAGATGTAGATAGAAGTGTAATGACACTTCTATCACAAAGGGAGTCTTCACAAGATATTCAGATAGGCGAAAACAATGCTGCATTTGGCTGAGCACGTGAATTCTAGAATCTGGCGACAACTTTTGTGAAAGATTAAGCAATGGTTTATGTTAGCTCGTTTAAGCCCCCACCTCTGATTAACTCAGGGGAATTCTTATTATTCTGGCATAGCTCAGTTTAGAGAGTGTGTAGTAAATTGACCGAGACAAACATGCGGTACATTTAAAATGATGAAATCGAAGTTAAATTTGTATAATTACAAATAACAAAATTTAGTAATCACTTTAGGTTTAACAGTTACAAAATGTGATTAGTTATGGATCAAGAAAAATTTATCATCACGGTTGTGATGGGGTGTAAATTGGGGAAAAAAAGAGAAGTTCAAGTGGCAGCATATAGATTGAACGTAGCTGCCAATGACGGTTCTGCTCCTTCTGATGGGTTGGTTCTTGTTACACTGCTCACGCTCGTCGCTGGTCAAGGTTAACGGCGCCGCACATTCCCAGAACGTCAAGGAGTAACGGCCAAGCTGATCCTGCATCTGTCTATAACACCCTCTTATGATGGCGTCTCACACAACGTCAGTCCACTTCTACCTTCACTTGTTTCCAGAGAAAGTACTTTCTGCTGGTACCAAAAATAAGCCAATCTTGGCTCACAGACGTTTTTGCTCAGATGAATAAGTTAAGGCATTGGTTTAGGAATTTCACACGTGTACTTGTGGTCGTTAAATTAGCACTAGAACTCCCTCTTTGAATTTGTGGGTTCAGTTTCCTCAGAGTACGGTTCCTTATAAAAATGGATTTCCTGGGCTGTATGAAGTCCTACAAGGTGTTCCAATAAATGTCCGGTCTGATAAATGTAAATCCTGAATTCTAACTACTGGCAAGCCTCGTATCTTTGGCAGCGGCAATCTCACAGTGAACTAGGCCTACTGAAGCGTCAGGTTATATTCACTGTCCTACTCCGCTCTGTTTGTTATGGAGTTCAAATGATCAATCAATCTGATTTGAATAGTTTGCATGACTCATCTAGTGCAAAATTTCAAACATTATGTTCCTGAAAATGGGATGTAAACATCCAGTTGCCCTGTGTGCGAACTCACAAACATGTCGTTAAATTCGTACGACAACGTGTGTCAGATGTAACACTTATTACTTTCTTACAAAGTAATGTCGTGTACAGGAAATGATTATATCATACGTGTCCATCCCAAATGTGTCGCACAGACGGGTAATCTTGTTATCTGTTGCCCAGCTTGAGCAAACAGAATCATGCGAAACTGAGTAAACCCACATTGGTTTTCACCTGCTCTAATCTCAGCAAATCTGTTCCGCATCAAGCAAAATGTGATCATTATCACCTACAAGGAGTGTCAAAATGATTTGATAATATCAAATATCTGCTACTTAGCAGAAAAAGAAAGAAAGTGCGACAATTGAAAACACGCAATAACATCAGTACCGAAAATGTAACTGATTAGTGACGTAGTGAAACGAAAGATCGAGAGAAGCCGCCCCGTTCTGTTACACACACACACACATATATATATATATATATATATATATATATATATATATATATATATATATATATATATATATATATATATATATATATATATATATATATATAGAACCCCAATAAATTAGCTTAAAAATGGTGTGCTTACCAAGCACTTACTATTTAAGCTCGACGTCTTTACAATTTGTTTATAAGAGGATTATTGCCACCTAACGAAGTGTTATTCAGTTGAAAGCTAATAACAGTTTTTAGTGTGCACTTTGATTCCTTGCTTGGTAAGCACACCATTTTTATGCTAATTTATTGGGATTCTATCTTAATTATATAGAGTCGAGATCCCGTGTTACGTTATTTCGTCTTTAATATATATATATATTTCTTAAAGTAAAGTATTTTTGCGTGACCGGGAGTTTCTGATCTTTTTTATTAAGTACGCTACAAATTTAAACTCCGCTAAGAGTTACGCTCATAGTGGATTTTTCGAAAGATAGAAAAGTGAGCCGAATGTATATCATTTTTTTTCACGTGGTTTTTCCGTTTGGACATGTGTATAAATAATTCTGTAAAGATTTTAGCTACATGATATATATTGGGTTTGAGTGCACAGCTACTTTGTAATTTCACCCAGTTGCAATTCTAATGTTGGGTAATTACCCCTCCGGCCCGCACTCTATTCTCATTTCGGTATTTTTACTAGTTTATAATTTACATGGAATGGTTGGATGCTTAATGTTTGGTTTTCGCCTGTTACCACAGTGGGTAAGGGCACAAGTGGCTGTTTATTATATAGCCTTTACGCGCCGCAGCAAAATCTTTCCGCGTCCTGGAGAGCGGATTCACGCCGGGCTGGGTTACCTGTGTGAATGGTTAGGAAGCAGAGAGGGAGTAGTACGGTGGTGTGTTGTGATTTTGTGTCGAGTGGGAGAAGGTGGGTGATAAACGCCGGAATGCCACCACTGATAATGTCTGGATGCGGGTGTTATGTTTTAGAGTCGTGTACTGGTCATCACTGAAGAAGGTCTTCTTTAGATTACTTCTGCACCATTGAATCAACCTGTCATGTTGACATTGAGTGGGAGTGTCAAGTAACGCGAATGGTGTAATGGTTCTGTGTAAACGACCACTTGATAATATCACACTCATACACTCTTGTGCAAATCAATGATGACTGGAACTACAGCTGGCATTTCACACCGTTTAATAGGGACGCACACATCAGGACAGCACGGAACATAGTCATAGGAACATGTTGACGTATACATCATTAGGCATTTGAACAGTAGATCATATTTCAGGCAGCATTCAAATATGATGGAAGATATAAGGTAATCATTCAAGGTTCTGGCAGACTATTGCCACATCCCCTAACTGACTGAACGCATCAGTGGGTGTAAGTGTGTGTAAACATACAAAGAGTTCACTGGCCGAACTTTTCCTTGGCTAAGTTCTCCAGCGACATATATCAAAATATTCATGTATTAAAGTTAAACCACGATAGGGGTTTTCATGTTAGTGAGATCTCCATATCACTGTCCGATAATAAGTTTGATAGACTGTTCTCTTGACAGTGATTCATAATGATGACAAGAAAACAAGATGGCTGCCTTCCTGAGTTTTGCTCACTCACCCAGCAGAAGGATAATGATAAGCCAAAGTTAATTCACAATTTGAATATCAATAATTTCCTAGAGTTTCCCTACAGTTCCACATTACTAAGGTTGTTACATGTAGACCTAAGCTCTGTTGGGAAACCTGTCATCTTCAATGGTATATAAACGACCAACGATGTTCGAGGCACGAAATACATCTAGGCCTAACCACATAGAGATCATCAAAAGAAGGGTCTGGTATTACCTGGAGTCCGAATTAATAACAAAGTGCATGAGGAGAATCTCTGACAAATAGACTCTGGCAGAGACACTAACTCCTCCTGGAAAAACATGCACAAATCACTTTTCAACCTTGAAAAGGACCAGCCGAAGAAAAACACACTCAGCCATATCAGGTGGCATTATCGAGACTCCCTACGCATGCCTCGAAAACGAATACCTGCCCCAGTGTTCGGCACAAAGAATATAGTCCGACCTAAACATACAAAGATATACAATATAAGACTGAATCTTCTTGTACTAGACAAGTAATACATATAAATTCAGGCCATAAACATATTGAACAAGATCAATCTATTTTCTGGCCCTAACAAATGAGAAATTACATAAATTCGGTATCAATCCGCCAGATCAATATTCAAGGGAAATCATCCACATAATCAAAAGTATAAATCAAATCATGGGTGATATAACTTTGATTGTAACAAAAGTAATTTCTTTTTCACATCAATTAGTTATATCGTATTTTTGTAATCTGTGCATCAAAAATATGTGCGCAACAGTTTACCACACCCCCCGGGAAAAAAAAATGGTAAATTTTTTTTTTTGAAACACATCTAGGAGCTTCATACAACAGGCTCACAACGCACGAATAACAATGCACAGATGATAAGCATTCCTAACAAATGTAACGCCTAATGTGAGGCTATGTCGTCATATGGCACGACAAGTGAGAATATATCTCAAGATCTCAGAGAAAGTATTTCTCTAAGTATAAATATTTCCAGAGAGGTGTCACCAACGCATACTACAATACTGGCAATGCCACACTTTCTACAATAGTTTATCCTTAAATTTCATCTTAGGTATCTTAACGTCATGATTATCAAAGACGAAAAAAAACCATCTAAAGATCAGCGGTGAATATACATCAATGAACCGCTAAGTAGTGATACAATCAATATATTATATATTACATATGTGTACATATTTTAGTATAGAAAAAAGTGTAGTAGAGTTAGATCTGTAAAAATATCAGGATCTAACGGTTAGGTGGAATCATGTGGGCATCTAGATAAGATATCTGCCATCACATTTTCTGAACCACGGATAGCTCGCACCGAAAAATGAAAAGGCTGAAGAGCAATCGCGTATCGCGTTAATCTTGCGCTCTTCAGATTTTTACTCTGAATAGCGTAAGAGCTTTCTGGTCCGTTTTCACAATGAAATGCGCGCCAAGAAGAAATATTTGAAGTTTCAGGATTGACCAAACCATAGCCAATAACTCACGGTCTAGGACCGAGTAATTCTTCTCTGCGGCATTTAGTTTCCGAGAAACATACATCACAGGATGCAGAGTTCCAGAGTACTCTTGCATTAGTGCTGCTCCAATCCCTGTGGATGAAGCGTCACTACGAATAATAAATGTCTTATCTTTAGTAGGTAACAGTAAAATAGGTGAAGCAGAAAACATAGTTTTAACCTTATCCAAAGAGGATTGACATTCTTGAGTCCAATGGACTATATTAGGAGACCCTTTCTTTAACAAGGAAGAAAGAGGTGACATGATTGAGGACAGATTCGGAATGAATCGTCCATAAAATTGTATTAGACCCAAGAGACTTCGCAATTGCTTTTTTGTCTTAGGAATAGAAATGTTAAGTATTTTACTTGTATTATGGTCCTCTGTTTTTAAGAAACCATGACCAACACGGTGACCTAAGAAAGATATTTCGCTAAAACCAATACAAGCTTTAGATGGTTTTGCTGTCAGGTTATGCTCGTGTAAGATAGACAATAGTTCATTTAATCCGTTATAGTGATCTTCCCAAGTATCACTGAAAAGACAGATGTCATCAAGATATGCAATGACATCTGAGCGATGAGATAGGATTCGACGCATCATGCGTACGAATGTTGCAGGGGCGTTCATAAGGCCGAAAGGCATGAAATTCCATTGCAATAGACCCCTTGGTGTCGAAAAAGCAGTAAATGGTTTGGCGTGTTCGGATAGAGGAACTTGCCAATATTCCTTAGAAAAATCAAGTTTAGTGAAGAAATGAGAATTCGAGAGTCTAGTAAGTAGTTCTTCTAGTAAAGGCATAGGTTCTGCATCGAATTTCGTCACTTGGTTCAATTTGCGATAATCAACGCACAGACGTATGTTATTGTTTTTTTTCCGTACAATAACCATCGGCGAAGAATATGCTGATGTGGATGGTTCAATTTTTTTCAGATCTATCATCTCATCCAACTCTTTCTCAACCTGAGCTTGAAAATGTATCGGGATAGAATACGGTCTGACTCTTATAGGATTATGGTCAGTAAGAATAATGTCATGTTGAATGACATCAGTTTGACCAGGAATGTCAGTAAGAACATCCTGTAATTGTTGTAACATAGTAGAAACTTGTTTCTGTTCTCCTAGAGATAACTCGGGAGAAACCGTAACATCTTTCCATGACTCATTAGAATGAAGTGGAATCATCGGAAAAGGGAAATTCACATCCGAGAAACTCGTTTCCTCATCCTGTATTACTGACAGGGATGAGTAATGTCCATGTGGGACTGGAGAATAGTCCGTTGCCTGGAAAACAGGTTGTAAATAATCCGGACGTTCATGGAATTTCATGAGCATGTTGATGTGGAAGGTTTTATGCTTCCCGTCAATATCAACGATATAGTCAACATCGGAAACTTTTGATATTACATCGTACGGACCTTTCCAAGAAATAAGAAGTCTGTTTTCCCTACAAGGTAGTAAGACAAATGCTTTGTCACCTGGACAAAGTTGTCGCAAGCATCTCTTCTTATTGGCAAATTGCCTTGCCTTCTGTTTCACAAATTCAAAAGAAGCAGTTGCCAATTTGCATGCTTCGATAATCTTGTGTCTAAGTGCAATGATATATTCGTTAGAGGATTTTGTGTCATCGACAATATTATCAGCAGTTATAAGGTCATGAAGTAATGACATAGGACCTCGCGGTTTCGCACCAAAAACAAGTTCAAAGGGAGAAAATCCTGTATGTTCGTTGGCGACCTCTCTGTATGCAAAGAGAGCCGCGGGTAAAACCCTGTCCCAATCCTGAGGATGATCTTCAGTTATCTTACCTAACAAGTTTTTAAGCGTTCTATTCAGACGTTCTACCATCCCATTAGACATAGGATGATAAATACTACTCAGAGATCTCTCTATCTTAAGAGTCGACATTACTTGAGACATGGTATCCGATATGAGTTGGGTACCATGGTCTGATAATATTTCTCCTGGGAATCCCAGACGAGAAAATATGAGCCAAAGAGCATCTGCAATATCGGCAGTAGTTATGCTCTTCAGAGGAATAGCCTCTGGCCAACGTGTGCACATATCCACACACGTCAAGATAAATTGGTGTCCTCTAGCAGACTTTGTCTTAAATGGACCGATGATGTCTATCGCCATTTTTTGAAATGGTCGAATTGGAATATCTGCAGCCTGAATAGGTGCAGCATGGCGTGGACCTTTGGATTTAACTTCTTGACATACCTTACAAGATCGACAATAGATTCGTATGTCCTTGTTCACAAAAGGCCAAAAGAAAGATTCAAGAACTCTAGATTTAGTACGGGAAAAACCCATATGCCCAGCACACTGAGAATCATGAGCGTGCTGTAAGATTTTAACTCTCATATTTTTGGGCACAAGAATTTGAGAATGACTAGACTTAGCGGAGTCTTGTACCATACGTACAAGTACGCCATTCTTCATCGTAATCCAAGATTTACGATTTGTATCTTTATTTGGATCACCTTTTGTTGCTAGCGTGAAGAATTTTTTTAAAGTAGGATCATCTTCCTGTTTCTTTATGAAGGAGTCACGAGAAATTTCCAAGGGATCACCTTGGTTCTGTGTATCGTTATCTTCAGAAGGTGAAGATTGAGGCACGTTAAGAGCTTGAGCCCTAGTGACTACAGCATTAGCAGTTTGCATATTCTTATTTTCCCAATCAACAATTTGTTGCGGAGTGCATTCTTTCACTCCATGAATGCGACCGATTATAAGATCAGCGATCGGATTCGGGAGAAGACATGCGTGTACATCTCCTGTAAAGAAGGGAGTAGCAATGTTGACAATGGCAGTAGAGTACTTCTCCATCGTGCCACCAAATGTTACGCATTTGATTACTTTGCCAGTGGCTCGAGAAGGATCTATGAGTGACTGCCTCACTCCAATGGTTGTGCACCCGGAATCGAAAAGAATTGAGACCGGAGTACCATCTACTAGACCTCTATTCAAGACAAGAGCACCTCTTCCATCATGCGCGACTGACGCAGGGAGAGCGGGAAGAGGATGACCACAGCTTAAAGTAGAAACCGTGGTTGGATCGAATAATGTTTTGCATTGGGAACATTGAGATGCTCTACCAAAATCGAAAGCAGAACATCCCACATTATTAGAGTCTTTCTTATCATTAGCTTGATTACCGGCTTCATGGAACTCTTGCTGTGCAGAGTTAGCCTGGTACTGTGATTTACGTCTTTTATATTGTGATCTACCTCGATTATCATAACCTCTATAGTTATTATTGCCTCCTCTGTTATAACCCCTATTTGGGTTTGAATCATAATATTCATGATCATAATCATCATGCTCATTATAATGAGTGTCTCTGTATTGTTGGTTTTGTTGTTTCCATGAAGGAGAACTTGGGTAGTTCCTATAGTGACTTCCTTTGCGGAAATGTCTATAATTATGGCCACCCCTCGAGTATCGAGGACTGTCAGCCCGATTCCAGTTTCTCGGAGAAGAACCCTGATTTGAGTGGTTACCTTGGTTTTGATACTTATTCCAGCTAACCTTTTTATCAAATTTATTTTGAGCTCCTTGGAATTTGTGTGAGTAATTATTATTGTATTGTGTTGCTGACGCAACTGGCATACCCTCTTTAATCTTAGTGTTGCTAAGAGTTCCGTCAGGGTGTGCCGTGACATATTGGTCACAAAATTCTTGCATTTGCCTTAATGTTTGAGGTTTACGCTCGTGTAAAAATTCAAGGAATTGTTTGTTCACAGAGGACATGATCTTGTCTCTGAGCAACAAATCCATAAGAGCTTCATATGTTTTCTCTATTTTGAATAATTCAATCCATCGTTGAAATGTAAGACGTGCTTTTGCAATGAATTCTGAGAATTCTATCCCTGTCTCAGGTACCATTGTCTTAAACAAAATACGATAACCTTCCTCTGACAATTGGTACTTCTTTATCAAGGCTGCCCTGATAACTTCATAATTATCCTTGTCAGCTTCTTCAACCAAACATAAACTCGTCAGAGAATCACCTTTTAGATTCTTAGACAACTGATTAGCATATTGTGATTTATCCACATTATGAGCTCGACAAGCACGTTCAAATCTATCAAGCCAGAATGTTATGTCATCACTGGCAGAGTTGAACGCTGGTACCTACCTTGACCTTGTAAGTAAAGGGTTTAACATTACCACCAGATGATTGATTAACAATACTCATATTTGTCAATTTCATAATTTCTAACTCAAATGCTAAAAGTTCTTTCTGATGTTCATGTTCTCTTATTTCTTTTCTCTCCTCAGCATCTAATCTTTTTTGCTCAGTAGCAGCTTGAAGTTTTCTCTCCTCAGCAGCAGCTTGAAGTTTTCTCTCCTCAGCAGCAGCTTGAAGTTTTCTCTCCTCAGCAGCAGCTTGAAGTTTTCTCTCCTCAGCAGCAGCTTCTAATTTTTTTCCTTCTATTAGACGTTTTCTCTCCTCAGCAGCAGCTTTTTTCTCCTCAGCAGCAGCTTTTTTCTCCTCAGCAGCAGCTTTTTTCTCCTCAGCTTGCATCTGCAATCTGAAATTCTCAGCATCTATCTTCTTTTGTTCAATTTCTGCTTTCCATTTATTCTCATCTTTTTGTTTTTTCTCTTCTGATTTTAATGCAATGGCAAATTGAGCAGATGAATATTCTTCCAATTCTTTACCAGACTTACCAAGGGTTAACCCTCAGTAACATGAAAAAGTAAATAAATTACCTTATCCCACTTTAATGGGAGACAAGTCTATACTATAGACTTGTATACTCACGTTATTTTATTTCACTCTCTTAGTCTTAGTCAAAGACTAAAATCATGAAACAAATGATCACTTGAGTACCTGTGGAAAATAATATCTTTCTATCCCAATCAATGTGGGAGACAAGCCTTAAACAGGTCTTGTATACTTCCTTGTACAGTAATAATAATAATAAAGTACTGGCCTGTACTATCATATAAGTGTATTCAAATATACCTCCTATTATCTGTCAACCAAAGACATTAACAAAGGACAAGCATAAAAGACAATATGAAAACAATTGCAGAAATCAAATTAAATTAAATTAAATATAAGGAACTGAAGTAAGTAAATAATCACAGAATCTGTGATGATAACTGCAATGAACTAAACAAAACAAATGACGTCACAGAGTATAAATATAAATGGTGTATAGAAATAAATTATAGGACAGAGTAGATCTACAAATACGAACAAATCAAACAAAACTAAGGAACACAAAATTATTAACAAAAACAACGAAGAAAAACGTGTCTTAACAACTAACAGAAATAGCAACAGGTTGTCGCTAGCAAATTTCAATTAAGAAATTTGCTCCCTATGGAACACTAGTACAAGACCAATATTACTCGGTATTTCTTGTGCTAGTCACCTCGCCAACCGCCCACGGACATATAAACAACTATACATATACACAAATAACATGTAAACATCAATAGCATAAATGCATACATTAATCAATTAGATGTGTTGTGGAGAAGGCTTAGCTTTTACTCAAAATAATTTTCCACTTTTAATAAGTTCTTAAATTCTTGAACTAATTTATTACAAAGTTCAACAATGAGTATATAGAAGATCCACCGATGAAATATATTAACTTCTCAATATTACTGCATCAACCGAACAGTTTATGGCCTTCCTGTTAATATGGTGAACTTTTCACTTGTGTATCAATGTCTACTTGACATAAATAAAGTCTGTACCACAACATGTCACAAAGCGCTGATCTGTGAAAGAATGACTACACAACGCTGGCCTAATTACTGCCTGTACTGCAAAATGTCATCAAGCGCTGACCTAGATTCTGTATTCATTTGATAAGACAGGTCATGCTGACTTCGACTGTGTAGTTGTACTGTCAACCTGTAAATCCGTGTTTGCGTGTCGTATTTAGCGTCAGGAATGGTCTGGTACAATAAACCCAGGGATCTGGCCTACCACTGATAAACGCTGTAATGTCACCACTGATAATGTCTGGATGCGGGTGTTATGTTTTAGAGTCGTGTACTGGTCATCACTGAAGAAGGTCTTCTTTAGATTACTTCTGCACCATTGAATCAACCTGTCATGTTGACATTGAGTGGGAGTGTCAAGTAACGCGAATGGTGTAATGGTTCTGTGTAAACGACCACTTGATAATATCACACTCATACACTCTTGTGCAAATCAATGATGACTGGAACTACAGCTGGCATTTCACACCGTTTAATAGGGACGCACACATCAGGACAGCACGGAACATAGTCATAGGAACATGTTGACGTATACATCATTAGGCATTTAAACAGTAGATCATATTTCAGGCAGCATTCAAATATGATGGAAGATATAAGGTAATCATTCAAGGTTCTGGCAGACTATTGCCACATCCCCTAACTGACTGAACGCATCAGTGGGTGTGGGTGTGTAAACATACAAAGAGTTCACTGGCCGAACCTTCTCCTTGGCTAAGTTCTCCAGCGACATATATCAAAATATTCATGTAATAAAGTTAAACCAGGATAGGGGTTTTCATGTTAGTGAGATCTCCATATCACTGTCCGATAATAAGTTTGATAGACTGTTCTCTTGACAGTGATTCATAATGATGACAAGAAAACAAGATGGCTGCCTTCCTGAGTTTTGCTCACTCACCCAGCAGAAGGATAATGATAAGCCAAAGTTAATTCACAATTTGAATATCAATAATTTCCTAGAGGTTCCCTACAGTTCCACATTACTAAGGTTGTTACATGTAGACCTAAGCTCTGTTGGGAAACCTGTCATCTTCAATGGTATATAAACGACCAACGATGTTCGAGGCACGAAATCCATCTAGGCCTAACCACATAGAGATCATCAAAAGAAGGGTCTGGTATTACCTTGAGTCCGAATTAATAACAAAGTGCATGAGGAGAATCTCTGACAAATAGACTCTTGCAGAGACACTAACTCCTCCTGGAAAAAACATGCACAAATCACTTTTCAACCTTGAAAAAGACCAGCCCAAGAAAAACACACTTAGCCATATCAGGCGGCATTATCGAGACTCCCTACGCATGCCTCGAAAACGAATACCTGCCCCAGTGTTCGGCACAAAGAATATAGTCCGACCTAAACATACAAAGATATACAATATAAGACTGAATCTTCTTGTACTAGACAAGTAATACATATAAATTCAGGCCATAAACATATTGAACAAGATCAATCTATTTTCTGGCCCTAACAAATGAGAAATTACATAAATTCGGTATTAATCCGCCAGATCAATATTCAAGGGAAATCATCCACATAATCAAAAGTATAAATCAAATCATGGGTGATATAACTTTGATTGTAACAAAAGTAATCTCTTTTTCATATCAATTAGTCATATCGTATTTTTGTAATCTGTGCATCAAAAATATGTGCGCAACAGTGGGTTATGTTTTGATCTACTTGATGAGCGTAATTTGTATGTAAACATTAGAGATAGAGGTACTGTCGTGAGAAATTCTAATCCACATATATAAATTAAAACGTAAATGTAAAGCCTAACAAATAAATTTAATAAAAGGAAAGAAGAATGGTAAAGAACAGTGCTGTCACAATGACTGTACTCGAAATCCCCCTTGTTTTCTAATTCGTCTGCAAATTGTAACGTTTCACGTTGATAGTAAAAGCCTACTGCTTCAATACCCGCTTTCTACGATAAAACGTATACTGCCTTTCTAAGAAAAACCTTGAGATACGCAAGCTGACCTAGATTTAAAATTCCATTCATGTCATTTTATACACTATGTTACTAAAAACGAAAGACAGATGGACTAAGGATAGAAAGAAAGGGAGGGGCTGAAAGCCGGAACGCAGGCAATACTACCACAGTCTCACAATACACAATTACTACCATCACGCGTGTAAGGCCACAAGCACTAGCTTTTTTCAAATCGACAGTGATAAAAAACACTACTCAGACGAGAGTTATGTTTAAAAACCTGAAAAATGCTTATTGGGAAACATGAAATTCTGCTGTTTTATGTCCGAAATCCTGACATTAGTATGACAGTACAGCAGACACCCTAAAAGTTTGGAAGTGAGGAGGTGGTAACAGCACAACTATCCTAGAAGAAAATACATATTTTGAACGCCGCCACTTAGCTCCCTTAAAACTTATATATTTGGGTTCCTTATGACTTGCTGACAAAGAATATGTTAAGTGTTATGCAAATAGTCCAGGAATTAACAAGTTATAGCCAAAATAAAATAATGGTGCTGTCAGACAACACCAAAATCAGAATCGCTCAGTGGCAGATTTTCACACCACCATTGTACGGGAAATAGGCTGACATGTTACCTCCTATTTGATTGGCGGAAAGTAAATGTAAGGCTAAACACGATTAGTCGGACTATAAATACTACTTCTTTGTTGTTAGGGGAAACGTGAGTAGGAGTACTTTTTTGAAAAGCTGTGTAAACATGGCTCGATTGGTTAGACCTCCGAATATAGTCAATCAGAGGCGTCAGGTCAGCACCACATTTTCAAATAAACTTACTAAAGAACCAGTGTGTTGAGCGCCAGTGCATATTTTTCTAAATAAAAGCCTGGGACATCGGCAGATCGAAATTGTGCTATATTCATTGCCAGTCAACGTAACTGTGTATTATTTCCATGAATTGTGGGACCGTGGTCCTAAAGTTATTGAGCAGCACCTGGTCTGAGCTTTGCTGAATCCAGAGGCGGACAGCATACTCCTTGGTCCATATAGCAAACAGTGAGGTGTCTCCAGAACACAGGGAGGCTATCGAGCAGAGGAGTCTTTTCCTGCCGCCATCACGAAAGATAAGAGTCTGTGGCCAGAGGAGCTCAACATTATCTAACCCCATCTTAACTGACATTGTATAAAATTAAGAGGGGAAATTAATTGTTTTAATGCCAGGAACTGAGAACATCTCCAATACTAGTTCCAACAGAAACAAACACTTGAAATCATGATGACAAATACCAACAGAGCTTGAAAAAACAAAACCAGTATTACCTCATAGTACTACTACACAACTGACACACATAGAATAATATTAATAAAATATGTCACTACAAGGTTCATATTGATAAATTCTGTACATATAAATTGTAATTACAATTGATTGTGATTCCTGGTTCACTTTGTATTTGAATCAGGACACATATATTGATGAAAGTACTTAATACATATTGATATTTGAAAATTTACCAGTGACTCATTTAAGATATTCTTATAGAGTGTTAAATGTGTGTGAGTGTCACAGTGTTGTCAAGTGTGGTGGAATAAATTAAATTGTTTATCTGTCTGTTGTTGTTGTGACTTACACTTTATCACAACATACCCTAGACATTTAACGTAGTCATCACAATATTCCAGAATAATTCTGACTGAGGTATAATGTGGTAGCAAGTAAGGTTATCTGCAAAACACTACACCTATTAGATACAGATACCTTCACAGCTGATCTCAGTCAGTACACTAAGTCCCCTATAAATATTTATAACATCCCACTTTACCACATATATTGGGGTCCTGTCCGGGATTTTGAATCTTTCCCTATTATAGATATTGGGGGTAATTCACTTCAGGGAATAATACAATTTAAAAGGTATCCTTGGGTGGAAATAAATAAGGTTGAGCTCTCAGTGCCTGTAGTGTCCTTAGATAATTATTGAAAGATTGAATTGTTTACAATTGCATGTTAGACAATGGCCGACTTGGCAAAATTTCGATCTGCTGCTGTACAGACTGCAAAAGAGTTAGGAATGGACGGGCAAATTATGATTGCTTATGTCACTGCTGAATGTGACAAATATATTGAACGGGAAGAAAAAAGATTAGAAAAAGAGGCCCAAAGAAAATTAGAATCTGAAAGGTTGGCCGAAGATAAGAGGTTAGAGGCTGAAAAGGAAATTAAGAAGTTACAAGTTGGGACTGAGACTATGAGGTTGCAGATTGAGGCTGAAAAAGAGGCTAAAGCATTGGAAGCCGAGGAAAGAAGACAGGCTGCAGAAAGAGAAGAGAAGAAATTAGCTGCAGAAAGAGAAGAGAAGAAATTAGCTGCAGAAAGGGAAGCAGAAGAAAGAAGATTGACTGCAGAGAGGGAAGCAGAAAAGGAGGAGAAGAGATTACAAAGGGAACATGAGTTACGATTAAGGGAGTTTGAGTTTCAAGGCCATGCTCCTGAAAATGGTGCCAGTCCCTTTGCCTCTGATGCCACTGCTAGCCAGGGAGCCTCAACCTCAGCTATGAATTTTCATTTAGATCATTTTGTTGAGAAAGACGATGATATTGAGAGCTATCTAAATAGGTATGAACTATTAGCTACCACATATGGGTTAGAGAGAGAAAGGTGGAGTTTAAAGTTATCTCAAGGACTTCGTGGGGCAGCTTATGAAGTTTTTGCAAAAATGAGCAGAGGTGATCAGGAAAATTATGACATGCTAAAGCAGGCTCTTTTGTTAAGATATGAAAAGAATGCTGAATTTTATAGGAAAAAATTTAGGAATGCTAAACTACTGTCAGGTGAAACCTATCACCAGTTCTCTGCACGAATAGAGACATACTTGGAGAAATGGACTTCTCTGGGGAAAACCCAAGATCTTAAGGAAATGGTCCTTATAGAGCAATTAAGAGAGTCCATGGCTCCAGACCAGAGAAAGTTTCTCATGGAACAAGGTGCAGAGAGGCTGGGTGAGTTGCTAAATGTTGCTGAAAGGTATCAAGCAGCTCAAGCAGAGGTAACAGGTAATAAAAAGAAACAGGTGGATAACTTTAGGGCACCACAGAACTTTAATAAATTTGATCCTAGAGATCAAAACAAAGGTAAGCACCAATTTGATAGGCCACGGTATGACAATAAAAATAAAACCCCACAATTCGATGAAAGGAAATATGATGAAAGAAAATCTTTCAACCAAGGAAAAAGGTGGTGTAAAAATTGTCAGATGGACAATCATGACACTGACCGTTGCAGAAGGAAACCTGTGTATATGGAAACCCTTCAGGTCAGGTCGACCTCAAGACAGGAGGAGGATATTATGTTAGATACCACTCCAGAAGAGATGAGGAAGGCACAGGCTGGGGATAAAACACTCAAGCCTTGTTTCAGGAAATTGTCAACTTGTCATACAACTCCAGGCAAGGGAGATTTTTACATGAAAAACAAGTTGATGTATAGGAAGACTGGAGCTAGATCCAAAGGTCAGGGACAGCTGGTACTTCCTAAAAGATATAGGGCAGAATTAATAAGGAGCCTACATGTGAAACCAGATGGGGACCATGAGAAAAGGTGGCTCACAATTATTATTGGCCCAAAGCAAGATGGGACATTGAGAATTTTGTAGAAAGGTGTAGCATAGCACATGAGGGAACACCCACAAGTGGGAACATTGATCAGGACCTGGACACGCCACGGGGCAAAATTAGGCCTGATAATAAAAAGAAAAATAGATTTGATAAAGTGGACCAAATGGAATGGGAAGCCCCTTTTCACGGACAAGCTTCACTTAACTGTTTTACAATGGCCACTATGCGGAGAGTGCAAAAAGATGTCTTACCCCAGGATAAGCCGAAAATCCCTCAATCGGACTTAAACAAACGGAGGAAGAAGATGTAGAGAGGAAATCTCTCATCAAGAATTCTAAGTGGGGAGAAAGCCCCAAGAAAAGAATTGGTAGCGGTCGTTTTGTGCATGATAATTCTGGGAAGAAAAATCATCACTATAGCGCTTCGAGGGGAAGAGACCATACCGGTGCATGGACAAATAGGTCCACAAAATTAAAGGTCCATATGTAGCGCTGTTAAGAACGTGGACTGATGAAAAGGCAGAGGAAAACATTACATCCTCATACCAATATGTGAATGAGCTGACCACTCGTTTAAAAACTGGCTGGAAACTTGCCAATGAAAATTTGAAACAAGCCAGGAAGAAACATGCTGCCTATTATAACAGGAAGCTAAAGACAGAGATTTGGCTGTGGGAGAGAAGGTACTGCTTCTTCTCCCCGGTAGTCAGAATAAGTTACAAATTGGATGGCAAGGTCCATATACAGTTCTAGAGAAGGTGTCTAGAACATATTATAAGATAGATAAGAAGGGGAAAGAAAAAATCTATCATGTGAATCTCCTGAAGAAATATTTGGAAAGAGAACATCAGGAAGAGACACACTTGTTGACCTTGTCCATTGCCATGGAGATGAAAAAGGAACCACTTTCATCATTTGAATATCCATTACACCCCTGTGAGACAGCGGCACAGGTGAAAATCAGTACACATTTAACGAAAACTCAGAAAGAGAGAGTGCAACAGGTTCTAGATAATCATGCAGAGGTGTTAACAGACCGACCAGGGCATACAAACTTATTGGAATATGATATGAAACTGATAGACCCCACACCTGTCTGTATGAAACCCTATTCGATTCCTTTTGCTAAGGAGAAAGCTTTGAAGGAAGAGATAGACTATTTGTTGAAGGAAGGAATTATTTCACACAGTGAATCTTCGTATAGTTCCGGTGTTGTACTCTTAAGGAAACCCTCTGGAGAACATAGACTCTGTATAGATTACAGGAGACTGAATGCTATTACAGAAGGACAGGTGGATCCATTGCCGGATACAAATCAGTTGTTTGCCAGACTAAATAAAGCTAAATATTTCTCAAAAGTGGATCTGAGTAAAGGATACTATCAGATTCCAGTAAAGCCTGAGGTTAGACCATACCTAGCTTTTAGTACCTCAGAAGGACACTATGAGTTTAATAGATTGCCATTTGGATTGAAGAATGCGCCTAGTGTCTTCTCTAGAATGATGAGAAAATTATTGGACCCTCTGAATAATCCATGTATCACAAATTTCATGGATGATATCCTTATAGCAACAGAAACATTTGAGGAACACATTGACTCTCTGAACATGCTGTTTAATCGACTTAGGGAAGCGAATTTAACAGCCCGACCAACCAAATGTTGCGTTGGATGTAAAGAATTGGAATTCTTGGGACACACAGTTTATCAGGGAAACATGACCCCTGACCCAAAGAATTTAGAGAAACTAAAGAAAGCCCCGAGACCACAAACCAAGAAAGACGTGAGATCCTTTGTCTCATTATGTGGTTTCTACCAAAAGTATATCAAAAACTTTAATTCCATATGTGCACCGTTAACTGATTTGACACGTAAAGGAAATCCAGATCGAATTACATGGACACCACAATGTGAAATGGCTTACCAAGAATTGAAGGAAAAGCTCACAAGTAAACCTATTTTGAAATTACCTGACTTAAGTCAAGAATTCATAGTAAGGACGGATGCCAGTAATATTGGGTTAGGTGCAACTCTGCTACAGAAATCAGATGCATTGGATGGGGAATTAAGCCCAGTGGCATATGCTAGCAGAAAGTTGAATAAAGCTGAAACCAATTACTCAACTAGCGAAAAAGAATGTCTTGCAGTAATATGGGCGATAAAGAAATTCAATATTTATCTGTATGGGAAGGCATTTAAGTTGCAAACGGATCACAAACCTTTGTCGTTTCTAGCACAGGCTAGACATGAGAATTCTAGATTACTCCGTTGGTCTTTATTGATGCAGCCATTTGAGTTTAGCATAGAGTATATAAGTGGAAAAACAAATCTGGGAGCGGATTTTTTAAGCCGCCATCCGTGTGATGAGAATCACCCTAAACCCCAGGAATAATAATAAATTTCTCTATGTGTATATAGAATTATAGACTGACATATAACGTCTGTTTTAAGTGGGGAGGATTTGTCGTGAGAAATTCTAATCCACATATATAAATTAAAACGTAAATGTAAAGCCTAACAAATAAATTTAATAAAAGGAAAGAAGAATGGTAAAGAACAGTGCTGTCACAATGACTGTACTCGAAATCCCCCTTGTTTTCTACTTCGTCTGCAAATTGTAACGTTTCACGTTGATAGTAAAAGCCTACTGCTTCAATACCCGCTTTCTACGATAAAACGTGTACTGCCTTTCTAAGAAAAACCTTGAGATACGCAAGCTGACCTAGATTTAAAATTCCATTCATGTCATTTTATACACTATGTTACCAAAAACGAAAGACAGATGGACTAAGGATAGAAAGAAAGGGAGGGGCTGAAAGCCGGAACGCAGGCAATACTACCACAGTCTCGCGATACACAATTACTACCATCACGCGTGTAAGGCCACAAGCACTAGCTTTTTTTCAAATCGACAGTGATAAAAAACACTACCCATACGAGAGTTAGGTTTAAAAACCTGAAAAACGCTTATTAGGAAACATGACATTATACTGGTTTACGTTTGAAAGCCTGACAGTACAGCAGACACCCTAAAAGTTTGGAAGTGAGGAGGTGGTAACAGCACAACTATCCTAGAAGAAAATACATATTTTGAACGCAGCCACCTGGCTCCCTTGAATTTATATAATTGGGTTCCTTAGGACTTGCTGACAAAGAATATGTTAAGTGTTATGCAAATAGTCTAGGAATTAACAAGTTATAGCCAAAATAAAATAATGGTGCTGTCAGACAACACCAAAATCAGAATCGCTCAGTGGCAGATTTTCACACCACCATTGTACGGGAAATAGGCTGACATGTTACCTCCTATTTGATTGGCGGAAAGTAAATGTAAGGCTAAACACGATTAGTCGGACTATAAATACTACTTCTTTGTTGTTAGGGGAAACGTGAGTAGGAGTACTTTTTTGAAAAGCTGTGTAAACATGGCTCGATTGGTTAGACCTCCGAATATAGTCAATCAGAGGCGTCAGGTCAGCACCACATTTTCAAATAAACATACTAAAGAACCAGTGCGTTGAGCGCCAGTGCATATTTTTCTAAATAAAAGCCTGGGACATCGGCAGATCGAAATTGTGCTATATTCATTGCCAGTCAACGTAACTGTGTATTATTTCCATGAATTGTGGGACCGTGGTCCTAAAGTTATTGAGCAGCACCTGGTCTGAGCTTTGCTGAATCCAGAGGCGGACAGCATACTCCTTGGTCCATATAGCAAACAGTGAGGTGTCTCCAGAACACAGGGAGGCTATCGAGCAGAGGAGTCTTTTCCTGCCGCCATCACGAAAGATAAGAGTCTGTGGCCAGAGGAGCTCAACATTATGTAACCCCATCTTAACTGACATTGTATAAAATTAAGAGGGGAAATTAATTGTTTTAATGCCAGGAACTGAGAACATCTCCAATACTAGTTCCAACAGAAACAAACACTTGAAATCATGATGACAAATACCAACAGAGCTTGAAAAAACAAAACCAGTATTACCTCATAGTACTACTACACAACTGACACACATAGGATAATATTAATAAAATATGTCACTACAAGGTTCATATTGATAAATTCTGTACATATAAATTGTAATTACAATTGATTGTGATTCCTGGTTCACTTTGTATTTGAATCAGGACACATATATTAATGAAAGTACTTAATACATATTGATATTTGAAAATTTACCAGTGACTCATTTAAGATATTCTTATAGAGTGTTAAATGTGTGTGAGTGTCACAGTGTTGTCAAGTGTGGTGGAATAAATTAAATTGTTTATCTGTCTGTTGTTGTTGTGACTTACACTTCATCATATACATACCCTAGACATTTAACGTAGTCATCACAATATTCCAGAATAATTCTGACTGAGGTATAATGTGGTAGCAAGTAAGGTTATCTGCAAAACACTACACCTATTAGATACAGATACCTTCACAGCTGATCTCAGTCAGTACACTAAGTCCCCTATAAATATTTATAACATCCCACTTTACCACATATATTGGGGTCCTGTCCGGGATTTTGAATCTTTCCCTATTATAGATATTGGGGGTAATTCACTTCAGGGAATAATACAATTTAAAAGGTATCCTTGGGTGGAAATAAATAAGGTTGAGCTCTCAGTGCCTGTAGTGTCCTTAGATAATTATTGAAAGATTGAATTGTTTACAATTGCATGTTAGACAATGGCCGACTTGGCAAAATTTCGATCTGCTGCTGTACAGACTGCGAAAGAGTTAGGAATGGACGGGCAAATTATGATTGCTTATGTCACTGCTGAATGTGACAAATATATTGAACGGGAAGAAAGAAGATTAGAAAAAGAGGCCGAAAGAAAATTAGAATCTGAAAGGTTGGCCGAAGATAAGAGGTTAGAGGCTGAAAAGGAAATTAAGAAGTTACAAGCTGAGGCTGAGACTAAGAGGTTGCAGATTGAGGCTGACAAAGAGGCTAAAGCATTGGAAGCCGAGGAAAGAAGACAGGCTGCAGAAAGAGAAGAGAAGAAATTAGCTGCAGAAAGAGAAGAGAAGAAATTAGCTGCAGTAAGAGAAGAGAAGAAATTAGCTGCAGAAAGAGAAGAGAAGAAATTAGCTGCAGAAAGGGAAGCAGAAGAAAGAAGATTGACTGCAGAGAGGGAAGCAGAAAAGGAGGAGAAGAGATTACAAAGGGAACATGAGTTACGATTAAGGGAGTTTGAGTTTCAAGGCCATGCTCCTGAAAATGGTGCCAGTCCCTTTGCCTCTGATGCCACTGCTAGCCAGGGAGCCTCAACCTCAGCTATGAACTTTCATTTAGATCATTTTGTTGAGAAAGACGATGATATTGAGAGCTATCTAAATAGATATGAACTATTAGCTACCACATATGGGTTAGAGAGAGAAAGGTGGAGCTTAAAGTTATCTCAAGGTCTTCGTGGGGCAGCTTATGAAGTTTTTGCCAAAATGAGCAGAGGTGATCAGGAAAATTATGACATGGGCGATAAAGCAGGCTCTTTAGTTAAGATATGAAAAGAACGCAGAATTTTATAGGAAAAAATTTAGGAATGCTAAACTACTGTCAGGTGAAACCTATCACCAGTTCTCTGCACGGTTAGAGACATACTTGGAGAAATGGACTTCTCTGGGGAAAACCCAAGATCTTAAGGAAATGGTCCTTATAGAACAATTAAGAGAGTCCATGGCTCCAGACCTGAGAAAGTTTCTCATGGAACAAGGTGCAGAGAGGCTGGGTGAGTTGCTAAATGTTGCAGAAAGGTATCAAGCAGCTCAGGCAGAGGTATCAGGTAATAAAAAGAAACAGCTGGAAAATTTTAGGGCACCACAGAACTTTAATAAATTTGATCCTAGAGATCAAAACAAAGGTAAGCACCAATTTGATAGGCCACGGTATGACAATAAAAATAAAACCCCACAATTCGATGAAAGGAAATATGATGAAAGAAAATCTTTCAACCAAGGGAAAAGGTGGTGTAAAAATTGTAAGATGAACAATCATGACACTGACCGTTGCAGAAGGAACCCTATAGTTATGGCCACCCTTCAGGTCAGGTCGACCTCAAGAAAGGAGGAGGATATTCTGTTAGATACCACTCCAGAAGAGATGAGGAAGGCACAGGCTGGGGATAAGACCCTCAAGCCTTGTTTCAGGAAATTGTCAACTTGTCATACAACTCCAGGCAAGGGAGATTTTTACATGAAAAACAAGTTGATGTATAGGAAGACTGGAGCTAGATCCAAAGGTCAGGGACAGCTGGTACTTCCTAAAAGATATAGGGCAGAATTAATAAGGAGCCTACATGTGAAACCAGATGGGGACCATGAAAAAATAGGTACCATCATCCAAAAGGTGGCTCACAATTATTATTGGCCCAAGGCAAGATGGGACATTGAGAATTTTGTAGAAAGGTGTAGCATAGCACATGAGGGAACACCCACAAGTGGGAACATTGATCAGGACCTGGACACGCCAAGGGGCAAAATTAGGCCTGATAATAAAAAGAAAAATAAATTTGATAAAGTGGACCAAATGGAATGGGAAGCCCCTTTTCACGGACAAGCTTCACTTAACTGTTTTACAATGGCCACTATGCAGAGAGTGCAAAAAGATGTCTTACCCCAGGATAAGCCGAAAATCCCTCAATCGGACTTAAACAAACTGGAGGAAGAGGAAGTAGAGAGGAAATCTCTCATCAAGAATTCTAAGTGGGGAGAAAGCCCCAGGAAAAAAATTGGTAGTGGTCGTTTTGTGAATGATAATTCTGGGAAGAAAAATCATCACTATAGCGCTTCTAGTGGAAGAGACCATACCGGTGCATGGACAAATAGGTCCACAAAATTAAAGGTCCATATGAAGCGCTGTTAAGAACGTGGACTGATGAAAAGGCAGAGGAAAACATTACATCCTCATACCAATATGTGAATGAGCTGACCACTCGTTTAAAAACTGGCTGGAAACTTGCCAATGAAAATTTGAAACAAGCCAGGAAGAAACATGCTGCCTATTATAACAGGAAAGCTAAAGACAGAGATTTGGCTGTGGGAGAGAAGGTACTGCTTCTTCACCCGGTAGTCAGAATAAGTTACAAATTGGATGGCAAGGTCCATATACAGTTCTAGAGAAGGTGTCTAGAACCAATTATAAGATAGATAAGAAGGGGAAAGAAAAAATCTATCATGTGAATCTCCTGAAGAAATATTTGGAAAGAGAAAATCAGGAAGAGACACACTTGTTGACCTTGTCCATCGCCATGGAGATGAAAAAGGAACCACTTTCATCATTTGAATATCCATTACACCCCTGTGAGACAGCGGCACAGGTGAAAATCAGTACACATTTAACGAAAACTCAGAAAGAGAGAGTGCAACAGGTTCTAGATAATCATGCAGAGGTGTTAACAGACCGACCAGGGCATACAAACTTATTGGAATATGATATGAAACTGATAGACCCCACACCTGTCTGTATGAAACACTATTCGATTCCTTTTGCTAAGGAGAAAGCTTTGAAGGAAGAGATAGACTATTTGTTGAAGGAAGGAATTATTTCACACAGTGAATCTTCGTATAGTTCCGGTGTTGTACTCTTAAGGAAACCCTCTGGAGAACATAGACTCTGTATAGATTACAGGAGACTGAATGCTATTACAGAAGGACAGGTGGATCCATTGCCGGATACAAATCAGTTGTTTGCCAGACTAAATAAAGCTAAATATTTCTCAAAAGTGGATCTGAGTAAAGGATACTATCAGATTCCAGTAAAGCCTGAGGTTAGACCATACCTAGCTTTTAGTACCTCAGAAGGACACTATGAGTTTAATAGATTGCCATTTGGATTGAAGAATGCGCCTAGTGTCTTCTCTAGAATGATGAGAAAATTATTGGACCCTCTGAATAATCCATGTATCACAAATTTCATGGATGATATCCTTATAGCAACAGAAACATTTGAGGAACACATTGACTCTCTGAACATGCTGTTTAATCGACTTAGAGAAGCGAATTTAACAGCCCGACCAACCAAATGTTGCGTTGGATGTAAAGAATTAGAATTCTTGGGACACACAGTTTATCAGGGAAACATGACCCCTGACCCAAAGAATTTAGAGAAACTAAAGAAAGCCCCGAGACCACAAACCAAGAAAGACGTGAGATCCTTTGTCTCATTATGTGGTTTCTACCAAAAGTATATCAAAAACTTTAATTCCATATGTGCACCGTTAACTGATTTGACACGTAAAGGAAATCCAGATCGAATTACATGGACACCACAATGTGAAATGGCTTACCAAGAATTGAAGGAAAAGCTCACAAGTAAACCTATTTTGAAATTACCTGACTTAAGTCAAGAATTCATAGTAAGGACGGATGCCAGTAATATTGGGTTAGGTGCAACTCTGCTACAGAAATCAGATGCATTGGATGGGGAATTAAGCCCAGTGGCATATGCTAGCAGAAAGTTGAATAAAGCTGAAACCAATTACTCAACTAGCGAAAAAGAATGTCTTGCAGTAATATGGGCGATAAAGAAATTCAATATTTATCTGTATGGGAAGGCATTTAAGTTGCAAACGGATCACAAACCTTTGTCGTTTCTAGCACAGGCTAGACATGAGAATTCTAGATTACTCCGTTGGTCTTTATTGATGCAGCCATTTGAGTTTAGCATAGAGTATATAAGTGGAAAAACAAATCTGGGAGCGGATTTTTTAAGCCGCCATCCGTGTGATGAGAATCACCCTAAACCCCAGAATAATAATAAATTTCTCTATGTGTATATAGAATTATAGACTGACATATAACGTCTGTTTTAAGTGGGGAGGATTTGTCGTGAGAAATTCTAATCCACATATATAAATTAAAACGTAAATGTAAAGCCTAACAAATAAATTTAATAAAAGGAAAGAAGAATGGTAAAGAACAGTGCTGTCACAATGACTGTACTCGAAATCTCCCTTGTTTTCTAATTCGTCTGCAAATTGTAACGTTTCACGTTGATAGTAAAAGCCTACTGCTTCAATACCCGCTTTCTACGATAAAACGTGTACTGCCTTTCTAAGAAAAACCTTGAGATACGCAAGCTGACCTAGATTTATAATTCCATTCATGTCATTTTATACACTATGTTACTAAAAACGAAAGACAGATGGACTAAGAATAGAAAGAAAGGGAGGGGCTGAAAGCCGGAACGCAGGCAATACTACCACAGTCTCACAATACACAATTACTACCATCACGCGTGTAAGGCCACAAGCACTAGCTTTTTTCAAATCGACAGTGATAAAAAACACTACTCAGACGAGAGTTATGTTTAAAAACCTGAAAAATGCTTATTGGGAAACATGACATTCTGCTGTTTTATGTCCGAAATCCTGACATTAGTATGACAGTACAGCAGACACCCTAAAAGTTTGGAAGTGAGGAGGTGGTAACAGCACAACTATCCTAGAAGAAAATACATATTTTGAACGCCGCCACTTAGCTCCCTTAAAACTTATATATTTGGGTTCCTTAGGACTTGCTGACAAAGAATATGTTAAGTGTTATGCAAATAGTCTAGGAATTAACAAGTTGTAGCCAAAATAAAATAATGGTGCTGTCAGACAACACCAAAATCAGAATCGCTCAGTGGCAGATTTTCACACCACCATTGTACGGGAAATAGGCTGACATGTTACCTCCTATTTGATTGGCGGAAAGTAAATGTAAGGCTAAACACGATTAGTCGGACTATAAATACTACTTCTTTGTTGTTAGGGGAAACGTGAGTAGGAGTACTTTTTTGAAAAGCTGTGTAAACATGGCTCGATTGGTTCATCATCATGTGACATATTCTTTCCAGAACGTTGTCTCCATTACAGCTGCTCTGAACGCATCACGATTCTGGGCAAGTCGACCTGCATCAGCCAAAGACAAGTTCAGACTCTCTGTGATGTCCTGGGTCCACCGTCTAGGGCAGGAGTTGGAAAGGCCTGGTATCGGGCTTAGGGCGCACCATGGACTGTAATGGTAAGCGGCCAGAACCATCCAGAAAGCAATGGCAAACTACTGGATGTACAATGCCAAGAAATCCATAATGGCTAATCTGAATACTCGATTGGTTAGACCTGCGAATATAGTCAATCAAAGGCGTCAGGTCAGCACCACATTTTCAAATAAACTTACTAAAGAACCAGTGCGTTGAGCGCCAGTGCATATTTTTCTAAATAAAAGCCTGGGACATCGGCAGATCGAAATTGTGCTATATTCATTGCCAGTCAACGTAACTGTGTATTATTTCCATGAATTGTGGGACCGTGGTCCTAAATTTATTGAGCAGCACCTGGTCTGAGCTTTGCTGAATCCAGAGGCGGACAGCATACTCCTTGGTCCATATAGCAAACAGTGAGGTGTCTCCAGAACACAGGGAGGCTATCGAGCAGAGGAGTCTTTTCCTGCCGCCATCACGAAAGATAAGAGTCTGTGGCCAGAGGAGCTCAACATTATGTAACCCCATCTTAACTGACATTGTATAAAATTAAGAGGGGAAATTAATTGTTTTAATGCCAGGAACTGAGAACATCTCCAATACTAGTTCCAACAGAAACAAACACTTGAAATCATGATGACAAATACCAACAGAGCTTGAAAAACAAAACCAGTATTACCTCATAGTACTACTACACAACTGACACACATAGGATAATATTAATAAAATATGTCACTACAAGGTTCATATTGATAAATTCTGTACATATAAATTGTAATTACAATTGATTGTGATTCCTGGTTCACTTTGTATTTGAATCAGGACACATATATTAATGAAAGTACTTAATACATATTGATATTTGAAAATTTACCAGTGACTCATTTAAGATATTCTTATAGAGTGTTAAATGTGTGTGAGTGTCACAGTGTTGTCAAGTGTGGTGGAATAAATTAAATTGTTTATCTGTCTGTTGTTGTTGTGACTTACATTTCATCACATACATACCCTAGACATTTAACGTAGTCATCACAATATTCCAGAATAATTCTGACTGAGGTATAATGTGGTAGCAAGTAAGGTTATCTGCAAAACACTACACCTATTAGATACAGATACCTTCACAGCTGATCTCAGTCAGTACACTAAGTCCCCTATAAATATTTATAACATCCCACTTTACCACAGGTACAGATGTTAATTATATTTTTGACTTGTTTGTGTATTTCAGATCTTGGTCAACCTGTTATTGTGCTCTCTTGTTGGGCATTAAGCAACCCTTCAGAAACAAACTAGGCACTTGTAATAACGTGCCCCTTTGAGGTTTATTACTACTGCCCTTGCATTACCAACCACGAGTTAGTACTCAGATCTAAACGGCCGGCCAACCGGTCTGTCATTCGTTCAGCCTACCAGGTAGTCATTGTGAATTACTTACCCACCGCCGATCGCAAATCTCCAGTGCCTTCGGGCTGTTGACGCTTCCCTCCATTCTTCGG
This sequence comes from Oreohelix idahoensis, assembly GCA_024509875.1. Taxonomy (NCBI): domain Eukaryota; kingdom Metazoa; phylum Mollusca; class Gastropoda; order Stylommatophora; family Oreohelicidae; genus Oreohelix; species Oreohelix idahoensis. Next base: position 632,483 of record JAMPIV010000453.1, read on the forward strand.
GGCAACATCGTCAGACCCATTTAAGTCATGTTACCGTGGAATATACTTACGTAACAGCCAAGAAGACGCCAACGATTCCCAGTTCTCGGCACCTGTGTGTTCCATTCTTCATTATTCCTTATCCTAGGTGCAAACCCATCGGGTCGTTTTGGATAACCAGTTTGCCAGCTGTAATCACTGATTTGTGTTGGAGTTACATATCTCGATCAGTGATCGCAATCGTCTCAGTCTAGTTTAATTTTATTCGCTTATTTTTGGTGACCACCCGAAACAGAGAGTATTGACCATTATGATTTATTAAGCTGTTCCAGAATGAGCTATCTCCATAGCCTTAGTATACCAAAGTTAGGTGGAACTGTGTGAGTTTTCCTAGCGGAGGAGAAGATTACCTGCCAAGCGTTGTCGACATTAGAGGACCGGTCGTTCTCATTATTGAGAGCTGGGGGCTAACCCCTTTAATTGGACAATCCTTTTTTGTGTACGGAAGTGAACGGGTGTTGGTGGTGCGGGCGTGAGACGGCGACGCTTGCTGGTGTGATTGAGCGAAGTGGTGTGTTAGTTTTATCTGTGGTTGTGATACACTACCTTCAGAGATCGCGAAGGCATTATTTATTTTTCTTTGATTCATGTTGTGGTTTTCTTTAATAAACATTTTTATATGTGATCCGTGGTCAGAATCTCTTCTACTCTAACTGTCTCTTGATGTTTGCTGTGCGTCCTTATTGTAGTAGATTAGTCTATTTAGCATTTGAAGGACGAGTGCGAGATTGACATCTTAAACACAGTTCGAGTATGGTGGAGAAGTAAACCTTTAGAGATAGTACATATTGTGACGTATAATGGAAAAAGAGCCTACAGTAATCTGACAGTCTTTTGTGACCTCGTAGCGTTCTATGATTTGCTAGCAAAAAACCATGCATTTACAGCTTGTGTCTACTCACTTTTTCGTCACGCCTCTTTTCTTTGAACATAAGCAAACGAAGTGTTTACAAACTTTCGTGACCTGCCCATCATAACAGGTAGCGAATCAGGTTTGTTTACCTCGGCTCCTCACGCGAGCTTATCTGTCAATCATACGATACCTGACAGACCGCACGTGAATAACACAGAATCGTTTGAAGTTCGTACTCAGAAAAAGTCAGAAACCTCTGGGTTCTTTGATCGTCGGAAGCGGGAATCGAACAGAGAAGACACGTTAGACGTAAGAATTCTTCTGATGTCGGTTAGCAACGCTCGACGGAAGACCGTTAATAAGCCTCTATCTGGGAACTCTGTTCTGATTATCCGTTACTCACAGAATAGTGCGAAAAGTAACATCATCTATAGATCCGAGAAATATAATGATATATAAACTGTGTTTTCTTAAACCTGCTATTAGTTGTCACTCAGCATTTTTGGATAGTCTAAGCACGTAGTTCTAGAACCATTTTGAAAAATGTGTTAATAGCATTCGTGGGGATTTTCATTCTAATTTTCTGGTAATAGAAATTAGTGTTTACGTGTTTAAAAGAACTAGCTTTTACCAATTAAAAGTGTTAGCTTTTACCATTATAATTCACTTTGATTTTCTAGCGTTAAAACTAGTGAAATAAAACAACGCGTTGCTATTTCATACCAGATGTTCAGTTATCAAGTTAATTTTCACCACACGCTTTCTCACACAAGAAGAGACGGTTTTAGCTGACTGGTAAAATGCTAGGCGCGACTGATAGGGACAGATAAGAATTCACGTTTTATTTCATTGTGCGTATTTATTATAAGTGCCTATTATTTAATATCATACGACTAAACAATCAGACGACGACCAAATTGATAGCTACTTAACGACCGGCGATAATTTGTGATAATTGACATTGTACGCTGATCGTTAAGCGCGAGCGAAGGGGCGGGAAGAGTTGCATAACTCCCTCCGAACTGAAAACTCAGTACTAGCGACGGGCTAAAGACACCGTGTGCCTTTTAAATTTAATCAGGACTGACGGAGTGGATAAGAGATCGTCTTTTTCCCGTCTGTGTGCATATATGTAGCTATATAGAATAGTAGCATTTTTTCCATAAATGTTTCTTATATATTCCTAGCAGACCTGATCAAGGGCGTCCAGCGGTCTTTTTTTCTTTTTTTTTTCTTTTTTACTGAGTGGATAATGTTGTCTATTCTTGGCTTGTGCGTCACAAATTTCATTGGTGAGCAAATATGTGCCAACATTTTAACTTGTAAATTTAATTGGACTTACCAAACCCAGCAATATTTTTTCAGTTTTATCAGCACACTGAGGTGGGAAAAAAATAACATTCATTCCCGACTTCTGACAGTCGTATTCAAGCGTAGCCTCCAGAATTTACGGTTTCAGAATCGGCACTCTATCATAAAGCCAGCCGATAGGATTATCATCATTTATCAATTGTAACATTTTTAGCAACCAGATGTTTCCCAATACTGGAAGTATTTTCCTCTTTTAACTGTGAACCCCAAGATCACGTTTCTACATCAACTATTGGCGGTGACATTTTGTTCATCCAGGAAAAACCCACTCCAGATTCGACGTTCACTTCACTAGTCTTTATTTGTTAGAGGATGGACTTGGGCCAATTTGGGAAATAAACCTGACATTTATATAGGCAGGAAAAATTGTAATCCCAAGGGATATCACCAAGAGTAGGTAAGAGTGATTGAGTGGCCACTGTATGAAAGAGAGAGTGAATATTTTTCTTTGTTACAGGGACTTTACCAAACTGGATTTGCTTAAACTTGTTAACTTTACTGGGTAGCCTATAATAGGAACTTGTTTACTTTACTGTTTTCTCTGTAACATAGTGCAAACCTTCGACCTTTGGGTTATTAACTTCTTGGGTTCTTTTCTCCAGAAGGGTAGGGCACATTTATTCCGCTATTTCAAATGTATGTAACTCTGATTTTTCTATTTGATCTTTCTTTAGATATTTGATGTTGTCAAGTTTAAATGATAATAAACAACAAAAGAAACTTAACTTTGTGTGTTGGTCAGACCCATACACAATTAACCGTAGTTTTTCACGTTTGTGTGTCTTGTTGTCACATAGCTTTTTGTGTGTGTAGTTAAACTTATATTTATATGTATGAGGAAGGCCAGGTTGTCTTGTACTAAATTATAGCCGTATAGATAGGCTGGAATAGAGAAACTTACTCATTCCATAGACATATTTTGTTCCTTAAACGTTTACCCGTGAAATCTATTTCTCACACCTTTTTCTCACGTATCTATCACCATCCACTCTACTCAGACGGGACAAAAATAACTCAAAACCTATCTGTACGACACATATCTCACTACTCTCCAGAAATATCTCTCCCCATAATTTCATTAGTGGCTCTATTTTTCTCTACTTTTACATTACTCATTTAGGTTCCATCTAAACTCATTCTCTATTTTCCATACTCGCGACACTTAGGTCACGTTAACTCCATTTATCTGTAACTCATTTTTTAGACAATGCATTTAAAACATATTTGCACATTTGCCAGACATTTGATTATCTGGTTTCAAATGCTGTGTCCGCATTGAGGCAGAGACAACAGCTGCGCACAACTGCTTATGTTCTACGTTATTTCTGTGGTCGGTGTTGTCTACTTTGTTCCATCAAAGCATTAAAGCATCGAATGTTAATTATACAATCAATCAATCAATCAATCAATACCCTTTAGCTCAACAAGCAGCAAAGGTCTTCAACAAACACATGCCAAGTCCTCCTGTCACGTGCCATAAGCTCAAGTTCTTTCCATGTTTTTCTCATCATTTTCACTTCTGTATCCAGTTCTCTTCTCCATGTGTTTTTTGGTCTACCTCTGCATCGCTTTCCCTGTGGATTCCAGAACAAGAACTACCATGTCATGCTATCAATAAGTTTCCTCAATGAGTGTCCTATCCATCGACAGCGTCGTCTTCTCATCTCTTGTTCCACAGGTACATGTCTGGTTCTTGTCATCAGTTCCACACTTGTGACTTTGTCATACTATTTCAGTCCTTCTGTAGCTTTATGGTTGTTGTTTTGTTGTTCTCCATGTTTCACAGCAATACAATAGGACTGACTTCACAATTTATTTAAAGATTCTTATTTTTGTGTTGGACTTGATTTCCCTTGATCTCCATATGTTTCCCAATGCATTGTATGTCCCTCCAACTTTATCTATATTACTGCCAAGATACGTGTACGGTTTTGCATCTTTTAGTCACGTTGCTTCACGTTCAACCTTGTTATCATTTTTTTGCATTTATTCTCATTATCTTTGTCTTTTCCCTGTGTATTTTCAGACCCACTTGTTGTGACCTCTCATTGAGTATTTTTATTTTATCTTACATCTGATTATGGTTATGGGACAGAAGAGCCAAGTCATCTGCAAAATCTAGATCATCAAGCTGTTTACTCAGATTGCACTGGATTCCATTTCTGTTGTTCGAAATCAAAGTATTAAAGCATTGACTGTTAATTATATGGGATTTACATAACTTGTATTTTTTCAACAGCTTTTATAATCAAAAGTAGACTTAAAATTTTTTGTAAGTTAACGATTGTGTTTACATTTTGTTGTTGTACGTTCTTTTGTTTTTGGCTCCTGTCGCACAATCATAATCAAATGCAACATACCATGACAGTGCTTGATAAGAGGTAAAAACACGATGCATATACTTCCACGTTTAAGAAGTAAGAAGAAATATCAAAACAGACAAAAAGAAATATATCACCGATTTAGCAGAGCAAGCTGCAGTCAAGGAGGGACCTGTACAAGCAAATGATCTCATCAAAGTCAAGAATGTGAAATTCCTACAAAGTAAAGTAAAAGAACTAATGAACCATTTTGAGACCCTTCTCAATAGACCAGCTCCACCAATTCCCACAGACATCCATGCAGCAGAAGAGGACCTACAAATCAACTGTGAAATATGGAAGAAATAAAGAAATCCATAAGGCTTCTATAAGATTGACAAGCTAATGGTCCAGATCACTTTCCAGCAGAGGCCATCAAAACATATATTGTTAACTCTCCACATAGACATTATACACACTGTTTCAGAAACACTGTAAAAGAGAAGAAATGAAAAAGCAGAACGGCAGGATTGTTATCTGGTCAAGTTTCTTGAGACGGGAGATTTACACGAGTGCACAAATTACAGAGCAATAATGTCACTATCAGTGACAGGTACAATATTAAAGAATCACATTGAGAGATTACAAGAGTCCATATACAGAAAGTTGAAAGTTTCAATTATTTAGGCAGTAAAATGACTCAGGATGGTGACACAACAAGAGAAATCCATACTAGAATTGCTTTGGCAGCTAGCGCCTTCAATAGATTATCTAACATTTGGAAATTACGATCATTGAATATACATACCAAGCTTCGTCTGTTTAATACAAATGTTATCTCAGTGTTATACGGCTGTGAGAGTTGGAAAATAACAAAATCATTGGAGAACAAGCTGAATACATTCGAGAACAAATGTCTTAGAAAACTCATGAACATCAGTTGGAAAGAATTCAAGACTAATCGACAAATAAGAGAAGACTCTAGGCAGAAATATGTCTCCGACTATATAAGGAAAAGACGATGGTCATATATCGGTCATGTCCTACGAATGCAAAACAACAGAATACCACTACAGGCGCTCACTTGGGTTCCTGAGGGTAAGAGGAAAAAAGGAAGACCAAAAGAAACACTCAGAAGAACAATAATAAGAGAAGGAAGAACGTTGGGCCTAAATAATGTGCAAGAGCTAAGAGGAGTGGCGTCACAACGAACAACCTGGAGAGCACTGGTTTCTGTCTTATGCGCCGTGTTTGGTGCTTAAAGAATTTATTTTTATATACAGTAAACTGAAATACAATCAAGCAGGTTTTAGACAAATCAGATACTGCGTAGAACACATAGCATTATTGAGAATAATCATCATCATCATGTAGCATGTCCTTTGCAGAACGTCGCTCTCATCACAGCCCGCATTAAAGACTATCGATCTCTAGCCAGCCCTCTTGCCTCCTCCACTGTCATGTTCAAGGTGTCTTCAATGTCCTGTGTCGATGGTCGTCTTTGTTGGCCCGTGCCACGAGAATTGAGAATAATAGTTGAACAAATTCTGGAATGATTTCACCCCTATACATTGGATTTGTGGATTATGAAAAAGCGTTTAACAGTGCAGACAGAGAATCACTTTGGAAATTTAATAGGATTTATGGAGTTCCACTGAAGATTACTTACTTACTTAGTCGTTTCTCTTATACCCTGGGGTGTAGAGGTTTACCAGAGAGAGCGTCATACTATCCTATCGGATGTCTTCCTCCTGGCATGGTTCCAGTCTAGTCATCGGTCCTTCAGAGATTGTCTAATGTTGTCCTCCCAGCGAACTCTGGGTAGTCCTGGAGGTCTGAATCCCTTGCTTTTAGTTTCCCATATTTACCGCGGAAGCCAGTCCTATCTCACTATGCAAACATGGCTAAACCAGTTGGAACTGTTCTACTCGAGTATGGAGGCGTGAGTAGTATACAATGTCCAAAACGATACGGATTCAGTCGGTGGGGCGTGACTTTTATATAGCAAAATACTCCGATCGATTTCAGGCGGTGGAGCGTCAGGCGGCGGGGCGTGACTGTTTATATAGCGATATATTTTAGCCGGGGTGACTTCCGCTGACGATCAGAGGCATGACTTGTTATATAGCAATAAACCTGTTCTATAATGGCGGGCGTGTTGTTTATACAAAAGACTTAGACAATATATAAAAAATATTAAAAAATATAAAAAATCGATAATGACGGAAAATATAAAAAATCAATGATGGCGGGTTAGTAGGTTACTAAGGGGGTTTTTGAAGCGAGTGGAGCCTTTTTGGACTGGCGAGGGTGACGACGCATGGGTGTAATGTCGTGTAGCTAGCGGTTGTAGGTTAGGGGGGATTTTTTGTGTGTTGTGGTATTGTTTTGTTATGTGTGTTGGTGTGTCTGTTTATACATATATACATACAATATATATATAAACAATATAAAAAATCGATAATGACCAAAAAAAAAAAATCGATGATGTTGGATTAGTAGGTTACTAAGGGGGGTTTTTGAAGCGAGTGGAGTCCTTTTGTGCTGGCGTGGGTGACGACGCATGGGTGTGTACATTTTGGGGTGTAGCGGGCGGGTGTAGGTTAGGGAGGATTTTTGTGTGTGTGACTCAGCAGTGTGTTGGTGTGTTTGTTTAAGGCGGATGTGATAGCAGCGAGAGGTGGGAGTGAAGTGTTAGAGACTTTACTAGGGCCAACGTCGAGAGGTGGGAGTGACGTGTTAGAGACTTTACCAGGGCCAGCATCGAGAGGTGGGAGTGACGTATTAGAGACTTGATTAGGTCTAGCATCAAGAGGTGGGAGTGAAGTGTTAGAGACTTGGCTATACTAGAACAAGTATTGCGAGGTGGGAGTGAAGTGTGGATGTGTAGCTGGCGGGGTGGGGTAGTGGGTTGTTTGTGTGTTGTGGTATTGTTTTGTTATGTGTGTTTGTGTGTTTGTTTATACATATATACATACAATATATATAAAAATATAAAAATCGATAATGACGGAAAATATAAAAATCGATAATGGTTGGTTAGTAGGTTACTAAGAGGGATTTTGAAGCGAGTGGAGCCTTTTTGTGCTGGCGTGGATGACGACGTATGTTGCGGTGTAGCTGGCGGGGTGGGTTAGGGGTTTTGTGTGTGTTGTGGTATTGTGCCGGTAGTGCATTGGTGTGTTTTGGGAGTGAAGTGTTAGAGCCTTGTCTATATTAGGAACAGCATTGAGACGTGGGAGTAAAGTGTTAAAGACCTAAAAATGTACTCCTCTGACAATCATTTGTCCTCTCCTTACATGCTATGATGACAACGACCATGAGAGTTAAGACATATTAGGTGACACAATATCACCCTGTCTTGCCATCCTCACATAATTTCTGCAACTCCTGTAGAAGCTCTGCATAGCAAGATTAGATGTGCTAGAATGTTCTCCCTTGCCAAGCAGTCCCAAATTTTGCTCTTGGAGACCTTGTCAAACGGCTTCTCCAGATCCAAGATGCGAAGATGCATCTAACCTTTATACTCAAAAGCCTGTTCGCTCAGCTCCTGAGTTTAAAGATACGGCCTTGAGTACTTCTGTTTCCTCGGAAGCCACATTGGACCTCATCTAGGAAACAACAATAAAACGTTTTACTGTCATCTGAAATAGAAAATTCACAAGTATAGTACTATATATATATTAATATTTTATTTATCCTCAACTGGGTTTGTTGCGCCACCCCGAAATCATTGTCTGATATTATTTTTACAAAGGTATGGTTCTGTTATATTCTTAGCTTCTTTTAAGCACTTACATTCTTTTTAAACCATTTGAAGCTTTCACTAATACATATGAAAAATATAATTTCGAGATTAATGCTCAAATTACTAGTTTTATTATCACTACTGATAATATTAGCTCTTCGGACTATTCACAAATTTACAATTTAAATCACTTTGCTGAATTCTAGCGCTGATCATAGTTTCCTGGTGGCCTCTCTGGAATTTCGAAGAGCGTGATTAATTGATTCATTTATCCTCTCTACGTTCTGATCACTGACTGCACCTCTATTTAGGCAAATGTGTCCACGTGGACCTTCTTCCTGTTAATTTAGAACGTGGAAGTATATGCATCGTGTTTTTAACCTCTTATCAAGCACTGTCATGTTATCTTGCATATCACTAACACTACTACTTTTGGAATATTTCAGTTGAATTATTTATTCTTCCATTCCACAACTTTGTTTCTCACTAACACTACTACTTTTGGAATATTTTAGTTGAATTATTTACTCTTCCATTCCACAACTTTGTTTCTCACTAACACTACTACTTTTGGAATATTTTAGTTGAATTATTTACTCTTCCATTCCACAACTTTGTTCCTCACTAACACTACTACTTTTGGAATATTTTAGTTGAATTATTTACTCTTCCATTCCTCAACTTTGTTTCTCACTAACACTACTACTTTTGGAATATTTTAGTTGAATTATTTACTCTTCCATTTCACAACTTTGTTTCTCACTAACACTACTACTTTTGGAATATTTCAGTTGAATTATTTATTCTTCCATTCCACAACTTTGTTTTTCACTAACACTACTACTTTTGGAATATTTCAGTTGAATTATTTATTCTTCCATTCCACAACTTTGTTTCTCACTAACACTACTACTTTTGGAATATTTTAGTTGAATTATTTACTCTTCCATTCCACAACTTTGTTTCTCACTAACACTACTACTTTTGGAATATTTCAGTTGAATTATTTACAGTTTGTCTTAAGAGTCTGGATTCAAAGAGAATTCGGCTGCTACTTGTCTTTGTGAGGATCCCTCTCTTGTGTACATGAGAACAATCTTTGTGCGTTAATCTGTTGCAAATGTCGAATCCATATTGGCACAGACAACAATTATTACATAAGTTAGAAAGGCGAATAAATTTAGATACGACAAATTGCCTATATTTCCAGACGTTTGGCCCATCCTATATTTCCAGACGTTTGGCCCACCCTATATTTCCAGACGTTTGGCCCATCCTATATTTCCAGACGTTTGGACCATCCTATATTTCCAGACGTTTGGCCCATCCTATATTTCCAGACGTTTGGCCCATCCTATATTTCCAGACGTTTGGCCCATCCTATATTTCCAGACGTTTGGCCCATCCTATATTTCCAGACGTTTGGCCCATCCTATATTTCCAGACGTTTGACCCATCCTATAGTTATTGACTAAATATTATGTGTAACCATGTGAGATGCTTCTCGTATCCCCATGTGGTAGGCACACCATAGGCTGGGAGCCCCTGCTCTACAGGACTTCAAATCTCATCATTCATGTACGTTAGTCTATGCTATTAATTTTTACGTCTATTTATTAAATTAACTGTGGCTTTGTGGCGTGGAGTTTGTAGAGCTAGGTAGATCATTCCTCCAGTTCCAGAGAAACAAATAATCTGCTTGTATGCAGCACTGTTACCGTAATGAATATGAGCTACTTTCTGAATCATGTAAGTCAAGACTCAACTTATCCAATGAATTTAGTGGCTGACGGGTTAAACATCTCTTGGTGTTTGGAGGACCACCAGTAAATTACGAAAGTCACAAAATAATGTTGTCGTACATCCAAAAACAAAAACTTCATTACGAATGTGTTTTTCTGTAACCACTGTTTCTCTTCCTTTGCCACATTTTTTGTCTGTGCTTATTTACAATAGCACTGGTCGTTCAAAGCCGAGTGGAACAGTCCCAGTTACTGTGGTTTGGTCACGTCTGTAGTATTGGAGAAGAACGGCTGTCACGACACATATGGGAAGACAATAGCCAGGGATCCAGATCTCCAGGACGACACATAGTTTGCTGGGAGGACAACATTAGACAATCCCTGAAGGACGAGGACTGGACTGGAAGCAGTTTACATGATAACATGGCGCTCTCTCTGGCTAACCTCTACACCCTAAGGTGGAAAAGGATTGTGTCGTTTGGTTTTAAGGACCATCTTCACTGCACACGGACAACTCCATCAGTGCTGCGATCTTCTCCCTTAGATCTCAAGGAGGATATCAGCACAGTGCACGAACTTCAAAGCACAGGCGAGAATCCCAAATGTGTGTATTTAGGAATCATACATTCTATAAATATTTTTTTATCGGATAGGTTTTATTAATTTTGTAAATTCTGCAACGGCAAGGGCCGTAAGGCCTACTCTTTACGATTTCCAAGGAATGTTTAACGTGTGCAACTTGCACTCGGAAACTACTATTTGTTCGTCCTTATCCGAGAAGGCTAGGCATTCAGTCACCCTACCCAGGGAATCACCAGGAGTATGACATGATTAGGACCCAGTGGTTCTGAAAAAAATTCCATCATAAATATTCCTTAGACTGAGAACCGAACCCTATACCTTTATAATTAGAGGCGGACGCCCTACTTCTTAGTCACGTCGGCTCCTCAGAATAGAAGAGAAAATACTAAGTATGAAAATGCGTTTAAAAGATTGTCGAAGTGCGCTATTTGGCGCCGATGGAACTTTTCGGCGCGCACATCTGCGAGTGCAAGCGAATCATGTGGATTGTGGAATACCATTGAAAGTGGCAGAGCAAATAAGTGTTCACTACTTTAACATGTGCATCAAACTTCAAACTATTTAAAGTCTTTTTACTCTAAACATAAAACACACAACAAGACTTTAACAATATAAAAAATGTACATATAAAAATAAGTGAATTGTTTATTCCTTTTATAATTTTGTCAAAAAAAACTAATAAAATTAAAAAATTAATGAAAATATGTTGTTTATTATTATTTTTGTTAATAATTAAATTGTTTCCCTTTGGAAGTAAATAGGATGCTTTCCCCTAACTTCTCTGTCTCTGCTGCTTAAAGTATCACATGGCTAAGTTTTTTTTTCTCTTTGTTTTACTTATTTCTGAGATATCACATCCGGCCAAAACCTGACAAGAGGTGTGATATCTCGGTTATAAGCGGGGTATATTGTGCACATTTTTATTACATTTTGCTGTACTGTTATTTCTGTCCTTTTTTATTGAATTATGTGGGGGGAGGTACTTTTATATCAGCCACGAACAGTTGTAATGTGTACAAATGTGTACATGTATAATTTGCTTGTAGACATATGAAGCTGGCAACCTCATCACATGAACCACCACTGTAATTAACTTGACACACATGAACCATCACTGTAATTAACTTGACACACATGAACCATCACTGTAATTAACTTGACACACATGAACCATCACTGTAATTAACTTGACACACATGAACCACCACTGTAATTAACTTGACACACATGAACCATCACTGTAATTAACTTGACACACATGAACCATCACTGTAATTAACTTGACACACATAAACCACCACTGTAATTAACTTGACACACATGAACCACCACTGTAATTAACTTGACACACATGAACCATCACTGTAATTAACTTGACACACATGAACCACCACTGTAATTAACTTGACACACATGAACCATCACTGTAATTAACTTGACACAAATGAACCATCACTGTGATTAACTTGACACACATGAACCACCACTGTAATTAACTTGACACACATGAACCACCACTGTAAGAGCTGGTGACTGCTTAGTGTGGGATTCCTCACAAGGGACCAACAACAGAGGTGGCTCCAGGATCCACAGATAGCAGGGAGTGCATGATGATATCAAAGTGTTTCGCCAGAGGAAGCGTTATGGTGGGGGAGGGAGGGCGCTATTACTGCTGAGCACAGAACCAATCTTGTCAGAATTGAAGGAACCCTGACCGCCAGTCGCTACATCCGTGACGTACTGCAGCCGCGCGCTCTGCAGTTCCTTCACTCACATGAACCGGGCCTAATTTACATGCAGGGCAATGCTTCGTCTCGCAGAGCAGTAACAGCCCTAGACTACCTCAATGCAGCTAATGTGAACAGACTCGACCCTTGGCCAGCTCTGTTCCCTCACTTGATTCCCATTGAATATCTCTGAGACCATGTGGACAGAAGGGTGTCGATGACAGTGCAAGTATGCAGTGTTTGCCAAGATAATTGAATGCTAGTGTGTCAACACGTGAACTGATAAGACTGTTTGTCACTTCTGCTAAGCCTAGCAAATCGTAGGATGAACGGAATGTAGAAGGACATATATGGAAAGAAAGTTGCAAGTCGTCATAGTAAAACGAAATATGGATGAAGCTATCACAGCTTGTATATAAAACAAGAACGACCAAGTGTCACAGGTTCTATATTCTTAAGCGCTGTTAATTTTAAAAAAATTATCAGAATACATTTAAAAGAATGAGTTATACCCCTTGATTCTTTGTCTTGTCAACCAACAGTTTTATTCTTGGTACTGTTTCTGAAAGAGTCTTCACTTATCATTTTTAGACTCCATTTTGTTTTCGTTGCTTCGGATTAGAATAAGAACTGGTCATTCTCTATCTGTTAAAGGTTTATTTGATGGAAGATACTGGTGGGGGTCATCAAGAAGATAAATGTTATTATTACTTTCGCTGATAAATGGCGATCAGCATAAGTCGGGCTTACGGATGGCCGACATGTGTGTGACTATAGAAATATAACATACGCGAATGTGTATAGGTTCTTTAAGTGTGTCTATGATAAGTCACTCACACCACAGCAACGTAGAAGTCAGGAAATGTTGTAAGACCTGGCACCGTTATACAGTTTATTGATGAGACGGTCACGTAGACATCATAGCAAGACAATTCACATTATACTCATGAAGCAACATGCAAGTAAATCCATAACGACGGTTGCATAAACCACCACAGCAAATCATGGGCATTAAGTACAAAATATCCCTCAGGAAACATGAATCAGCAAATAGGTGAATAGGCTGCAGGACATAGCAGCACATATCTCATTGCATAATAGTACAGCAAAAATATCATTGCAGTTCTCAATAGTCCATGACTTTGAATCAAAATGAATACAATGCATTAACAAGCAAACGAGATCCGTGGCTTTGAATCATAAGTTCCCTGGGAGAAAACAACATTCTATTCAACACTCTTTCTATCTGCAAAACAATCCGTCACAGGAATATGAATATGGAATAATGGCCTGTACAATCCGTGGCCTCATAATATCTTCAATATCTATCAAATTCCCCCTTCACAAAAATATATTCTTGAACACACTAGCAAAATGGATCACGTCCATTCCAAGCTCTGCCAGAAAACCTCCTGTTCAAAAATCAGCTGCTTAAAACAGCTCAGTACAAAATTCCTACCAGCGCGAACTCGCAGCCCGAGATGTGTGCTGAATTCATCCGACTTTCCCCCCAAAACCTAATTCATAGAATATTCGACGAGTTTCTATCCTATCTTTAAACAAAGTAACTGTGGTGGATTTGATGTTATGAATTTGTTGTTAGGTATTATTATTGTAATAAATGAGATTAGCTATGAAGATCCCTGAATTTACCCAATAGTATTGTGAACTTTTCAGGGTACCTTGCCACTACCACCCCTTTTATCTCATTCAAAATGTAGTTATATTATTATATTAAATGACTTCGTGTTGTGTCTAGGGTTATGAAGGTAGGGTGTAATGTGTAATAACTAACAAACATACAAACAAATAGTTTATTATTCACAACAACACACAGTACTACCACAATAACATACAGACGACACTTTAAAAGGCTATCTTATTTAAGACTGTGGTTGAAATTTGTGTAAATATAATTTTTACAATTTATTATCCTGATTCTAATTTATTTTAAATCAGAACTGACAATTTAAAAGTGAAATCAAAATAATCTTTTACATCAGTCAATTTTCACAGTAGATCTTCTGTCCATACATAAAATATTATTCTATTATACGTCTGTAGTGTTCTCCTACTTCAAGGTAATACTGGTAGTATCACTAGGTTGTTGTTTGAAATCATACCCTTTTAGTAATGTTTGTTTCTATTTGTCACTTGTGGAACTATTAAATATTTGTCCCAGTTTTATGCACTGTCACTTTATAGTTCTTTTAAAGATCTGTTAGTTGAGCTGCCAGGTGCCAAACATGAACTTAACTTGGCAGTAGAAAAGAAGAAGAACGTTTCCTCTGCTCGCTTGACAATCTGTTCTCTGTTTGATAGACAATGGCCACTAGCATGGGCTCGCAGTATACAGGCAGAGTCCTGAATCAATCAGTCTTCAAGCGTTTGGTACCACATTAATGTCAGTACCCAGGACCTCTGAAATGTGAAGGTTATGCATCCTTCTTAAGATCTAGCATATACTAATAGTCCACAGTTAAGGACATGTACATTACAAACAAACAAAAAGGGTCATAGCCTTATACAAACCTATGCCCCCATTTTCTTTTGATGTGACAATGTACACCAGTATTCCTCTCCCCTAATAGTTACAACGCCACTGCAATTCCAGCTGTAATCTCTTCTATATAATAGGATAGGTGTTATGCTCCTTTATGACAATCATACATATTCTTGTAGTTTTACACCTCTCTGACAGTCTATCACATGGTGGATCAATCTCTAGGCTTTGCCTCATGGTCGCTATAGACCCACTCAAGTACAGACATATATTATCATTTCACATTCAATTTTTATATAAAATACATGTTAATAAATGTCAATCTTAAAACAAATTTTCAATGAAATACAGAGTGATGATGACTGACACAGTTTCGATTTGTTTTATTGTCCAGGCTGCCTAGAAATTGTATTTGAAAGCACAGCCTGATCTCATCTATCGCTGGTAGAAATTTTTCAAGAAATGGCGTCCCCCCCCCCCCTCCCCCCCCCCTAACGCTTGTTCTGACAATATCGACTCTTAATATTACAGTGTAAACAGTCTTTCAAAAAATATCATTCAAACCTTTCTACGTTACTAGGCTATTTATGTTTATTCAAAGGTCAGCCAATAATATTTCGTCTCACTTCAAATTCCACCCAATCGGATTCGCTGTACTATCGTAGCCTATCTGTCACCTATTTTTTTCCCAAAAATATGCGATCCAATCTAAGCAGATATGACTTGACCTGACAGTATCTCTGATCTCTATGTATTGTTTTATCATTATTTGATTAGTTAAGGGACTATTTAGATAATTAATAACATATTCTTGGTCAGCAAGTCTTCAGGTACACGAATATACGATTTTTAAGGGGCTATGTGGTTTGGGTTCAAAATTCTATCTTTTTTTCTATGTTAGTTGTTTATTTTTAAACTACCTCTCGTTCACTCTTTTTCCATGTACTTTCAAGCTAAATACGAGAGCTTAGGTCATTCATAATAAGAGCTAAACATGTTTCCATGACCGTACTGTCCACAATTCTAACTTTTTCATTGTATTTGGGGAAACCCATAAGGCAAGGCTTGCCACTGTGCTACAGTTAGCTTTTAGTTTGAAATCAATGCGAAACGAATTAGCATTTTCATCTATCCTTGCCCCTCCTCGTTCCACACTGCATTTTAGGCAAATATTTCTTAGAACTAGCAAAAGTGGTTAGTTTATGTCAAGGACGAATTTGAAAACTTGGGTACCGTTTTGTTCGGCTATTCGTTAGCAAATAATAATCTGAAGGCGTAAGCGACACCAACCGTTCTAGCAGAAATTTTTTTTTACTTTATTATCTTTGCCTTTATGCCCTGTACTGTTATATTCTAATTTAGATATTGTATTTAGAAAGTCACTACAGTAACAACTAATCAGGTAACAGTTTAAACTTTACTCCGCATACAACCCCCGAATAAAAAAATTCTCTCATCACGCAAAGCGTGTTTACTAGCGTGTACAGAAAATCGACCCGTACATTCCAGTCTTTAACAATTAACTCCCCTTAATTAATATATGACTTAACACTATCATTCCACAACTTTGTTTCCCATTGACACTACTACTTTTGGAATATTTTAGTTGAATTATTTACTCTTCCTATCCACAACTTGGTTTATCACTAACGCTACTACTTTTGGAATATTTCAGTTGAATTATTTACTCTTTCATTCCACAATTTTTTTTCTCACTAACACTACTACTTTTGGAATATTTCAGTTGAATTATTTACAGTGTGTCCCAAGAGTCTGGATTCATAGAGAATTCGGCTGCTACTTGTCTTTGTGAGGATCCCTCTTTTGTGTACATGAGAACAATCTTTGTGCGTTAATCTGCTGCAAATGTCGAATGCATATTGGCACAGATAACAATTATTACGTAAGTTAGAAAGGCGAATAAATTTAGATAAGGCAAATTGCCTTTATTTCCAGACGTTTGGCCCATCCTATAGTTATTTACTAAATATTATGTGTATCCATGTGAGATCCTTCTCGTATATCCATATGGTAGGTACACCATAGGCTGAGAGCCCCTGCTCTACAGAACTTCAAATCTCATCATTCCTGTACGTTAGTCTATGCTATTAATTTTTACGTCTATTTATTAAATTAACTGTGGCTTTGTGGCGTGGAGTTTGTAGAGCTAGGTAGACCATTTCTCCAGTTCCAGAGAAACAAATAATCTGCTTGTATGCAGCACTGTTGCCATAATGAATATGAGCTACTTTCTGAATCATGGAAGTCGAGACTCAACTTATCCAATGAATTTAGTGGCTGACGGGTTAAACATCTCTTGATGTTTGGAGGACCACCAGTAAATTACGAAAGTCACAAAATAATGTTGTCGTACATCCAAAAACAAAAACTTCATTACGAATGTGTTTTTATGTAACCGCTGTTTCTCTTCCTTTGCCACATTTTTTGTCTGTGCTTATTTACAATATAGCACTGGTCGTTCAAAGCCGAGTGGAACAGTCCCAGTTACTGTGGTCTGATCACGTTTGTAGTATTGGAGAAGAACGGCTGTCACGACACATATAGGAGGACAATAGCCAGGGATCCAGATCTCCAGAACGACTCATAGTTTGCTGGGAGGACAACATTAGACAATCCCTGAAGGACCGAGGACTGGACTGGAAGCAGTTTACATGATAACATGGCGCTCTCTCTGGCTAACCTCTACACCCTAAGGTGGAAAAGGTTTGTGTCGTTTGGTTTTAATGACCATCTTCACTACACACGGACAACTCCATCAGTGCTCCGATCTCCTCCCTTAGATCTCAAGGAGGATATCAGCACAGTGCACGAACTCCAAAGCACAGGCGAGAATCCCAAATGTGTGTATTTAGGAATCAAACATTCTATAAATATTTTTTTATCGGATAGGTTTTCCTAATTTTGTAAATTCTGCAAGAGCAAGGGCCGTAAGGCCTACTCTTTACGATTTCGAGGGAATTTTTAACGTGTGCACTTTGCACTCAGAATCTACTATTTGTTCGTGTAGCGGGTCCATTTTTGAGTAGAAGGAGATACTGGACTCTGATGTCCATGGCGTCTAGGGTTATTGAACTACAGTCCATTCAGCAGAGTTCTAAGAAACGTACCTGACAGTTGAAACAGTATAAAACTGAATAATGCCTGGTGAACGTTTCACACATGTAGAATTTAATTACAATGACTGGCTCCTTTTAAAATGCATTAAATGTACAAGACATAAGCTCTCATCAGCCTGTCTATAAGTACGTCTAACGTCTGTAGACTGGCATAACATTGTCAGTTGTCACTTCGCTGAATTTATTTAATATTATAATATACTTTCCTTCCACATTCCTTCAGCGCTGACATGACCATATAAAATACAATCAGACTAGGTTCTATCTCGTAGACTACCTAGCTGATATACACTTATAAAACCAGTACTTCAAGTACATACCCAGGAGCACAGAATACACAGCATTCTCACAATGGAGACACGGTGACGATATCCTCAGAACCGTCATAGCCCAAAAAACCACGTCCGCTCGGAAAATACCCATACAATCGTGACGTCCTTCCTGTGTTGTCGTAACAAAGATTAGTAAATAGGAAATCATCCCAACAAACCAAGTTTGAGGGCGACCGAAAATGGTGTTATGAAATGAGTCATAACAACAACTTTTTTTTTCTCTCTCTCTCTCTCTCTCTCTCTCTCTCTCTCTCTCTCTCTCTCTCTCCTCCCCCCCCCGGTCAGTAATGTCCAACGGAGTAGACATTATTGGGGTATGAGACAAATTACTACTGAGTTGAGAAAAAGATAACATATTATGTCACTGCTGCTATGACCATGCATAGACCCATGTTTGTGCCGAATGGAGGCAATTTAACACGCAAGGTGTGGAGAAACAGTGTATACTGCAAACCCAATGTCTATCAAAACAGCTCATATTAATGAGGTCATAAGCAGTAGTCAGTCAACATGTAACATATAACAATGCATATATACCAACATTCATTCACCGTCCAGTAAGTCATAAACTCCTACTGTACATGTCACCTTAGTCAAAGAATGTTAATCAAATAAACATTAATGCTAAGTGCATGAATTAATCAATATTAATCAGTAGAGAAATATATAAGAGGCAGTATTAATGGGACCAGAACCACTGGTATCTGACTGCTGTCGAGGGAAGTTGTACCTGCCTCGACAAGATACCTTTACTTTCTCATGTTGTGGCAACCTGAATTTACCACACTTGGTGCTGCTGGCATGCTGTATCAAAGATTTTTCATATCTCATGTTCAACAATATATCTTTGTTCAAAACAATATCTATTAATCCATCAACCCTTTTCCTTGCCTTAGCAATTTCCGAGTCTTTTAGTGAAATTTCTTCACTTTGCAACTTATTCACTTTCGTCAGATTTTCATTTTTACTCCTCTCCTCCGTGAGTAATTTTTCAATATTCACCAGTTTTTCCTGAGTCAATTTTTCTTGTTGACACAGAAGGTTTCGGAGTTCTTGATTAGCCAAATCAAGTTCTGCTACTTTTTTATCCAAACCTTTCATGTTCTGGCTTATCATGTCTTGCATATTAATCTTCTCTTTCAAAAGAGCAACCTCAGATGTCAGGCTCTGAATCTGAGTAACATGTGTCTTGCCATCTATCTGCAAAATAGTATTAGTAGCAATAGGTTCATTTTCATTGACACTCTCTTCTTCGAAAAATATGTTCATTAATGAGCTCACCTCATTAACTAACTTCCTTCTCTCAATATCACTGATATCATCATCCATATTTCTTAAATTTACCTGAGATTTTTGCACTTTTAATTTATCAAGTTCAAACTCAGCCAATTTGATTTCTTGAGCATGTTTTAGCTCAGCCTGAACATAGGCTAATATTTCCTTTTCAAAAGCTAACTCCTGAGCTCTCCTTTCTTTTTCTGATTCTTCCCGTCTATTTTCTCTTCTTTTTTCTTCTAATTCTTCGTGTCTTCTTTTTTCTTCTAATTCTTCTTGTATTCTTCTATTTTCCATTTCCTCCTGTCTTCTCTCTTTCTCTTCTTGTCTTTTGATTTCCTTGTCAATATATTCTTGCAAGGCAGGTCCCTCCAGACCACAATCTTTTCCAACCTTTACTATATCTTTCAAGGTTGCCATGGTTACTCTTAATGTGTTTTCTCAATAGCAACAGATAAGGTAAATATATATATATATATATATATATATATATATATATATATATATATATATATATATATATATATATATATATATATAATTATTATTATTGCTTTCTGAATAATATTTAAATACCTATAACATCACTTCAAATTCAATCACTTGATGAATTTATAATGGTAAGATGCAGAATGTTAAGTAATGGAGCAAAAAGAATGTTACAAACAGTAGACAAAGTTACAGCAATAAGAGCCGAAAAGAAGCAAATACAAATGTGGAAAACTAAGGCAGAAATGACATAAATTGAAAAATATTAAAATATGGCCCTATAACCAAATAGCACAAGACATGACGATTTTTTTTTCTTACAACATGAATAACATATATGAAACCAGAGATAGCAAGGTAAGAAAACGATTTTACAAACAACAATTGAGCAAAACTGAGGAAAATTTTACAAAACTGGAGTACAATTACAAAATAACAGTTAACCAGACATCACTGCTAACGTACATAGGCTTTGATTATTTTAGTAGCAGCAGATTCACGCAGCGATGAAATACCGGCCCCGCTATGTGAAACAATCACTTACCAAACCTTACGGACACGCTTATGATTCCATCGACCAGTCGAAACGGTATAAATGGAAGCATAAGTCCCGCCTACCCCCCACAGACTAGATACAACATGACATTGAATACATAAAACATAAAGCTGAAAAATTGGAGGCAATTAAGATACTGTATGTCACAATATGTATGAGTCTGATAAACGAGACTTATCTTATGCCTGGCCCAAAATCCTCCTAGTTCCACGGCTGTTCCTAGCAGCACAGATGTGAACAGGAATCAAGACCTCTCACTAGGCCTAGAAACAGAAAGCAGCTGACTCGATCCAAAATCCACTCGATTGCTCGAAGTCAGAAAAATTTGCAATCTTTGGCAGAAAATAGATGCAAACTTGCGTCTAATGATGCAGCTGTGATAAACTTGATAGCTTGCAAACTTTTGGAACTTGCGTAATGAAGAACTGTAGTGAAGGAAATGTTTTCCCGGCCTTCTCATTCTCTGGACTTGTTAGCAGATGATAGGTACGCCATTTTGAAAAACTTGATCGAAGTACAACTTTTAAGGCTAGTTGGCTTGTAATATGGAGAAATGTCCTAATACTGCCGGTTTAAGGCTCCAAATAGCTGCAAATCAACGGCTTTACTTTCCCAAAATGAAACGACCGCCTTGGCTCCCCAAATGTAGCGAGTCCATTTTTGAGTAGAAGGAGATACTGGACTCTGATGTCCATGGCGTCTAGGGTTATTGAACTACAGTCCATTCAGCAGAGTTCTAAGAAACGTACTTGACAGTTGAAACAGTATAAAACTGAATAATGCCTGGTGAACGTTACACACATGTTGAATTTAATTACAATGACTGGCTCCTTTTAAAATGCATCAAATGTACAAGACATAAGCTCTCATCAGCCTGTCTATAAGTACGTCAAACGTCTGTAGACTGGCATAACACTGTCAGTTGTCACTTCGCTGAATTTATTTAATATTATAATATACTTTCCTTCCACATTCCTTCAGCGCTGACATGACCATATAAAATACAATCAGACTAGGTTCTATCTCGTAGACTACCTAGCTGATATACACTTATAAAACCAGTACTTCAAGTACATACCCAGGAGCACAGAATACACAGCATTCTCACAATGGAGACACGGTGACGATATCCTCAGAACCGTCATAGCCCACAAAACCACGTCCGCTCGGAAAATACTCATACAATCGTGACGTCCTTCCTGTGTTGTCGTAACAAAGATTAGTAAATAGGAAATCATCCCAACAAACCAAGTTTGAGGGCGACCAAAAATGGTGTTATGAAATGAGTCATAACAGTTCGTCCTTATCCGAGAAGGCTAGGCATCCAGTCACCCTACCCAGGGAATCATCGGGTATATGACATGATTAGGTCCCAGTGGTTCTGAAAAAATTCTATCATAAATATTCCTTAGACTGAGAACCGAACCCTATACCTTTATAATTAGAGGCGGACGCCCTACTTCTTAGTCACTTCGGCTCCTCAGAATAGAAGAGAAAATACTAAGTATGAAAATGCGTTTAAAAGATTGTCGAAGTGCGCTATTTGGCGCCGATGAAACTTTTCGGCGCGCACATCTGTGAGTTCTACCGTACCATAAATACGGAAGAGTACCATTGAAAGTGGTAGAGCAAATATGTGTTCACTACTTTAACATGTGCATCAAACTTCAAACTATTTAAAGTAATTTTATTCTTAACATAGAACACACAATAAAACTTTAACAATATAACAAAAATGTACTAAAAAAATAAGGGAACTTTTTATTCCTTTTATAATTTTGTTTAAAAAAGTCATAAAATTAAAAAAAAATAATGAAAATATGTTATTTATTATTATTTTTGTTAACAATTAAATTGTTTCCCTTTGAAAGTAAATAGGATGCTTTCCCCTAACATCTTGTATCTGCTGCTTAAAGTATCACATGGTTAAGTTTTTTTCTGTTTGTTTCACTTATTTCTGAGATATCACATCCGGTTAAAACCTGACAAGAGGTGTGATATCTCGGTTGTAAGCGGGGTATATTGTGCGCATTGTTATTACATTTTGCTGTACTGTTATTTCTGTCCTTTTTTTTATTATTGAATTATGTATGGGGAGGTACTTTTATATTAGCCACGAACAGTTGTAATGTGTACACTTGTTTACATGTATAATTTGTTTGTAGACATATGAAGCTGGCAGCTCATCACTGTAATTAACTTGACACACATGAACACCCCTGTAAGAGCTGGTCACTGCTTAGTGTGGGATTCCTCACTATAGTCCGTTCGGAAATTTGTGCCCACAGAAAGCGTCAATTTTCTCCAAAACTGTTTGTTGTATGGACATGAATTTTTGCATGCAGTCTTACATTTTCCATGCAGTTAAGATTTTGCGATCATTACATCCACAGCTTTCGCGAAATTTGCAAAACGACGATTTTCTTTGACCTTTTTGGAACATTTGCCTAAATCTGCCCGCAACATTAATTCTTACAGTAAATCACAACATTTGTGCGACAATACGGTTTAAAGGCGTGTCCTAAATGTGTGATTGGTTGTTCACGTGATTTTGATACCAGGAATGATGATCTGATAATGAACAATGATAGCAGTAAATCATCAGGAAGCTATGACGAATCGTAACTTTTTATGTGTTATTATAGATTGGCATATGGAATTAGTTTATCACAAACGAAGGAATGGGAACAACGTGCCTCATTCCGAATCGGACGACTCCAATACGTTCACAACAGTTATTGGTTGGATAAACTGCAAGCCATCTCGCTGCCAGTAATCTTCTTCTTCCTGTAGCACGTGTTCTTCACATTTAGCCCAGTACTCTGTGCCTATTCGTGAAAGGGCCTCACGAGTCATGTCTTTAACATCGCACATTTTAAAAGTGGTGTTCTGGGCGGGCACTTGCACTTTAACTCTAGCCCAAACCAGCTCTATTGGGTTAAGGTGAGAATGATAAGGTGGGAGTCAAAGAGAAACATGACCCTGCTCTTGGATAATTTTATGAATCAGATACACTTTTGTCTTATTCCTCTGTCTCACAAGCTGCAACAACTCTGGTTTTAAATAGCTGTTGTCAGCGAAGATGTTTTCATTCACAAGCCACCTCCTGATTTCGTCTTTCCTGCTTGCCGAAGTGGGAGCTTTATCCTCCTGCGCTAGAACATTATGATAGGACGCATTATCCATCACCAGGCAAGACGGCCTATCTAGAGTCGGGAGGAGTGTATTCACTATCCAATCTCTAAAAATGTGCCCATTCATTTCACTGTCGTAGTCCCTACCATCAACAGACTTTGATAGAAAAATAAGCTCTACTTCACGGACAAGCCCATTCTGTCTGCTGCCAGCATGTGCTAATATAATGCGTTGACCTTTGCTGCTGGGAATTTTCCTTCTATGGTCTCCGTCAACAGATTGAAATTCTTTCTCGTTCGTATGATGAGCATTAACCCAAGATTCGTCCAAATACTTTATATCATAGTGTTGCGTGCATATTTTGACGCACATATTACAAAAATCGATATGGCTATTTAATATGGAAAAGATATAGACATTCATTCATTTGTGTATGAAAATGCTGTCTATGGTAAAGCTAGATAATTCATGATTGATTCACACTTTTGATTATAGGCGTAATCGTTCTTGATATTGATCCGGCGCATGGATATTGCTCTCATGTCCGTACTTATTTGTTAGGGCCAGAAAATAGATTAATTTGCTTATTATGTTTATGGCCTGAATTCATATGTATTACATATTATTAGTACAAGTAGAATCAGTCCTATATTGTATATTTTGGATGGGTAGGCAGGACTATATTCTTGTTATACCGCTCTAGCGGAAGTATGAGTTGTCTTGACAAGTCGTGATGAGTTTCGATGTACCGTACAATGGCGGGTTACGCATTTTCAAGGGCTGGTACATTCTTAAGTAAAAATGATCTATGAAGTGATTTCTTCTGTAGGAGATTGTGTCTCTACTAGAGTATTGTGTTAGAGACTCTCCTAATGTACGGTATCATGTATGATTCGGACTCCAGGTAATGCCAGACCCTATTTTTTGATGATCTCATGTCGGTTAGACCTAGCTGGAATATTATGCTTCGCAACGCTAGGGTCATGTTTGTATCGACGAAGATGACGGGCTTCCATGCAGCAGTTATGTCTACGTGAAGTAACTGGATTACTGTAGAACTGTATGGAGAGACTTTAGGAAATTATTCATATGCATTTCAAATTAACTTTGGCTTATATATACCCTCCTGTGAGTGAGTGAGCGACAACTCAGGAAGGCGGCCATGTTACATTCCTGTCATCATATTTTGAATCACTGTCCAAAGAACGGGGCATGTATCTTATTATTCGGACAGTGGCAAGGAGATCTCAATTTTGATAGAAACCCCTTATCGTGGTTTCATAATATGATATAAACTATGAACATAAAGCAACTTTAGTTACTTACCGATCCGCCTTCACTGACGCGTTTAGTCAGATAGGGGATGCGGCCATAATGTATCATGACATTGGAAGCTATTGATGTACTACCCATTATTTATGAATGTGTCATGACTTGGGATCTACTATGTATGCCTGCAAATTGATATGTCAACCTATACCCATGATTTACTCGTTATGTCCCAGTGTGTGCGTCTAAATAAACTGTGTAAAAAGATTCCAGCAGTCTGCATTGGTGCCTTGTAGACACAAGTGAATGAGTGCTTAGATTGGTCAGAACACGAACAGTCCACCATTCGCGTTAAACACACTCTACACTTCTACTCCATATATACACCATCCTGCGTCGGTTGAATTGACCAAGTTTAGGGCCTGCTCCCCCTGGAGCCTTAGAGGGAAACTACTGCTTACAGCTGCCTTTGCCTTCCCTAACTCAGGACTAGGGTGAGTTACCCATTTACAGCTGGGTAGACTGGAGCATGCCTGATATCAACAACTCTGTACACTACAATGGACATATACCGTAGGGGCACCACAAACAACAGAGTCTTTACAGTAATCACAGCACACACTCTACAGTGATTGATAGTGGAGCTATACAGTGATAAAAAGAGTAATAACCACACTTTACACATAGCCGTCTTGTCTTCTCTCACGAATCTGCCTAAGGTATTTGCTTCGAACTGCAACCAGATGTGGTTTTTTTCACATAAAAAATTCCTTCCGCCAGACGTTTTTCTGAAAGTGAAGCCGACACTTCTGACAAGTTGCCAAAGAGTTGTTTTTGAGACGTTAATATCGCATTCTGCTTGCAGCCGACTTTTCAGCATGCGGAGAGTAACAAGTTGATTGGAATTAAACATCTTCAAAATCAAACGTCTAATGACATCCTTGTCAAAATCATCCATTTTTTTCTTCCTTCCTTGCTTAACCGCAGCCTCTGTAAAATCACCGTCCTGTTGTATCTAACGTTGAAAAGATCTTCTATCCACACCCAGGGCCTTTCGTGTTCTCCTACCTGCTTCTTGGATGTCGTGGTATAAACAACCCACCTTAGCCTCTCTGCGAAAATGCCTGTACAGTATAACAGTTACCTTCTGCAAAGTGATAAATTTGCATTTCAGATTTATTGCGCTTTTCATAATTATGCAGTTTAGTTTATTAATATATTACACGCTGGTGTCGTTTTTGTTTCGTTGCAGCCAACTCATTGCAATTAGTATACGCCGCTGAAATAATTACTCGCGACTGTGTACAATAGGTTCGCACTCGTGCGCACATGTAGTCACTACACTAAATCAAACAAAAAAAATATTGAATAGCACATTTCATAGCTTGTGCTGTGCTGCAACAAAAATTAAGCGCGCAATTTTTGAACGGATCTTGTAACTTTCCAGTAGAACAAATAAAAATTAACCCAGACAACGGTAAGAGTTTTTTATATAACTTAAAGAAGAAAATTCGAACATGACATGAGTTTTGTAAGGGCTAAAAATATATTAATAACTGCATTGATATCAGTAGGGCACGCAGCAAATTTAAATAACATCCGTCAAGGGGTTGCAAAGTTACAACGTTCAATGTGTGGGCACGAATTTCCGAACGGACTGAAGGGACCAACATCAGAGGTGGCCCCAGGATCCACAGATAGCAGGGAGTGGATGATGATATCAAAGTGTTTCGCCATAGGAAGCGTTATGGTGGGGGGGGGGGGGTGCTATTACTGCTGAGCATAGAACCAATCTTGTCAGAATTAAAGGAACCCTGACCGCCAGTCGCTACATCCGTGACGTATTGCAGCCGCGCGCTCTGCCGTTCCTTCACTCACATGAACCGGGCCTAATTTACATGCAGGGCGATGCCTCGTCTCACAGAGCAGTAACAGCCCTAGACTACCTCAATGCAGCTAATGTGAACAGACTCGACCCTTGGCCAGCTCTGTTCCCTGACTTGATTCACATTGAATATCTCTGAGACCATGTGGACAGAAGTGTGCCACCCTCCATTATCAGCCAGTGTCCTTGGACCAGTTGTATACTACGCTTACTGAGGCATGGAACAACATTCCAGAAGTATTGAGTACTTCTTCTTCTTCTTCGTACACTCTCAGACGTCCACTTGAATGTTCTCAAAGAAAGCAGTAGTCAGTTTGAGGCTATTTCAATCCCCGTAATGCTTTTCCACGAAAGGAGCTGGCGTCGGCCATATGCACTTTCTCTGTACCACATATAAGGGGCAACTTTGAAGCAGATGTTCAGCAGTCATTTTATCAGTGCCACAGTTACACTGATCGGTAGTTCCTTTCTTTAGCTTGTTGAATAGATGGTATCTCAATCTGTTGTGGCCAGTGCTGAGTCTGAAGATTACCACTTGTTCTCTTCTGTGGAGCTGGTAGTAAGCATCATTATGTGTGTGCCTTGGATGTTCTACATTCCATTTGTTTCTGTAACTGATTCTGATAAAACTCTTTGCCTCCTCAAAAGTTATGTTTGCATCAGGCTGAGGTAGATGTGAACCTTCTTTTGCCATTCTGTCAGCCTATTCATTGCCGGCGATATTACAATGAGATGGAATCCATTGGATCACAACACTTTTGAATCGTTGACAAAGTTTGTGGAGCACTACTCTGAGATCATCCAGGTGTGTATTATTTTGGCTTTTCAACGTTGCAATTACTGACTGTGCATCAGTAAAGAAAGCAACTTGTCTCTTTGCCGTTTCTTCTGTCAATATAACCTCTGCTGCAGTTTTCAAGGCCTCTGCCTCTGCTCTGAAGTTGCTGGAGAATCGTCCTGTCGCCACTGACAGCCTTTTTTCTGCACCAGTGCTTAAGGTCAGAAAGACACCCCCACCTCCATTTTCTGCTGCATTTGTTGCTGATCCATGTGTGTATGCATGGGTCCAGGTGTTGCGTGGATAATGTTTCTCTGTGTATTTTGTCGCTATGGATTTTCTATCTGTTGCAGTTTGGCTCTTTTTACTTTCAATTCATAGCTGACAATATTCAACAAATAGCACACAATGCTTCCTTTGCAGATGACTTAGCGTTGTGGATCGCTGAAGAACGTATCACTACTGCACACATTCTGATGCAGCAAGCACTAACATCACTGGAAGAGTGGGCCAAAACATGTCTAATGAAGATTAACGAAGAGAAAACAACGTACACTGTATTTTCCATCTCAACTAGACTTCAGAGCTTCAAACTAGTACTAAACGGAGTAAATCTTCATTTAAATGAAAATCCGAACTACCTAGGCATTATTTTTGATCGCCGTCTGACTTGGAAAAAACAGATTGACAGAAATCGAATGAGAGCAAGACAAAGAATGGCAATTATGAAAAAACTTGCTGGAACAACTTGGGGTGCAGATGAGAAAGTGCTTAAGATGTTGTACACTGGGCGAGTGAGGCCAGTTCTTGAATATGGCATGGCAGCATGGGCAACAGCAGCTAAGACAAACTTCGATAAAATTAGCAGACTCCAACATCAAGCAATGAGAATTATAACGAGAGGCATGAAGTCAACACCTATAAAAGAACTCGAAAAGATTACATGCCTCCAGCCAATGACAGATAGAAGAGACTGCAGGGCTGATAAGGGTGGTTTTAGGCTGACTACTGACCACTAAAGATGATAAGCCACAATCTGGCAACTATGAACGTTTACAGGTATAAGTCCAAGTCGTTGTTAATTTGTAGCCAAGTAAGTACCAGCCCTATAGACACCAGGAATATATATATAGGCTGTGGTGATGGTGTCTTGTCTGGTTTGAAGTAGGTTGCTGTGTGTGTAGGTGTGACGTAGATTCACAGTTCCACAATACAGGAGTTATGACATGTATAAGTCATAGAAATGTTATAACTGCTGGTGACGTTTCCATCATTTATTTTGGACGCCACAATGACAGATAATGATACATCCATTTCACAAAAAGTCATGGACATGACAGTTCATAGTATTCAGCATTAATAAAGTTTCTTCATGGATCTGCATACATTCTCTAAGTTGATATAGGTAATCCTAGCTGACGATAGCCTCAGCTTCATATCATAAATATTCATAAATATAAGTACTCCTCTCTGATGCTGGCAGATCAGATGTACAAAAATAAGTCTATTACTGTCCGCACGAGAATGGCATTTCAGGAGTACAGGTCAAGCTGACCTTTATAGCATCCCTAAGTCTAACCCTCGACATAGGTGCAATCGCTGGCATAGCGAAGATCCTAGAACAAAGAAATTGTTCTCTGGACCTAGAGCGACCCATATATATATATATATATATATATATATATATATATATATATATATATATATATATATATATATATATATATATATATATATATATATATATATATATATATATATATATAAAGTATGAAGATACCTGGAGTGTAATTCCTAGTAGAAGAACCTCTCCTTTCTGTAACACACAAGCGAGCAGAGAACGACAAAATTTCAAACATCTAGGTAGATCACAGAGTTCAATAAAGGAGGGTATTACCTTGCTTCAGAATCAACACCACAAAACATACGCCTCCAGGCGTTTTTGAATCATATAGCGAAAGCCTCGTTAGCTAAACTAACTCACAGGAGGACTACCAATTCCCTATCAACAGATCGCAGACGCAGGATGCGTCCTCTCTGCTCAAAACATCTTGTCGAACTCCCTGGGCGGAAGACTATTCTAACTCTCTTAAAGTTCAGACATGCGCAGAACGCATACACCTGAGTAAGATTCAAAACGAGACGGTGTAGGAAACATTCCAACAAAGCTATGATCAGAAATCACGCCTTATATGGACATGGAATAAAACATAAACTCTGGTTTCAATCATTTCAAGAAACAGTTGACCGATGCTACCATATAAGTAGAATGACATGACATCGATCGAAAAAATGGACCGGCGAGTCAGGACACAAGAGAAGGTAACCACCATTGAAAATGCAATCACCGTCAAACAAGGGTTATTTACCTTCGACCAAGAAAAAATTACAGTGTACAATTCAGGCAAGTTAATTATCCAAAGTCTTAGAAAAATTCTGTGCATAACAGATTACCGCACCCCATGGGAAAAAAAATGAAACTTTCTTTTTGAATCCAAGAGCCAGAAAAACCAGGTTCGTAACGCACGTATGATGCGTGGATATAATGCCTAATATGAGGCTAGCTCGACGCATGGAGCCATAGCTGAGATTATATCTCAGATTCTTAGAGAAAATATTTCCCTAAGTGTACACGTATATTCCAGGGAGGTGCCACCAACATACGCCACAGTGATGGCAACATCATAATGTAAGCAAAATTATACTCACATAAATACAAATATGTTATCATAGTATGAAGTATAATGAACTACACATTTTAAACCAAAAATACATTATACAAGCATGTAATAATATCATGCTACAATGCATTACTAATCAATACTAATAAATCAGCTGTTCCTCGTAGACATGGATATAATCGTTCCAAAGTAGGTAAGAACTTGACATACTTCATGGTTGACATAATGTCCATACTCTCGCAGACGTCAATGATGTGCTGCGAAAATATCAATAACACAAATCTTTATGATAAATGCTAAATTTCTTAATACATTAATCAAACTACAATATATAAATTGTGGCCATGTGAACTTTTGGCCCATATATTGCTAACTAAGCCTTCTTTCGTTATACCAAAATCAGTAACAGAACAAGGCAATTATACGTATAATGCTATAAATTCCCAAAATGAGCACGTATGTGCTAATATATCCTTATAGTAGAGAACTGTTATAGATCTCGACGTTTAACAGGAAATATATATGACAGAAGAATTAAGTGGATTCATGTGGGCATCTAGACAGAATGTCTGCCATCACATTATCCGAACCACGGATAGCTCGCACCGTGTAATGAAAGGGTTGAAGAGCTATGGCATATCGAGTGGACCTCGAGCTCTTCAAGTTTTTGCTCTGAATAGCAGTAAGGGCTTTCTGGTCGGTTTCCACAATGAAATGCGCGCCTAGAAGGAATCTTTGTAACTTGAGAATTGACCAAACCATAGCCAATAATTCACGGTCTAAACCCAAATAATTCCTTTCTGCAGCATTTAATTTCCTAGAAATATACATCACCGGATGCAGAGTATTCGAATACTCCTGCATTAGTGCTGCCCCAATCCCAGTGGACGAGGCGTCACTTAGAAGAACAAAAGTCCTTCTCAATAGTAAGTAACCTAAGAATAGGTGGAGATGAAAATAGAGTTTTAATCTGGTCCAATGAGGATTGGCATTCTTGAGACCAGCGGATCAGATTAGGCGATCCTTTCTTCAATAAAGTAGAAAGAGGTGCCATAATGGAGGACAGATTCAGAATGAATCGTCCATAAAATTGTTTCAAACCTAAGAGACTACGCACTTGTTTTTTCGTCTTAGGGACAGAAATGTTTAGTATTTTTGAAACATTGTGGTCCTCTGTCTTTAACAGACCATGACCAACACGATGACCCAGGAAAGAAATCTCGCTAAATCCTATAAAGGCTTTAGAGGGTTTTGCAGTTAAAAACGAAGAGTAGACAGCAATTCGTATAAACCCAGATAGTGATCTTCCCAGGAATCACTGAACAGACAGATATCGTCTAAGTATGCTATGACATCTGTACGATATGAGAGAATTCGACGCATCATGCGTACGAATGTAGCAGGGGCGTTCATAAGGCCGAAATGCATGAAATTCCATTGAAATAAACCCCTAGGTGTAGAAAAAGCAGTAAGAGGTTTGGCTCGTTCAGTTAAAGGAACTTACCAATAACCTTTTGACAAGTCAAGTTTGGTAAAGAATCTATAATTAGAAAGTTTGTTTAGTAGCTCTTCTAGCGAATGCATAGGTTCAGCATCAAACTTCGTAACTTGGTTCACTTTGCGTTAATCAACGCAAAGGCGAATGTTATTGTCTTTCTTTCGAACAATAACCATGGACGAAAAGTATGCTGAAGTGGATGGCTCGATTATTTCCAATCGTATCATCTCATCCAATTCTTTCTCGACTTGTGACTGAAAATGGATAGGTATAGTATAGGGTCTGACTCTGATAGGATTATGGTCAGTAAGTACTATGTCATGTTCAATGACATCTGTGTGTCCCGGAATGTCGGTAAGGACATCCTGAAATGTTTGTAACATCGAAGAGACTTGTCGATGTTCATCAGCGGAAAGATTAGGAGAAACGGTAACGTTTTTCCAAGATTCCGTAGAATGAAGTGGGATCACAGGAAGAGGGAGATTGACATCAGAAAAAGTAGTTTCCTCATCCTGTATAACTGACAGGGATGAGTAATGACCATGAGGTACTGGAGAATCGTCCGTTGCCTGGAAAATAGGCAGCAAATAGTCAGGTCGTTCATGAAATTCCGAGAGCATATTTATGTGGAAAGTTTTATGCTTTCCATTAATATCGACAACATAGCCGACGTCAGAAATTTTAGAGACTATTGCATACGGACCTTTCCATGCAATAAGAAGTCTGTTCTCCCTTGAAGGAAGTAGGACGAATGCTTTGTCACCTGGACAAAGTTGTCGTAGACATCTGTTCTTATTGGCAAATAGCCTTGCCTTTTCTTTAGCAAATTCGGATGAAGAAGATGCTAATTTGCATGCCTCGATCATCTTTTGTGTAAGAGCAATGACATACTCATAAGACGATTGAGTGTTATCGCTAATATTAACGGCAGTGATAAGATCGTGAAGTAAAGACATAGGGCCGCGCGGTCGCGCGCCAAAGACAAGTTCAAAATGAGAAAACCCTGTGTGTTCATTGGGGACCTCTCTATAAGCAAAGACAGCCGCGGGTAAAACCCTGTCCCAATCCTGAGGATGATCCTCAGTTATCTGCCCAAGTAAAGTCTTGAGTGTTCTATTCAAACGCTCAACTAACCCATTAGACATTGGGTGATAGATACTGCTGAGAGACCTTTTAATATGTAAGATAGACATTACCTGTGACATAGTGTCCGATATAAGTTGAGTACCATGGTCTGACAATATTTCTCTGGGGAATCCCAAGCGAGAAAATATCAGCCAAAGATCGTCTGCGATATCAGCAGTGGAGATGCTCTTAAGAGGTATAGCCTCTGGCCAAAGTGTGCACATATCGACACATGTAAGGAGAAATTGATGTCCTCTGGCCGACTTGATCCTAAAAGGACCGATAATATCTATTGCCATTTTCTGAAACGGCCGAATAGGAATGTCAGCAGTCTGGATAGGCGCAGCATGTCGTGGTCCTTTAGATTTGACCTCCTGACATACTTTGCAAGATTGACAGTAAATACGTATGTCCTTGCTCACAAATGGCCAAAAGAAAGCAGCAAGAACCCTCGACTTTGTACGGGAAAAACCCATATGTCCAGCACATTGTGAGTCATGAGCATGTTGCAATATTTGCAATCTCATACTCTTAGGCACAAGAATTTGAGAATGTGTAGATGTAGTCGAGTCTTGTACCATACGCACAAGTACGCCGTTCTTCATAGAAATCCAAAACTTTCTATTTGTATTTTGATTCGGATCACCTTTTTCTGCTAGAATGAAGAATTTTTGTAAAGAAGGATCTTCTTCTTGCAATTTTATAAAAAGAGTCAGGTGAAATAATCAAGTGACTATTTTGACTATTCACTTCATTATTATCAGTTAATGAAGTTTGAGGTGTTTCCAGAGCTTGTGCTCTTGTTACCACTGCATTGGTAGCTTGTATATTTTGTTCCTCCCAAACAGCAATCTGCTGTGGGGTACATTCCTAACTCCGTGAATACGACCGATAATATGGTCCGCTATAGGGTTAGGTAGAAGACACGCGTGGACATCTCCCGTAAAGAAGGGAGTAGCAATATGTATTATAACAGTAGGATATTTTTCCAAAGTGCCACCAAATGTGACACATTTGATCACCCTTCCTGTAGCACAGGATGGATCTACAAGAGATTGCATAACACCAATAGTAGTACATCCAGAATCAAAAAGGACTGAGACTGGATTACTATTTACAAGACCCTTATGTAGGATAAGAGAACCTCTCCCGTCATGCGCAACTGCAGCAGGAAGAGCGGGAAGAGGATGACCACAGCTTAAAGTAGTTACGGTAGTCGGTTCGAACAAAGTACTGCATTGGGGACATTTAGTTGCCCTACTAAATGTAACCGGGGCAGGTGTTCCTTAGGACTGGAACGGCACCATATTACATCATGTGGCAGTGCCGGTATATGCAGTATTTTCAGTTTACTTTACAGAGAGCAGATGTTTAACTGGCCTAATCACCAGAGATTTAGATTTTTCTCTTAAATTTGTGTTACCAGGTTCGATTTTCTTCTCTTAGGTGTTGATGTAGCGAATTTAATTGAAATGGATAGATTTCTTATCTAGATCTCAAAACTGTAGTAATTCACCTTTTCAACAGCGTTCGATTTCATGCAAAACTTTTAATATCTTTCAGCATGAAACTAAAAATTTCAACAAAGTCTGGAATTCAGAACATTTTTACAATAATAAGTATAATAAAACTCTATCATCTCATCAGATGCTTTCATCGATGCAAAAATCCCTTTTTGCATCCTTGTCTCGTAGGCCTACTCAATTGTCAAATATGGCGAACCTTCTCATTCCACCGTGTTCCTTCCTTTAAGTTACCGTCTTATTTTAGGTTCGACGACATTTACCCATCTCCTCAGATTTGTCCTTGATTTCTTTATCGTCATAAGCATTCCTTGAGTTAAATGCTTTCCAACACAAGAATATTTTCTACTCTACATGGTTTGAGGTGTAAGACATTTTTTTGCACATTGACTCAAATCCTCGAACCTAGTTCTGCTGCGACTAGGGTTGGGAGCTCTATTCAAAATACATATTTAACGATTGTCTCTACTTACGCCAGTAAGAAATATATATATATATATATATATATATATATATAACCACTCAATGTCCTGAAATACACATTTTATAAGAAATGTTGAAGTTTGATTTTCTCAAACTAAGAAATATGTAGAGCTGGACCAGATACGACCTCTTGAGTTGCGCTCTTTCATTCTACTGCCAAAATGGCGTCGTTGTTCCACTTTCCCCGGGGTAAATCTGAGCTATCCGATTGGTCAGGGGAAATCACCCAATTATTAGAAATGGCGTGTAGAATCGACTCTACCCTAAATATGTGACACTATTTATTATTTTCTGTTTCTCATAAAATATAAAATTATGGGGTAGTCTGTGCTTCCTCTGTCTTGTAAGAATATAGTCTGTTTCCAAAGGAACAACTATGTACACGGCCACATAAAGTCAAAGGCAGAACATGTGATAGCACTAGAGTTTTTATCATCATCACCTTGTTTACATGCTCCCTGAGACTCTTGCTTTAAAGAGTTTGTCTGTTGATATCTCTTTCTTTTATGTTGAGATCTACGCGACCATTATTGCCTCTGAAATTATTATTATACTCTCTACTGTAATTGTTATCCTGGTTTGAATTCCAGTTTCCATAACTGTCATTACCATTTCTATACTGTTGAGAACCTCTATTATATTGGTTTTGAGGTCTCTGCGAAAAATAGTTTCCTCTATACTGACTACCTTTGCGAAAATGTCTAAAATTATTGGGAGTAGTATACCGTGGAGTATCAGCTTGTCTCCAGTTCTGCGAAGAAGAATCACCCTGAAATTGATTGCTATAATTCTGAGATTAATTACGGTTACTCTTCTTATTAAAATTTTGTTGGCTACCCTGAAATTTACGCATGAAATTTGGGCCATAAGGTGCTGCCAAAGCAACTGGCACACCTTCTTTTACTTTAGAGTTGCTAATGGTTATGTGAGGATGTGCAGTGACATACTGGCAACAGTATTCTTCCATTTCTTTTATGTTTTTAGGCTTACGCTCATGAAGAAAAGCAAGAAAAGATTCATTGACAGAAGACATAACCTTGTCTCTAAGTAGTAAGTCCATAAGTGCTTCATATATATGTTCTGTCTTAGACAGCTCAACCCAACGTGTAAAAGTAAGACGTATCTTTGAAATGAATTCAGAGAATTCCACTCCAGTTTCTTGCAACATATTTTTAAACTGAAGACAATAGCCGTCTTCGTTAAGTTGGTATTTCTTTAACAAGACCGCCCTGACAACCTCATAATTGTTCTTGTCAGGCTCATCTACCATGCTTAACATACTCAAAGCATCACCTCTAAGTATATTGGACTACTGATAAACATACAATGATTTATCTATGTTATGTGTTTTACATGAACGTTCAAATCTATCCAGATAAAACGTTATATCGTCACTGGAAGCATTGAATGCTGGTAGTTTAATCTTAAAAGTACTAGCTTTATCAGAAGATGACCCCTTATTTTGATCATTAGCATTACCCATGTTCATCAATTTTAACTTCTCTAACTCCAAAGAGTTTTTCTTCATGTTCCATTTTTGCTTTTCTCTCCTCAGCCTCAGCTTGTAACTTTCTTTCTTCAGCCTCTCTTTGTAACTTTCTTTCTTCAGCCTCTCTTTGTAACTTTCTCTCTTCAGCCTCGGCTTGTAATCTTTTATCCTGAGCTTCAGCTTCTCTTTTCTTTTTTTCCATTTCCATCTGGAATTTTCTTTCATCTGCCTGCATCTGCAGTCTCAGATTCTCAGCATCTATCATCTTTTGCTCAGTTTCTCTGTCTAATCTTTTATTTTCCTCTTTTTGTCTTTTCTCCTCAGACTTCAGTGCTTTAGTCCATTGAGTATTTGCATACTCTTCTAATATATCACCAGTCTTACCAAGGGTTGTCCCTTGCTCAATAAAGTACTCAAGTGTAGACATGATGTCTAATATTATGAGTCCAAAACCTGAAATAATTAATTATCTTATTTCAACCTTAATAGTAACAAGACTTAAATAAAGTACTTGTATAATCACAATGTTTACCCCAATCTCTGTGGGAAACAAATCTTTGATAAAGAACTTGTATTATCAAATGTATAATAATACCACCAGTCACTTCTTAATCATAAGGGCACTACACATCTAATAGTGCATAAGCAGAAACCACCAGTTAGTTATGATAAGTGCACTACACAGCTAATAGTGCATAAGCAAATATTTAACCATACTAAATGCTAACTAAGAACTATGTAAATAATAACAAAGATCCAAGACAATGTAAACAATAACAAAGATCAAAGACAATGTAAACAATGACAAAGATCAAAGACATAACGAAAACATTCGCAAAAGTCAACTAAATAAACAGCGAAAACTAAAAGAAAATATCACAAAGAATGTGATGACAAATGCGAAAAATGTAAACAAACAAATGACGTCACAGTGTATAAACAAACATGGTGTAAAGAACTGAATAATAGAAAAGAGGAGACCTACAAATACAAACAAATGAAATCAGAACTAAAGTACAGAAAGAAAAAATAATATTACAAAAAACGACGAAAATAAAGCACAACTCGTCACAACTAACAAAAATAGCAACAGATGTTGCATGCAAATTTTCAATTAAGAAAATTGCTCCTACTGAACACTAACATAAGACCTCTATTACGTGGTATCTCTTATATTAGTCTCACACCCAACCTCCCGCTGAAATATAAACATATAAATATACAAATAACATATAACATGTAAACATATAACATGTAACAAAAAGTGTGTGAAGATATAGAAGGCTCAGTTAGGATATAAGGGCACAGTTCACAAACAAACAGGCCACTTAACTTATATATGTCCAAACGTCAGCACGGTGCAGAACAGGTTGTGATCAGCATTCTAAGGATAAATGATCCAACGTTGATCGACATCTGCTCCCATAAACAGCCATGACGCAGGAAATGAGCTTCTGATACAGGATGTGGAGTTTCGGAACTTGTCCTTCTTACAATGATCGGTACTCGAACTTCGAACTACAGCAAACTTGATTCCATCGGCACGTGACCATCTGAATGCGGCAAAATTGATTCAATCGGCACTTGACCCTCTGAATGCGGCAACGCCGGGTAGTTTCAAAATCCATCTAAATGCAGCAACGCCGGGTAGTTTCAAAATATTTCATTGAAGATGTAGATTTCTTGAAGGAAGTGAGTTCACGAAATGACGAACTTGAATGTTGTATGGGTTTGTTGACCCACTTGAGTGCTGGTACCAGTTGAAACCAGCTATTGGCCACCATAAAATGATAAGGGTGGTTTTAGGCTGACTACTGACCACTAAAGATGATAAGCCACAATCTGGCCACTATGAACGTTTACAGGTATAAGTCCAAGTCGTTGTTAATTTGTAGCCAAGTAAGTACCACCCCTATAGACACCAGGAATATATATATAGGCTGTGGTGATGGTGTCTTGTCTGGTTTGAAGTAGGTTGCTGTGTATGTAGGTGTGACGTAGATTCACAGTTCCACAATACAGGAGTTATGACATGTATAAGCCATAGAAATGTTATAGCTGCTGGTGACGTTTCCATCATTTATTTTGGACGCCACAATGACAGATAATGATACATCCATTTCACAAAAAGTCATGGACATGACAGTTCACAGTATTCAGAATTAATAAAGTTTCTTCATGGATCTGCATACATTCTCTAAGTTGATATATGTAATCCTAGCTGACGATAGCCTCAGCTTCATATCATAAATATTCATAAATATCAGTACTCCTCTCTGATGCTGGCAGATAACATTATACATGTGTACAAAAATAAGTCTATTACTGTCCCCACGAGAATGGAATTTCAGGAGTACAGGTCAAGCTGACCTTTATAGCATCCCTAAGTCTAACCCTCTACATAGGTGCAATCGCTGGCATAGCGAAGATCCTAGAACATAGAAATTGTTCTCTGGGCCTAGAGCGACCCGTATATATATATATATATATATATATATATATATATATATATATATATATATATATATATATATATATATATATATATATATATATATATATATATATATATCAGGTATGAAGATACCTGGGGTGTAATTCCTAGTAGAAGAACCTCTCCTTTCTGTAACACACAAGCGAGCAGAGAACGACAAAATTTCAAACATCTAGGTAGATCACAGAGTTCAATAAAGGAGGGTATTACCTTGCTTCAGAATCAACACCACAAAACATACGCCTCCAGGCGTTTTCGAATCATATAGGGAAAGCTTCGTTAGCTAAACTAACTCACAGGTGGACTACCAATTCCCTATCAAAAGATCACAGACGCAGGATGCGTCCTCTCTGCTCAAAACATCTTGTCGAACTCCCTGGGCGGAAGACTATTCTAACTCTCTTAAAGTTCAGACATGCGCAGAACGCATACACCTGAGTAAGATTCAAAACGAGACGGTGTAGGAAACATTCCAACAAAGCTATGTTCAGAAATCACGCCTTATATGGACATGGAATAAAACATCAACTCTGGTTTCAATCATTCCAAGAAACAGTTGACCGATGCTACCATATAAGGAGAATGACCTGACATCGATCGAAAAAATGAACCGGCGAGTCAGGACACAAGAGAAGGTAACCACCATTGAAAATGTAATCACCGTCAAACAAGGGTTATTTACCTTCGACCAAGAAAAAATTACAGTGTACAATTCAGGCAAGTTAATTATACAAAGTCTTAGAAAAATTATGTGCGTAACAAGGGCTCAGCAACAGGCCGAAAAATTCAAAAGACTAACAGACCACCCAATGTGCCATAGAATAAATGCTCTTAGAAGGCAAAGACTCAAACGAAGTAATTTTGTAGAATCAACCAAACCACAAATGAGAGCAGTATCCATAGATTAAATATCCACTGTTAAACCCATCTACACTGCACATAAGCTTCCAGTTTAAAAACAAAATCGTTTCTCTAAAATGATAGAAAACATTCCTGGAATTGAAAGTATTGAGTACAAAATACAACTTGTGACAGGTTTCTTTTGTTTGACAGTATATATTCGTGAGCTGTATGAGGTAGGAACGTGATCTTTTCTTTGAACGGTTCATAATTCCCCATCCGCATAAAATTATATACACAAACACACGCACGCACGCACGCACGCTCGCACGCACGCATGTTCGCATGCACGATTCAAGTCTCTTTTATTCCTGTGAGCAAAAAATTCTGTGAGTCAGGATTGGCGTATGTTATGATTTACATTTTATATTTTATTACTAACATGTGAACTAACATATATATTGTCGCATAGAGATTTATGATCAATAAATTTTCTATATTCTTTTCTTTTCTACCTGTGTCCTCTACTTTATTATCGATCTTTTATCCTTTTCCTGTTTTTCGCATTCGTTCGTTTGCGACAAAATATTACTTTCCCATTCTGACTTTTGCCGTTTCATTTCTCATATTAGTAACGCATTTTATTGCGTATTATGTCAGTCCCTGGATGTGAACGAAATAGTGTGAGAATTCGTCTAGTCAGACACAGAGAGCAGACATTTGTCTACATTTTCATCTGACACGAGTTTTTCTTCGGCTAGTTTCTCGGCGTGAGGTGTAGAAGGCGCCAATCTGCATAGCTCAGAAATGAGACATGACGCAGTAGATGTGAAAACGCACTTTTGGCAGTTATGGCCAGCGTCTAAGTTAATGGAAAGTGTTAAGAGAGAAATTTCGTAATAGCGTGGGATCCTTTGTCTGTCTCATATATCTATCCCGCAGTTTGGATTTGATTTCATTCAGTCATTCTCCAGTTGCAGTAGACTGATCGCTAGTGCTAGGAAATCTCTTGTGTATTGCGAAGTCCTAGTTTCTCGACATTTTTGCCGAGTTCTGGAATCCCCTTATATTGAATGATTCTAGTTCATGGTGTTAGTCTGTAGTTCTGTGTGGAGGTAAATATTATATTGTTAACGGTGATTGAGTTTTTGGGAAAGTAAAAGAGTGTAGAGAAACGGTTGGGAAAATATGAATGGATTTGTATGGAGGCTGTTTGTCTTGGTTGAGGGGAGATGATATGAGTGGAGTAGTGCTTTGAGCGAAGGGAGGAAAGTCCGGAATCAGTTTTGATAGATGAAAGAGTTTGACTTAGAGTTGGGCAGGAGAAGTGCGCACGAGAAGGTTTTGATGGGTGAACACATTTTTGTGGAACGCACTGAGTTTGATTTTGAACGCAGAGAGAGAAATGGAAGAACGCGCTAAGTGCAGGTCAACGGGAGGCTGAAGAATAGATAAAAAAAGGTTGTGAAGTCGCGATTTTGGCAAACAAGCCACTGGAGATGGTTGATACTGTAGTTACAGGATAATAGCAAGTTATTATGCCGTACAGAAAGAAAGACGATGTCGCCATTTTTGTGAGAATTGAGTTAACAAGATTGTCAAGGTTGTTTTGCAAAAACAGTACAGGTATGTAGGAAGATGTACTAGCAAGATAGACAGTAGCTAGGTCTTAACAGGGAATAGTGACTAATTGAGATAAACGAAACAGCCCTGGTAGTCAGATCATTAATTATTTTATAATAAATACCTCAAAACTAGTTCATCAGACCAAAAGGGGTTTTTCATCATGAGTTGAAGTAACAAAACCCGGCTACATAAGTTTTTCTAAGATGAGATACAACAGACATAGTAGACTGTGCATA
This sequence comes from Oreohelix idahoensis, assembly GCA_024509875.1. Taxonomy (NCBI): domain Eukaryota; kingdom Metazoa; phylum Mollusca; class Gastropoda; order Stylommatophora; family Oreohelicidae; genus Oreohelix; species Oreohelix idahoensis. The sequence continues at coordinate 674,199 of JAMPIV010000453.1, forward strand.
TAGAAGGATTGAAAGAAGGGAGAAGTGAAGTTATTATAAGTTGTGATTATGACATTGTGTATTTTGTAAGAATCACCCGCCTAGGTTGAAAAATTAGGCGTGAAGCAGTTTTATTTCAATGAACTGTTGTTATTGGATGATTTACTGAAATTAAACATCATCTTTGTTATTCACCACTTCGTTTCGTGCAGTACTTTAGATGGAGATTCTTCACCCACCAACAGTGTTTTCGTATGATGTCCTATCATATAGAGTAAAATAACTGAACATCATCAGCACTGTACTGTCTACTGTTCTGGGGTAGTGAGACGAACACACTATACGAACACTTAAAAAATGCAGCAGCAACCACACCCATCACGGCCACATGGGTATGAATGGTGCCGTTGACCAGCCCTAAACTGGACAATGACAAAGAAGACAGATAACAGGTGGAGGTAAAAAGATACCCAGTGACCAGTCCGCACCCCACAAATTTAAATTGCAACGAAAAGTGGTTCTAGAGACTAATTACAGAAATTTTGCTGATGAACAATTATATGTAAATAGACGGAAGAAAACCAGCATCATGATTCTCCGCCAGATAACAGGTAGTAAATGATGCCAATGACCAGTCCGCAACAGACAGTGAAATAGAGACACAGAAAGATTTACGTAAACAAGAAGAATATCCTTTTTCAAGACTCAAGTACACAGAAAGAACGTCGTATATAAAGGAGCAAATCAACAACCTGCATCCAATCATAGCAAGTATTACACGAAGAGAAGACCTGCGTTCTGAAGATACGAGATTACTTAAATTCTTTTCACCCTGAACCAACGATAGATGATCCTACAAAGTGCACCAACAATCCAATAAATAAGGCATGCTGATCGCGCGCAAGTAGTTAAAACTATAGACAAGACCGTGTGCGAGACAAAAATACTATATTAACAAGACACAGCTATTCCAAACAAGCAAGAAAGAGCATAGCACCGAACATTTTAGTTTACTTAACTTAAATCATTTAGATATTAATTAATTATAAGTTATGTATTGTTTATTATTATTTTACATCTGTTTATATTTGAATCACATATAAATCTTATCATTATATTTTAGACTTGATTAGAGTGGTTAGATTTGTTTTCAGGTAACTAATACAAAATTTTTCCAGGTATTTGACTATACTAACAATTACACGTCCTGTATGATGCAGCAACAGCAGCCAAATCTGGGCGTTGACCCGAATGTCGCTGTTATACAGCAAGTTGTTAGAACCCTAGCAACCATGGAGGGTAATGCTAGGTTCCAAAATATTAGAAGCATAGTAATGCCTTACTCTGGTGACCCTAAGTCATGCAGACAATGGCTTTTAGATATTCAAAAATATTGTACTTCTGCCAATATGGAGCAGGCAGATTATAAACAAATTGCATATCTTTCCTCGCAAGGATTAGTGACCGATTTTATAAGAAGACGCTTAGAAACGTTCCCTAATGAAACATGGGAGGAGCTAAGGAAAGAACTTGTTCAGGCTTACTCTCAGATTACAGACAGCACATATGCGTGGACACTTCTCCGCCAAATACAGCAACAACCTCAGGAATCAGTGCAAATGTTTAGTGACAGGTTGTTGAACCTCGCAGAGGAGGCCTTCATGGGTCAAGACATAAATCAACAAGAAGTTGAAAAACAACTAGTCGGCATATTTGTAGATGGGTAGGATGGAACGCCGATAAAGTTACACTTGATTCGTAAAGATCCCCCAGAGTTTGAAACAGGCAGTCACACTAGCTGTGGGAGAGGAAAATATCAGAAAGCGTTTGGACCTAAGACTGGGAAGAGCTAGGACATATGAACAAAGGGAAGAAGAGCCCATGGAGATAGGGTTCTGTCAAAGAAGAGGACTGTCAGAAAGAGGAAGAGGGAGAAATGCACCTGATATAAAAAGAAGGGGAGAACACAGACTACGTGTGTGTTATATTTGCAATAGAGTCGGACATAAGTCTTACTCATGAAGATATAGACCGCAAGAGCCTCAACAGCCGGTACGTCGGGTTGAGACCTTTAATAGAACACACACTAAACACACAGAAGCCTTATCCGGTGACTGTGCTCAATTTACTGGTCACAATAACACACAAAATATTTACAGACATAACCCGGACGTCACAAACATTCGTGGCAGAATCCGACACGCAAATACGTACACTCAGGGAAACACCGACCCACTCACTGAAAGAGACCGACGTGAGAAAGGGCAGTAGAAGGTCTCAACAACCAGACGAGAGTACAAAATGGTATACGGCGAAACAGTACAGCAGTAGCAACGGGGCTACGACGCCGAAACAGTGGTATAGTTTGAACAAAAGGAGGTATAGACTAAACAAGAGTATTAACACTACAGGACGAATGCTACCAGTGGCGTATCCTGGTAATGCGAGCTAGGCGTGCTGCTACTAAAAATAAATATGTACGCCTACTATTTAACTTCTTCCCCTCTTAATTTAAAAACCAACTATATTCAATTACGCAACGATAGTTATTAGGGGTATATGTCAACTATTTCCGAAATACTAATTAACTTACAACTTGAAACTCACTGTCACTGTAATAATCTGCATTTCCGGCAACTAACAAAAATTAATCACAAAAAACACTGGACGGACACAACCGATTTTTACAACTCGAGAGCTGCAGGACCACCGCATGCATGTTCGCATTGTATTTACGTATCTGGCCATGACCCCGATCCAATCAAACCAGCGTTTAGACGTGAATCCGAAACGTGCCGCACGCATTGTGACGGAATTACCCGAGAAACTTCGGGCGATTGCTACCAACCAACAAAAAACTGCACTATAAAAAGCGTCTGGGGAAACTGAAACTAGATTATACTCGTAGATTCTATGCGGGAAAATCCGTTATCCTGGTGCGTGCGGTCCGAAAACAGAACATTAGAAGAGAAATATTTTATAGAATAATAAATTAAATTTTTATTTTCCTTCGGCCATAGGTGTGCGCAGCACGCACAGCACACATAGAGAATACGCCACTGAATGCTACATGACAAATTTCGTCAACAAATACACATAGGATATGTTGGTACAAGTGGAAGACAACCACAAGTGAACATGATAGGAAGGGCACATGTTAGGTATAACCACCAACCATACCACAGACAATGGGCCAGAGTACACCATCGTGCAAGTTGGTTTGACAAGAAAAGACGGCAACAACAAACATGTCAAGAATACAGAAATAGGAAGATGAATTGGGATGGTTCAGTTGTAGACAGGAACAGACAACACGCACATGAGAGGAGAAACATCTGTACAGAATGCAAAAGGGAGAAATGGAAATGTAACAAATATAAGCATAAACAGAGATACCATAGGACATGTAACAACAGTGACAGGACACTCCCGACTTTCAACAGCAACAATGAGTTAGGACACTGGGATAGCCTGAATAGGAGAAGATCAGGAATAGCGGTCAGGAATTTTGTGGGAGAAATTAAGAAAGGAAGGATATTGGAAATAAACAACATCAATGTTGGTAACCAACAGAAGTGCCAAATAAGAACACAGAACGGTTGGAAAATGGAGGTAGAACCACCAGGAGTGTGGAGAAAGATAATAGGATCTTGCCATCAAAATGTCACAACAAAAAAAGGTAATAGGAATAGACCATGGACAAGTCAAGTTAGAACAAAAGTACAGAAACAGGAAAACATACAGAGAGACAGGGTCAGTGTTGGTACACAATTAGAAACAACTACGAGTATGTGTACACAAACAGTGGTGGTACCACAACATAGAGTTAACAACAAGATATACAGAGAGCAGAAGAAAGTTGATACAAGGAAGCAGGACAAGATAGGAATCAAGAAGGATGTAGGCACACCATTCAGACTCAATGCAGTGTTAGAAGAGAAACAGCACACAAAAGAGAATGGAATGCAGAGAGTTAACACTGTAACAGAATGGATGGAAAGGATCAAAATACCTGAACCAAGTATAGAGCAGTTGAGGAAAGAAATAAAAGCCATCCTTGGAAGAACTAAACCAGACATTGTGATACTAAAGGAGGTACAGAAAATTCTGGAAGGAAAGTTTGATATAGACTTATCACAACGAAAGGAAGAAATCTACAAGCTTGTCATAGACGAAATAGAGGACGATAGACCGGTGGATGTAAGAGACTATATAAGAGGTCATAGTATGTATAGTATGAGAGGCAGAGTTGAAGAAAGATGTACACGGATTCCCAATAACACACCACACTACACGGAAGGACAAAAGCAACACAACAATACACATGAACGGATAGGGACACGCAAGAATCAAACAACATTAAAAGATAGTGACTGGAATCAGTCTAACGGAATAGGAGACAACTGGAGAGTAGGATGGGAAGATGACTGTGGAGAAGACGAGGAAATAGACATTATTTCCAGCAAAATCATAGATAGCGACGGCGGTGGACCCACACCAGCGCGGGAGCAGATTGTTACGAGAGCACAGGTACATATGGAACCTAGGACAACATCTACTCAGTTCACCCCAAACCCTCAAAATGTATGTGAACAAGAACAAGAAATCGCAGAAACACCAGAAGAAGATGGAAGAATATTACAAAAGGAAACTCAAGAACACGCGCAGTATGATAATATTTTACAAGATACGATTGGAATAAGGAAGCAATGGAATAATGTTCAAACAGAAATAGATGCACCGTACAAACATACGAGAGCTGCAGAACAAAGAAGCAGAGCACAGGAGCAGCAGCAATTACAACAAACGGAACAACAACAAGAGACGAAACAGCAAAGAGTTGGAAGTCTAACTCAGAACATGGAGGATACATCAGCTAAAAATTCAGATACGCAGGAAGAGATGGAAGAAGAGAAAATAAGAGAGACAAAAAGAGAGCGATCGTCGTCATCAGACGATTCATCGGTTTATAGTAGGCATCTAGCAAATTTGAGACATGTAGAAGAAGTCAGATTTAGAAGGAAGAATAAAGTAAGACATAGTGGTGCACAGGAGAATAAGGAAGATATAAAGGCACTTCTTCGATATATCGACAGGAAGTTTGAAGAATTGAAAAAGGAGAAGCGTAGTCATAGAGAAGTACAAGAGAAGGAATAAGATAGAAGGACCAAGGAAACTGGTCAATGGGAAATGGACAGTGTAGACCAAGAAAGGTCAAAGAAGAACAAAGAGGAAGAAAGAAATAATGACAGAACAAAAGTAGAAGAGTTAACTGCACTTTGCGCAGAGTTAGAGAGGAAGTTGGAAGAGTTAGAAAAGAAACAGGAAATGAATAGAGAGGAATCAGAGAGAAAAGGAGATGTAACAGCACCTGGCGCAGGTGATAATGGTAAAAAGGAAGACGTGGAGAAGAGGAAGAACAAGCAGGGAGAAGTTGAGAAACATGAGGGTAGTAGAAGTACAGATCGAAGGGAATACCGATCTAAGAGTGGAGATACGATGGAGGCAAGGAGGGATACAGGTCGAAGAGATTACCGATCCAAGAGCCGAGATAGGCTGAGAAATAGAAGCAGAGAGGAAGAGATTAGGAGAAATATGGATCGAAGGGAGTACCGATCTAAGAGCCGGGAGGATAGAAAGGAGGAGGGAAGAAGTAGTAGCAGGAGAGAAATAAGAAAATCAAGAATTCCAGTGAAAAACGGGAAAGAAAGGTATAGAAGCAGAGACGCATCAATTAGTAGCAGTGTCAGAGCATCTAGAATACCACGGAGTGCAATAATGATGCAGCGAGAGGGTTATATAGGTAGAGGTCGAGGTAGCGACAGAGAACCTGAAAGAAACTCAGGGAGCATGAAAAGGGAAGAAATGGAACATAGATAAAAACCGAGACAAACGGTTGATGAAGTAAAGAAGTAAGGAGGTTGAGAGAAACTCGGGAGATATAAGAGATACAGACGTAGAGGAGGACGGCAGAAACATGGAGTATTATGAAAGTGATGACAAGGTTAGACGAGTAGAGGAGACTCAAGATATGGATAAACAGATAGCATTAGAGGCGCTCAAGAGCAAAGAGGCCGTAGCTATGAAGGTGTTGGAGATGATGAGTAGGTGAAATAGATAGTTAGGAGGAGGCTATATGCTGAGAGGCATAGCGTTAGATAAGGAGGACGGCAGAAACGTGGAGTATTATGGTGAAAGGTGGAGAAATATGGAGTAATATGAAGATAGAGATTTTGAGGAAGCCGTAGAGGAGGACGGCAGAAACATGGAGTATTATGGTGAAATGGGGGGAAACATGGGGAGTTACAGATTTTGAGAAGCCGTGGAGCAGGACGGCAGGAATAAAAATAGAGAAAAATGAAGTATGGAGAAATATTGAAATGGAGATTTTGATGAAAGAAGGAGAGAAGTAGAAATTGCAGCGGGAGTCTAGTTGTTTGGAAACTAGATGCAATCGTTCTACACTGAACATAAAAGTGAGCTGAGTAGGTCCGAACGATGGACTACTGCAGTAGTGGAAGAGAAGAGGAAAGAGGCAGGGAAGCCATAGATTAAGGGAGAGAGACGTAGAGAATGGGAGAAAGTGAGAAGTAACAGAGAGGAGACGGAAAAGAATTACGAGATAACTAAAGGAGCATATGGAGAAACTATAGAGAATATGGCGGTAGATGAGGGCCATAGAGAAATGGCGAAGATATAAGAGACAATGGGTAATTAGAAGTGATAGTCTGGAGGGAGCTGATAACGGAGTTGAGGAAGATGCACATTTTTTTTCGGCAGTTACCAGAGTCTTGTGAAGACTTTGTGGGAAGCGAGGCTTCTCCAAGTTATAAGAAATAGAGAGTTATAGGGAGACAATAAGAAAGAATAATAAGATATAGAAAAGCTAAGGAAATGAGAATAGAGGAGATGAGTAATTATGTTGAGGAAACAGTACACATTTGTATATGGTTATGGATTTCTTTTAACCATAAGGGAAGATGGAAATGAAATATAAAAGACATATGAAAAGTAGGAAAAGCCATAGAAAAGGCAGCATGTATAATTGAAGAAGAGATAAGTAAACGTTCTGGAGAGAACGAATAAGAGGGAAACGAAGTCATAGAGGAAATGACAGATTTATAAGAGGAAGACAAGGTAAAACAGTAAAAGTGGATCGGAGATTAGGATGGACGATAGACATGGATGGTAAGAAAAAGTAAATGCCCAAGGAGGAAAAATATGCAACTAAGAAGAACGATTAATGAGATAGGCGGCAGATTTAATTTCGGAATTTCAAGATAATTCGCGTAGGGAACGTACCTCAGGGTCAGGGCAGTTAATAAATCTGTCATAAAGGTACATGTAGTGTATAACCAATAGCAGTTAAATACGCGAGAAATATTAGAAACGGGACAGTAAACCTGAGAGTAGATAGTCAATGGCTAAGGAAGTTATAAAGGAATTAGTAAGATAAGAAAAGGATCAAACGCTGAGGAGTATATACCTAGTAGCCGCATGTAGGCTCTAGTAAAAGGTGTAAAATGAAATGAGTTGCATTTTGTAAAATGTGTAATATGAAAAGAGTTGCATTGTATAAAATGTGTAATATGTAATGAATTACATTGTTTAAAATGAGTAATATGAAATGAAAATTGTAATGGAGGAAATGTGTGATTAGAAATGGATAATGGCAGGTCACATTCGGGTCAGTGGGTGTTTGGCTGACTGAGACCGGAGAAGTAAGTGGACAGATGCTAGTAGACAGATGGACGGAGTTGGTACTAGACGCGGGGAGGAAAGAATTGTGTGGCTGTTTTGTGGGAAATTTTCTCTGTGGGAGAAATTTTTTTTTTAAAGGGGGGAGATGTGTGAACGGGGGTTTGGTTTTGAGTGAAAAAAATACGCACGAAAAGAAAAAAATTGTGATAGGGTGAAAACATTTTAGGAGTGCACCAAAATGTAGAACGGGGTTAGTGCAGTCGGATTTTGAACGCGCTCAATGGAGGTCAGCATGTTTTGCTGTGTGCGTTGAAAGTGTTAAAAGTGGCAGCGAAAAGAAAAGTATATTTGTTCCCGATAAAGAAGATAGACTGTTAGATAAAACAGAGACAGACGTAGTGATCAGGTAAACTGGTAGAAAATCAACATCCCTGGTAGTTTGTAGGCCAGTCTTCTAGCAAGATACACCAGAAGGTCACTAAGCGAACGTTATAAAGATAACTAACTTTTCTTAGAAGACCACTCAGGTGATATAGCAGTGGAAAATTAGACGAGAGCAGATCAGTGACAGATATGTACAAGAAATATGATTTTTTTTGGATGTCGCTGAATTTGAGAAAATGTACGAATGGGATTTTCATTGCAAGTTGAACGTAAAAATCTATGAGGTAAATTCGCAGAAGAGAGAAGCGGATTCTACTGTATTTTAAATAAAACCTTGAAGTTCGTTCTACTGAAGTTGGAGTACAGTGTGTCGACAAGTAGAATCATCAACCATCTGTACGTCTTGTCTAACAGTAAATTTCATCACTTGATTTCATCAGAGTGTTTACCCGTGTCTGTTCAAACACACCTTACCTGCTTACTGTCAAGGGTAGAGAGACGAATCACACTATATGAACACTATATAAAAAAATGCAAATATCAACCACCCATCACGGCCACATGAGCAAACGTGTAGTTCCACCTTTCTGTTGTGCAAAGCTAATGAGTCCAGGTGGAAGCATTCCTGTCTGACGAAAAGTTACCACAATATTCGGGGGCACTGATGTTATCCGAAGGGGTCGTTACGAAGGGTCGTATCATATCATCCAACACTTCACGGTCAGCTGAGTTCGTCTGTCACAATCGTCCCCTCTATCGAGACATGAAAACATCTTTTCATGTTTGATTTATGACAATGACGCTGCCCTGATCGGTAGCTTTTGGGTGATTGGTATCTTCAACTTCCTCCTCTTCCTCCGTAGTCCAGTTTCTACTCAGGAAATCCGCCCCGACATTCTGTCTTCCCGGAATATATTCCACTTTGAAGGAATAAACGCTTAAAAGAAGGGCCCAACGCATGATCCTTGCGTTAAATTCTTTATTGGCACCAAGAAAGGCTAACTGAGCGTGGTCTGTTTGCACCGTGAAAGATGTCCCATAGAGAAACTCATGATGGCTTCTGATACCGTCAATCAGAGCGAGACATTCTCTTTCAACTACGCTGTAGTTCCGTTCAGCTTTATTTAATTTCCGACTGCCGTAAGCAACTGGAAATAGCATGTTCGGGTCACTGTGCTCGGCTTGCAGCAGTTTTGGCCCGATGCCCTGATCTGACGCGTCGACCCGCAGTACAAAAGGTTTCTTGAGGTCAGGCAACCTCAAAATGGGGTATGCAGACAACTGTTCTTTCAAAGTGCTGTAAGCGTGTTCGCACTTTTGATCCCAAATGACCTTATCAGAACAACCTTTCTTTGTGAGGTTATTCAGAGGTGCCGTCAGTCCGTTGAAGTTGTGGATGTATTTCTGATAGTATGCACTTAGTGATAGGAACGAACGAGTGTCTTTCTTGGTTCGGAGTCTTTCAGCTGCAATTATTTTCTCCACGTTTTTCTTAACTACAGCCGTGAGAAATAGTGTGCCCCAGGAAGTCTAGCTTTTCAAACCCGATGAGACATTTGCTAGGTCTGGCTGTGAGACCAGTTTCCTGTAGTCTCCTGAGGAGCATAGCAACCGTAGCAATATGTTCTTCGTAGGTTTCCGATGCTATTAGTATGTCATCCATGAAATTATGGATATGGGGACTTTGCATAGGTTCTTAAAGCCTCCTCATCATCCTGGTAAACACTTTGTTGCGTAGCAAAATGTGTTGCGTATAAATGTTCCGTGGATGATTTTACATTTGCCACACAATGTTGAGGGTGTTATATTTCATCGTCTTGCCAAAGGTATGATAATACTGGCACTTGCAGAGTGGTGTATCACCCTCAGACACCAGGGATGATGAGGCAGAGTAATATGGTGTCTTTGGTCTGGTTTAAGTGTGTGACATAAGGATAGAGTCAGATAGCTACAGTATCATACATGGACGTCACATCAGATCATAACGTGTAAAGTCAATAAATCGTTCAACAGCAAGTGATGTTGTTGGTAATATATATTGTGTACGCCACAATGACAGGATTCATGAACATCATTATGCAAAAACATCACAGGTATAGTACAACAGTCATTGTATCATCGACGTAGTCAATTCAACAGGAACAGCAGACAGCATCATAATAATGTAAATCATATGCCTTTTTAGGATATCGTAATCAGCTGTACATGTAGTCAGGTAGGAAACTTCCCCTTTCCATAAGAGCTAGTAGATATCAAATGGGAGATTACATCTAGTCTCCTATATTCGACCTCAACAAGACAGGCATGTCTTTTGAGCGTCACATTATCGTCCTCTATGTTCCTTAAACAACAAAGGTATCAAACCTAGATCCATCAATAAAGTTCAGGAAGCAAATGGTCCTTAGGACAGGCATCAATCGATGCGAGACAATATAAGTGGATCGTGAGCTGAGCAAACTTGTCATATCATAGACTCTTTAATAAGGCAGGCTAGGCAAAAATGTCAACATCAAAAGATGGCGATAACGTTACTCAGCAGAACTTAATTACCTGTTCATCAGGAATTAAATCACATAAATCACATAGGCCTCCAGGCACTTGGAATAACATAGAGATATATCATCTCAAAAGGAACAACAACGATGAGGACTCTTTCCTGAATAATATCAGCAAGGACGCCAGCACAAAAAACTTCGTCCTGTTCACAAGCAAAATCTGCCAAGAGTGAACTGGGCGGAAATCATTCAAACAAAGACACAACCTAGGACATGCGCAGAACACGCGAATCGAATACAGCTCAGCTAACTTACGAAACGAAGAATGTACCTTCTCGAACAATGCCTTAACTCTTTAAACCCCAAGAGCCAGTATACTGTACTTCCCGCTAGACCCATTTGGCCCAATCAACAGTATACTGGCTTTCGTATCTCTTGATCCTTTCTACGGCTGTTTTCTAATTTTGACAAATCAAAAACGCTATTTTCTTAAAGTATAGCCATCCATTATGGACTTTTGTTATTTATGAATATGAACATTTAAAAAAAATATTTCCAAACAAAAACAATAAAAACATACTGGTATGGCCATTTTTGTTTGGGCCAAACCCACTTTTTTGCTTGGGACTGAAGGAGTTAAAAGGATAGGAATCGAAACATTGCAAGTTGCCAAATGCTTATCAAGAGAAGTGGGCCCGAGCGCTCCAAACATGGACATGACTTAAAATCGCTCCATATATGGACTTGACTTAGGACCGCTCAAACACAACTTATCGGCAACCCACACCAACAAAAAAAGCGAACTACTTACAATAAAAAGTGACTATAATTTTCTCAAGTTATTTCCCTTTGCATACGAAAAATATAAAAAGTACACAGAATAAGTTGCGACATTCTTGCGCAACATATTACCGCGGCCTCCCGATAAAAAAAATGTGCAACTTTTTTTTTTTTTAATATCCAAGAGTAAAACCAAAAGCGGTTTAACAACGCACGAATTATGCGAGGATAAGTAATTGCACTGCCTAATATGAGGCTAAATTGACACATAAAGTGTCTGGTGAGAATATTTCTCAACAGATAAAAAATCTGATTCAAAAAATATATCGGGGAGGTGCCACCAACACACACTACACTAGCATGTAAGTACAATATACATATGCACGTGTAATACAATCGTTATCAAATAGCGGTGTCATATACTACTACCGCTTTAAAATGGATGTACACATCTGATAGTGAATATTAAATAGTATATTATCTAAACGTTTAATAATATCATTACATAATGAAATTAAACATAAATGACGATACAGGACACATCTCCTGTAGTTCCAAGGGTAAATACACAATGTGGAACTCTCCATGTTTGACAACAGAAAGGTAGCTTCTCAGATCATCAATGACATGCTGAGAAAAAACAACCAATATAATTCTATTTAATAGCCATTATGTTTCATACTATACAATACATTATTATTAATAATTGTGGCCGAGTAAACTTTCGGCCCTTATATTAACTACTCAGTCTTCCTCTTATATTAAAGACGGGAACAGAAGAAGATGATAACAAAGCACAATAGTATGTGTTCACCTAAAGTGAGGACAGATGTGCTAATGTATTGTAGTAATATAGGTGTGTTATGACTCTGTCGTATATCTAGAAATAGGACAGAAGTATTAGTTGGAATCATGTGGGCATCTAGACAGAATGTCAGCCATCACATTATCCGACCCACGGATAGCTCGTACCGTGAAGTGAAAAGGTTGAAGAGCAATAGCATATCGAGTGGATCTCGAACTCTTCAAGTTCTTAGTCTGAATAGCTGTAAGAGCTTTTTGATCAGTTTCTAGAATGAAATGTGCGCCCAGGAGGAATCTTTGTAGTTTGAGAATTGACCAAACCATAGCCAACAACTCACGGTCTAAAACCGAATAGTTCCTCTCTGCCGCATTTAGTTTTCTAGAAATGTACATAACAGGATGCAGAGTTTCAGCATATTCCTGCATAAGTGCTGCTCCGATCCCAGTGGATGAAGCATCACTTCGAAGAACAAAAGTCCTATCAAGAGTAGGTAATCTTAGGATGGGAGGAGAAGAAAATATCTTCTTGATCTGGTCTAAGGAAGATTGACATTCCTGAGACCAACGAACCAGATTAGGCGACCCTTTCTTCAACAAAGTTGAGAGAGGTGCCATGATCGAAGATAGATTCGGAATGAATCTCCCATAGAATTGAATTAAACCCAAGAGACTACGGACTTGTTTCTTCGTTTTAGGTACAGAGATGTTCAATATTTTCGAAGTATTGTGGTCTTCTGTCTTCAAGAGACCATGACCAACACGATGACCCAGGAAAGAGATTTCACCAAAACCAATATAGGCTTTAGAGGGTTTTGCTGTCAAATTAAACTCACGTAGAGTGGACAGTAGGTCATATAAACCCAAATAGTGATCCTCCCAGGAATCACTGAAGAGACAGATATCATCTAAGTATGCGATGACGTCTGAACGATGAGAAATAATTCGACGCATCATGCGAACGAAAGTAGCAGGGGCGTTCATAAGACCGAAGGGCATTACATTCCATTGAAATAGACCCCTAGGTGTTGAAAAAGCAGTAAGAGGTTTGGCATGATCTTCTAAAGGCACTTGCCAATAACCTTTAGACAAGTCAAGTTTAGTGAAGAATCTAGAATTAGAAAGTCTAATAAGTAGATCTTCTAGTAAAGGCATAGGTTCAGCATCGAACTTTGTGACTTGATTTAATTTGCGATAATCAACGCAAATTCGTATGTTCTTATCTTTCTTCCGAACAATAACCATGGAAGAAGAATATGGAGAAGTCGATGGTTCAATTATGTTTAATTGAATCATTTCATCCAATTCCTTTTCCACTTGTGACTGAAAGTGTATAGGGATAGGATATGGTCTAACCCTAATAGGATTATTGTCGGTAAGAATTATGTCATGTTCTATGACATGCGTGTGACCAGGGATGTCGGTTAGAACATCCTTAAATGTCTGTAACATCGACAAGACTTGACGATGTTCATCAACAGAAAGATTAGGAGAAATGGAGACATCTTTCCAAGATTCCATGGAATGTAGTGGAACCACTGGAAGAGGAAGATCGACATCAGAAAAAACAGATTCCTCATCCTGTATGACAGACAGGGATGAGTAATGACCATGAGGTACAGAAGAATCGTCCGTTGCCTGGAAAATAGGCAGCAAATAGTCTGGACGCTCATGAAATTCCGTCAGCATGTTGATATGGAAAGTTTTATGCTTTCCATTTATATCGACCACATAGTCAACATCGGAAATTCGTGAGACTATTGCATATATACCTTTCCATGCAATCAGAATGCTATTTTCCCAACTGGGGAGTAGGACGAATGCTTTGTCACCTGGACAAAGTTGTCGTAGACATCTGTTCTTGTTAGCAAACTGCCTTGCTTTTTCTTTAGCAATTTCTGACGAAGCAGTTGCTAGTTTGCATGCCTCAATGATCTTTTGCCTAAGAGCAATGACATACTCATATGAGGATTGAGTGTCATCACTAATATCATCGGCAGTGATAAGATCGTGTAACAAAGACATAGGGCCGCGCGGACGCGCGCCAAAGACAAGTTCAAAGGGAGAAAATCCTGTGTGTTCGTTTGGGACCTCTCTATAGGCAAAGAGAGCCGGGGGTAAAACCCTGTCCCAATCTTGAGGATGATCTTCAGTTATCTTACCAAGTAAAGTCTTGAGCGTTCTATTCAGACGCTCAACTAACTCATTAGACATAGGATGATAGATGCTACTGAGAGATCTTTTAATGTGTAAGGTAGACATTACTTGAGACATAGTATCAGATATGAGTTGAGTGCCATGGTCTGATAGTATTTCTCTGGGGAACCCCAAGCGAGAAAATATCAGCCAAAGAGCATCTGCGATATCTGTAGTAGATATGCTCTTTAGAGGGATAGCCTCTGGCCAACGTGTGCACATATCGACACATGTAAGGATAAACTGATGTCCTCTGGCCGACTTGACCTTAAAAGGGCCAATAATATCTATGGCCATTTTCTGAAATGGCCGAATAGGAATGTCAGCAGCCTGGATAGGCGCAGCATGTCGTGGTCCTCTAGATTTGATCTCCTGACATACCTTGCATGATCGGCAGTAAATACGAATGTCCTTATTGACAAAAGGCCAAAAGAAAGCCGCAAGGACTCTCGACTTCGTACGGGCAAAACCCATATGTCCAGCACATTGCGAGTCATGAGCATGTTGCAATATTTGCACTCTCATGCTCTTGGGAACAAGAATTTGCGAATGTGCCGACGTAGCCGAGTCTTGTACCATACGTACAAGTACGCCGTTTTTCATTGCTATCCAAGATTTTCTTTGTGTATCCTTATTTGGATCACCTTTCTTCGCAAGAATGAAGAATTTTTTTAGCGTAGGATCTTCTTCTTGTAATTTTATGAACGAGTCACGAGAAATAACCAAGGTACTATCTTGGCTATGAACTTCATTATCATTATTCAACGAAGTTTGTGGTGTTTGTAGAGCTTGTGCTCTTGTAACCACTGCATTGGTAGCTTGCATATTATCATCTTCCCAAGCAGCAATCTGCTGTGGGGTACATTCCCTAACTCCGTGGATACGACCAATAATAAGGTCCGCAATAGGATTAGGTAAGAAACAGGCATGCACATCTCCCGTAAAGAAAGGAGTGGCAATGTGAATTACAGCAGTAGGATATTTCTCTAGAGTGCCGCCAAATGTGACACATTTGATAACCCTTCCTGTAGCACAGGATGGATCTACAAGCGATTGTCTGACACCAATAGTGGTGCATCCGGAATCGAAAAGTAGTGAGACCGGAGTATTATTAACAAGACCCTTATGTAGGATTAGAGAACCTCTCCCGTCATGTGCAACCGAAGCAGGAAGAGCGGGCAGAGGGTGACCACAACTCAAAGTCGATATTGTAGTCGGTTCGAACAAAGTACTGCATTGGGGGCATTTGTTTGCTCTCCCAAAGTCAAAAGAAGAACAAGTGACAGCGTCAGAGTTTTTATTATCAGAAACCTGATTACAGGCTCCCTGAGATTCTTGTTGAACCGAGTTAGCCTGCTGATATCTCTTTTTTTGTATTGAGATCTACCGCGACTACTATTACCTCTGAAGTTATCACTGTTGTTATTATCTCTGTAGTTATTATTGTCTCTATTATTATCATGTCCACATTGATGTGAACATATTTTTGTTTGGTTTTGAGGTCTACGCGAGGAAAAGCCTCTGTTACCATATCCTCTTCTGAAATGCCTAAAATTATTAGGTTGGTAGTAACGAGGACTGTCAGCTTGTCTCCAATTCTTCGAAGAAGAATCACCTTGAAATTGATTTCCATAATTTTGACCGTAACTACGGTTACTTTTCCTATCAAAATTTTGTTGGAATCTACGACTAGAGTTTTGACCATAAGGTGCTGCCGAAGCAACTGGCAGACCTTCTTTTATTTTAGAGTTACCAATGGTTACGTGAGGATGCGCAGTTATATACTGGCAACAGAAATCTTCCATTTCTTTTATTGTTTTAGGTTTACGTTCATGAAGGAAAGCAAGGAAAGACTCATTGACAGAAGACATGACTTTGTCTCTAAGTATTAAGTCCATAAGTCCTTCATAAGTTTTTTCTGTCTTAGACAGCTCCACCCAACGTGAAAAAGTAAGACGTATCTTTGAAATGAATTCAGAGAATTGCATTCCAGTTTCTGGCAACATATTTTTAAATTGAAGACGATAGCCGTCTTCGTCAAGTTGGTATTTCTTTAACAATATAGCCCTGACAATTTCATAGTTGTTCTTGTCAGGCTCATCTACCATACTTAACATACTCAAAGCATCACCTCTAAGTATTTTGGACAAATGATAAACCTGCAGTGATTTATCTATGTTATGTACTTTACATGAAGTTTCAAATCTGTCCAGATAGAATGTTATATCGTCGATGGAAGCATTGAATGGTGGTAGATTAAGCTTGAAAGTGCTTGCATTAGTCTTATCTGAGACCTTATTTGCATCATTAGCATTACCCATGTTCATCACCTTTAATTTCTCAACTTCCAAAGCTAAGAGTTTTTCTTCATGCTCCATTTTTGCTTTTCTCTCATCAGCCTCTCTTTGTAACTTCCTTTCTTCAGCTTCAGCTTGTTTTTCTAATCTTTTATTTTCAGCCTCTTTTTCAAGTCTTTTATTTTCAGCCTCTTTTTCAAGTCTTTTATTTTCAGCCTCTTTTCAAGTCTTTTATTTTCAGACTCAATCTGTAGTCTCTTCTCTTCAGTTTCTGCTTCTCTTTTTTGTTTTTCCATTTCCATTTGGTATCTCTTTTCATCAACTTGCATCTGCAGTTTTTTTTGTTCAGCTTCCATTTTTAATGCTTTATCATATTGCGTAATTGCAAATTCTTCTAACTTATCACCAGTCTTCCCAAGCGATTTACCCTGCTCAATAAAGTATTCAAGGGTAGACATGATGAGTAACAATATGAGTTCACAACCTGAAATAATTAATTATCTTATTTCAAATTTAATTATAACAAGTCTTAAATGAAGTACTTGCTTACTCACAACACTATATTATCATCCCAATCTCTATGGGAAACAAGTCTTATATCAAAGAACTTGTGTATAGACCTTGTTGAAATATCATCAATCAACTCTTGATCATAAGTGCACTTCCCATTCAATAGTGCACAATACTATTCACCATTTATTTATCATCAGTATAGTAGTGGTGCATCAGCATAATCCATTATCCAATCTGAATTAATTACCATAAGTAATATTATTCATCATTTATTAATCATCAGTGTAGTAGTAGTGCATAAGCATAACCCACTATCAAATGTGAATTAACTACTATAAGTGTAACCAATGACTATGTAAACACAATCACAATGTAAACAATAACAATGTAAACATTACACTGTAAACAATACAATGTAAACAATAACAAGATTTAGCAACTATACGAAAACATTCGCAGTAATCAACAAAAAATAAAGCGAAAATTAAAGAAATATCACAAAAAATGTGATAATATCTGCGACAATATGATACAAAAACAAGACACCACAGTGTATAAACAAAAATGGTGTATGAAACTAAACAATAGGAAAGAGTAGGCTAGCAAATAAAACCAAATCAAAACAGAACTAAAGAATGCAGAAAAATAACGAAAACAATACTAACACATGTCATCACAACTAACAAAAAATAGCAACAGAAGTCGCTTTGCAAATTCCAGTATCGGAAATTTGCACACCCTATAGAAAACGCTCACGATAGACAACCTCTATGACGTGGTATGATCTAAGGGAGACACCGCCCAACCGAAACCCGCAGACACATAAACATATAAATATACAAATAACATATAAACATATAACATATAACAAAAGAATGAGAAATATAGAAGACTCAGTAGAAGTATAAGGGCACAGTTCACGAACAAACAGGCCACTTAACTTATGGAACTCCAATCGTCAGTACAGCAAAAAACAGGTGGTAATCAGCATTCTAAGATCGAAGATCCAACGCTGATCACACATCTGAACTTGCATCAAACAGCTAAGACGATGGTTGAGACTTGAGCTTCTAAACGGTACAGGCAGTGTACAGGTAGTGTAGTTACGGCACTTGACCTTCTTATCCAACAGTAAATTGCTTCAATCGGTACTTGGCCTTCTCAACAACTACAGCAACGCCGGGTACTGTCAAACTTCTTGACTTATGGCAAAACTGCAATTTCGTTATTTATCGGGCAACGCCGAGTAGTCTCAGAATTCTTTATGTTGATGTCTTGAAAAATGTTGAAATGTTGATGTCTTGTAGAATGAAGTGGGTAAGGGACCCCGTGTATGCTGGTACCAGACCAAACCAGCTTATGGCCACCAAATGTTGCGTAGCAAAATGTGTTGCGTATAAATGTTCCGTGGATGATTTTACATTTGCCACACAATGTTGAGGGTGTTATATTTCATCGTCTTGCCAAAGGTATGATAATACTGGCACTTGCAGAGTTGTGTATCACCCTCAGACACCAGGGATGATGAGGCAGAGTAATATGGTGTCTTTGGTCTGGTTTAAGTGTGTGACGTAAGGATAGAGTCAGATAGCTACAGTTTCATATATGGACGTCACATCAGATCATGACGTGTAAAGTCAATAAATCGTTCAACAGCAAGTGATGTTGTTGGTAATATATATTGTGTACGCCACAATGACATGATTCATGAACATCATTATGCAAAAACATCACAGGTATAGTACAACAGTCATTGTATCATCGACGTAGTCAATTCATCAGGAACAGCAGACAGCATCATAATAATGTAAATCATATGCCTTTTTAGGATATCGTAATCAGCTGTACATGTAGTCAGGTAGGAAACTTCCCCTTTCCATAAGAGCTAGTAGATATCAAATGGGAGATTACATCTAGTCTCCTATATTCGACCTCAACAAGACAGGCATGTCTTTTGAGCGTCACATTATCGTCCTCTATGTTCCTTAAACAACAAAGGTATCAAACCTAGATCCATCAATAAAGTTCAGGAGGCAAATGGTCCTTGGACAGGCATCAATCGATGCGAGACAATATAAGTGGATCGTGTGCTGAGCAAACTTGTCATATCATAGACTCTTTAATAAGGCAGGCTAGGCAAAAATGTCAACATCAAAAGATGGCGATAACGTTACTCAGCAGAACTTAATTACCTGTTCATCAGGAATTAAATCACATAAATCACATAGGCCTCCAGGCACTTGGAATAACATAGAGATATATCATCTCAAAAGGAACAACAACGATGAGGACTCTTTCCTGAATAATATCAGCAAGGACGCCAGCACAAAAAACTTCGTCCTGTTCACAAGCAAAATCTGCCAAGAGTGAACTGGGCGGAAATCATTCAAACAAAGACACAACCTAGGACATGCGCAGAACACGCGAATCGAATACAGCTCAGCTAACTTACGAAACGAAGAATGTACCTTCTCGAACAATGCCTTAAAAGGATAGGAATCGAAACATTGCAAGTTGCCAAATGCTTATCAAGAGAAGTGGACCCGAGCGCTCCAAACATGGACATGACTTAAAATCGCTCCATATATGGACTTGACTTAGGACCGCTCAAACACAACTTATCGGCAACCCACACCAACAAGAAAAGCGAACTACTTACAATAAAAAGTGACTATAATTTGCTCAAGTTATTTCCCTTTGCATACGAAAAATATAAAAAGTACACAGAATAAGTTGCGACATTCTTGCGCAACACACTCCTGGTGCGTTATGCAATACGAACGGCATCACGTTAAATGTGTAATGTCCTTCAGTAGTGCTGAAAGCTAACAAAGGTTTAATTTCCTCCTTGACTGGTATTTGATAATAACCTTTACTGAGGTCAATCTTGGAGAAAATCTTTGCTTTGCTGAGCTTGGTGAACAACTCAGAAACAGTTTAGAGAGGTTCGGGCTGGAATTCCGTTACAGCATTTAGCAGCCGGTAATCTATACACCGCCGAACTTCTTTGTTGGGCTTCTGCAACAGCACTACACTCGAACTGTAAGGAGATGTAGACTCACTGATAATTCCTGCCTGACGCAGCTTGTCTATTTCTCCGCGAAGAGCATCAGATTTAGCGTAAGAGATGGGGTAAACTCTTGTTCGAACAGGGCTCTCGTTTGTTAATTTCATATCAAATTCGGTGAGATTTGTTCGACCATGTACATCCGTTAAGACTGCACTGTACTGTTTTAGTAGCGCCCTGGTTTCTGTTTGTTGTTCCGGTGAGAGATTGTCGCCGAACTTGACATCTTTAAAGGATTCTGTGGGTTGCAATGGATACTTCATGCAACCATCATCATCTTCCTCGTCTTTCGTTGCTATGGCGATAGCTAGGAGATGCTCGGAGGAAGGCACTGGTCTCTCCAAATATTTCTTAAGGAGATGTACGTGAAAGACCTTCTCTTTTCCTTTAATGGAGATCTTGTAATTGGTGCGTGAGATCTTTTTAAGGACGGTAAAGGGTCCTTGCCATCCGATGCGAAGTTTACTGCTTCCGGTTGGAAGTAGCAACAAAACTTTCTCTCCTGGTTGGAGTTCTCTCTCTTTTGCAGCTTTGTTGTATCTTTTAGCATGTTTAGCGCGGGCTTTCTTAAGGTTGATCGTAGCTAGATCCCATCCTAGCTTTAGCCTTTCCTTGAGCTCAGATACATACTTGCTTGCAGAGACAACTGTCTCGTCAGCCTTTTGGTCTGTCAGGGACCGAAGAAAGGCTTCTAGTGGCCCCTTAATAGGTCTGCCAAATAAAAGTGTAGCTGGCGCGAATCCCGCAGACGCTTGGGGAACCTCTCTGTAGGCGAATAAGGCAGCATATATATATATATATATAGGTCCCAGTCGTCCGGTTTCTCTTGACCCAGCTTACGTAACATCATGGTGAGGCTGCAGTTAAAACGTTCCACGAGCCCATTTCCGGCCAGATGGTAGGGACGTGTGTAGATATGTTTTGCCCTCAAGATCTTAAAGATCTCCTCCATTAACAGGCTACGGAATTGGGATCCATTGTCCGTCAAAACTTGTTGAGGGAATGCCAACCGTGTAAAAATTTGCACGAGGGCTTCTGCGACAAGCTTGGAATCCGTTCATGTTAGCGGTGTAGCTTCGGCCCACATTGTGCGAGTGTCGACTAAGGTCAGGATGAACCTGTTCCTTCTTGTGGTCCTTTCCAGGGGTCCAATGATGTCGACAGCAACCCGTTCAAATGGAGTACCTACTATTGGCATTTGCCTCATAGGTACTGGGGGTGTCAAGTGCTTTGGTGCTACACGTTGGCACTGGGCGCAGGATTTCACGTACCTGATAATTTCAGAGTTCATTCCTGGCCACCAATAGTGGTTTTTTTATTCGCTGAATAGTGGCGTTTTGTCCCATATGTCCGCTAAAGGGAAGAGAGTGCCCCATTTCTAAGATCTGGCTTCTGTACTGCGTCGTTACTAGGAGCTGGTTATTCCCTGTCTCAGGGTCGCCTGTTCTACGATACAATACGCCATCCTTAGAAAAGATGTCTCCGTGGTGTCTGGGGTCCTTAGCTGTGGGCAGTTTAGATATGTGTTTATTGGGAGACCTAAGGAGCCGATTGTGGCAGCGGTAACCACAAGAGGGCAAACTAAGAAGGAGAGAGAGCCTACACCAAATTTGTTGCCGAACGAACTGAAGGAGGCGCAACAAAGGGACCATACTCTGGAGCCCTGCCAATCAATTGACAATTGTTTTGCATCTGGGTCACGAGAGTTTTTTTGGCGTACGGGCTTTCCCGTTATTATGGTGTGTTGCCTCCTCTTGCATCGATCAGCGACGGGCATCTCCTGGGCATGGATGCGATCAGACGTCTGATGTGGGCCTGACGAATTTCTGCCCACTCTTCCTGGAGTGCCTGGAACAGATCACGACGATTGGCTGGAGCAACGTCTCTGCGACAAACACGTCTATGCAG
This sequence comes from Oreohelix idahoensis, assembly GCA_024509875.1. Lineage (NCBI taxonomy): Eukaryota > Metazoa > Mollusca > Gastropoda > Stylommatophora > Oreohelicidae > Oreohelix > Oreohelix idahoensis. The sequence continues at coordinate 696,320 of JAMPIV010000453.1, forward strand.
CTCATCCCACAGGTGCTCAATTGGACTCATGTCAGGAGACAGGGATGGCCAGGGAAGGGTGAGAATGCTGTTGGCAGTCAGGAACTGCGTGGTCAACCGTGCACAATGGGGTCTGGCGTTGTCCTGTTGAAACACAGACCTTTGGACAGCCAAAAGTGGAAGGTCATAGCGTCGAAGAATTTCATTGACGTATCGTTGCGCATTCAAGCCTCCTTCAATGTGTACCAATTGACTCCTTCCGTTGTAACTGATCATTCCCCACACCATTGTACCTCCACCACCGTGCGGCGGAGCTTCATCAACGCAATTTTGGGCAAAACGTTCATTTCGCCTACGGTAGACCCTACGCCGTCTATTATGACGCTGCAACAAAAAGAAAGATTCGTCACTAAACCAGACACGTCTCCATTGATTGTCAGCTGCCCAGGGACGATGCTGGTTGTCCCAAAGAAGTCGATTTTGGCGATGGCGGCGCGTAAAGACAGGTCCTCGGTGAGGTCTTTCTGCCCAAAGTCCAGCGTCATGCAGTCTATTCCGGAAAGTTAGATCAGACACATGACGTCCTGGATGCAATGACTGGGCAGTTGAGGAAGCTGTTGTAAACCTGTCTCTGAGGTAATGAAGCCGAATAAAGCGATCCTCCGCTGCTGTTGTCACTCTGGGTCGTCCACTGCGATGCCGGTCTTCAACTGAGCCAGTGGCTTGGAACCGGTACCAAAGTAGACTGATGGTACTCTGATGCACGTTTAGATGCCTGGCAACCTGACTTTGTCTTTCGCCTGCATGCAGTCGGCCAATAGCAATGTTCCTTAAATTTATCGATAGAGACGCCATAAATGACTGCTTGAAAATGAACTGAATTTTGTGTGTGTAGCGTTATCCTTTTATAGGGTTTCAGTTGCGTTGTCAGTGAATAGTGTTCACCCCAAATTTTGTTGCTTTCACGTGCGCGCAACATGAGCTGTGGTCAAAAATTGCGTCATAAACACTATTGACCACTGCCTTTTAACGATTACAAAAACGAACGCAATTCAGGTCAACACGTGCATTTGACACTGTAAAGAACATTTGAGGCTGGTTTTTATATACCCTAGCACCAAATTTTACTTACAAACTCATAAAAACGCGCCCTCGGATAGTTATGCGTTTCTTTTTTTGAACAGTATATTAACGCAAGATTTTTTTATTGTATGGGAAATAATGATCTGCAAAAAGAGATTGTATTTTGTGTTAAAAGATGTGTGTGTAACCTCTACACCTCACGGTAGCAGGAGAACGACTAAGTAAGTAAGTTTAAAGGTCCAAGTATTAAATGATAAATGTTAATGTCCTATTAAATAAATAAATGTTTTTTAAACACCCTTGTGATACCCGGGTCAGAAAGAGAAGCAAAGAGTAGTACCTTACCAGGTATGTCGTAAAAAACGACTAAGTAAAAGTATGGTACTGTTTTATTGTTAGCTTCTTTCAAGCACTGTGGTAAGTTGGGATTATATAAATATTTATAGGGGACTTAGTGTACTGACTGAGATCAGCTGTGAAGGTATCTGTATCTAATAAGTGTGGTGTGTTACAGATGACCTTACTTTGCTACCACATTTAGACCTCAATCAGACTTATTCTGGAATATTGTGATGACTACGTTGAATGTCTAGGGTTATGATAGTGAGGAAGTGTAAGTTCACAACAACCAACAGACAGATAAACACTTTAATTAAGATTCACAACACTTTACAACACTATGACAAGCACATACATATAACACTCTAGAAGACTAGCTTAAGTAAGTCATGTGTTAACTTTTAAATTATGTATTAATTCCTTTCAATAATAGATATCCTGATCCAACTACAGAGTGAATCAGGAATCACAATCAAATGTAAACACAATCTGTATATACAAACTTATACAAAGGATCTTTGTCCTGACATATAATATGATTACAATATGTGTGTAGGTTGTGATGTAGTTTTATGAGGTAATACTGGCTTTTAAAGCTAGGTTGTTGTTTGTCATCACGACTTCATGTGTTTGTACTTGTGGAAATTATATTGAAGGGTTCACCGTTCTTTTATTTTGTAAAACAATACTGTCCCTCTTGAGTTATTATTACTGTCTATTTTAGAGTGGGTTATACAAGGGTGAGCTGCTCTGGCTGACACAGTCTTAACTTATAGGTCGGCGGCAGGAAAACTGTCTCCTCTGCTCGCTTGCTTCTCAGTTATCTTGACATACACCACTGGTCGATATCTTAGACAAGGAGTCTGCTGCCAGCCCTCTGGATCCAGCAAAACTCAGACCAGGTGCTGCTCTAATACTTCAGTACCACGGTCCCTGAAATAAGAAGGTTGTACCTCCTTCTTCAGAACTAATATATATAATCTATTTCCACACTGAAGTACAGGACATTACAAACACAGAGTTCAGCGCTGTAGGCCAACGGCTATCTTCTCATGTGACAATATACACCAGTATTCCTCTCCCTAATGGTTACAACGTTTCTGCAATTCCAACGTTAATTCCTTCTATATAATAGGATAGGTGTCATGTTACTATTTGGCAATCCCATATATGCCTATGCAGTTATACTCCTCTCTGACAAGCTTTTACATGGTGGAGCAATATCTAGGCTTTGCCTTCTGTTTGCTACTGAACCACACACATACAGACACAATTTATCATTTCATATTCAATTTTCATATAATATTCATATTTATATATATAGGAAATATGTCTAGCTTACCACAATTCAAGGAAATATACACAAGTAACGTTGACTGGCGATGAATTTTGGCACAATTTCGATCTGCCTTATCCCAGGCTTTTATTTAGAAAAATATTAGCTTACTCTCAACGCACTTGCTTCTCACAAAATGTATTTCAAAACTGGCACTGAACTGACGCTTCTAATTGACTATATCGAAGGTTCTAACCAATAAGACAATGTTTCCAAGAGCCTTTGAAAAATTGTTACCTTTCCTGACGTTGCCATTAGCTACAATAATAGTATTTGCAGTTCAACTAATAATGTTTCGCCTTACATATTACTACAGCCAATCAAAACGTATCTAACTTGTTGGCCTCATTTCCCCTAAAGCAGTGTTTCAAACATATGCCATTGTGAGCAAATATGATCTTGTGCTGTCAGACAACCTCACTATAGTATTTTGGCTATGATTTATTAAGTACTAGACTATTTGCGTAACACATAAAATATTCTTTGTCAGCAAGTACTAAGGCACACAAATATATAAGTTTAATGGGGCTAGGTGGCTTCGTTCAAAATATGTATTTTTCTAGGATAGTCGTGTATTTGTTTTTTATTTTTCGAACCGCCACCTGTTCTGCCTTTTCGACGGTTCTGTCAGTATAAAGTCAGGATTTCAGACGTAAAACAGTATTGTGTCATGTTTCCTAATAAGCATTAAACATGTTTTCAAAACCTAACCTGGTATTGGTAGTGTTTTTATTACTGTTTATTTTCAAAAAATCCAGGTCTTCATGCCTTTCACGTTCACTTTTTAATCGCAAGACGACGTGGTAGTATTGCATGCGTTCCTCCGTGCATCTCTCTCTCTCTTCTAAGCCCGTCTGTCTTTTAGGTTAACGTAGTGTGTTATAATGACATTAATGTAGTATTATATCTAGGTCAGTAAGCAGTTTGCGTATCTCAAGGTTTTCTAAGAAACACAGTACCCGTTTTATTTTTAGACACGCGTGTAGTTTATGCAGACGGAGCAGAAAAAGGAGTTTTCTGGTTCAGCCATTATGGCGTTCTACAACACAGGCGTACGCTTTTGTGACCGCACTGTTCTTTTACCATTCTTCTTTCCTTTTATTGAATTACTTCGCTAGGCTTTACATTTACTTTCTAATTTATATATGTGGATTAGAAGTTTTCACGACAAGCACTTACATTAAACGTGGAAGTATATGCATCGTGTTTTTACCTCTTATCAAGCACTGTCATTTTATCTTGCATTTGATTATGATTGTGCGACAGGAGAGCCAGGTGATCGGCAGAATTTGGAGCCGGTTACCCATCCTGTAAAAAGTTTCGAACTACAAGCATTTCAAAAAACATCATAGACAGGTTAGATACAGAATATACGTAAGTTAATTCTGCCACCCAAGACAGAAGACGGTCCTCTGGAAAGGAGGCTCATGAAGCAACCCAGAGAAAGCCAAAAGGATTCTGGATTGCACACTAACATTTTTTCGTCTAAAACAATCTCCTAGATTGACACCTGGAATGTTCGTATTCTAAACAACCAACGGGGCAACTGCTCAGGTGGCTGTAGAAATGAGGAACGACAGGATTTATATCCTGGGAGGTGTGAGAAAAGGGGGAAGAGCATAGAGAAGGAGAAACGGATCGCATGAGAAAAAGCTATGTCCCCAGGACATGCGGAAGAGAGTGTCCACCACACTAAAGAGGTGGCTTAAATGCTGTCTAGGTAAGCAAATAAATCACGAAACTGTGGGGAAGCTGTGGGACTTTGAATTATAACAGAAACATTCAAACAGCCAAAAATAAAATAAAGACAAACATCATCCACTGTTATGCACCAACAAATAATAAAGAAGAATCTGTGAAATGAAGAATTTTACACCAGACAAAGTATCATGGATAAAAACAATAGAAAGGACATCACATATTTTATTGGGGGAATATGTATGCGAAAATATGAACAGACTAGCAACAACCCGTCAAAATTGACAGGTTTTTAATTGCAGCCATCTTATCATTTTTGATCCATAATAATAAGTCTAGCAATAACCCGTCAAAATTGACAGGTTTTTCATTATAGTGTGTTGTTTCTGTTAAATGTATTGCAGACGGTACTATCACTACTGTGGTCATTTCATAGCAGGCGACCGTCATTAGATATTTGTAGGGAAAATTATATGGATGTATTAAATATGAAGACATCGAGTAACCTTCCTAAATGACATGTGGAGCAGTGATAATGATCTAATGGACCGTAAATGGACTAAATAACTAACATTTCTTTTATGACAACATGTCTCGTAATTGTTTAAAAATCTTGCCCTGGTCGACTTACTGCCTCTGAGAAGCCATGGTCGACTTACTGCCTCTGAGAACAACGTTTGAAGTTTGACGAAACTCCAGTTTATGTAATGTTTATCAATTGTGTTGTTGGCTTCTTTCCATAATCAAATTGTTCATGCACACCGTAATTTGCGCACTTTTCTATTTTCGGGAGAGTACATATAAGGGAAACAATACAATTATTGTCTAACTTTCAACCACAATTGTACCCCTTAGCTGTGGTTGAAAGTTAATGTACTCTCTCGAAAATAGAAAAGTGCGCAAATAACGGTGTGCATGCTGTGACCGACCGACCGACGTACTTACGACGGGAATTATGGTATTGGATAACATCGGCTTTGAAAAAATCCGTATAAAAAATGGTTTAGGTACTGTGAGCGAAAATGGGGAACTATTTACAAACGTCTGCACTTCAAATCAAATGGCTATCGGGGAAAACATATTTCCACATTAAAGAATGCATAAAGCAACATGAATATCACCAGACCACCGAACTGAGAATCAGGTTGATTACATATGCATAAACAAGGAGTTATATCATCATTACATGACGTAAATGTATACAGAGAAGCAGATGTGGCTTCTGGTTACCATCTTCTGTTACCCATAACAAAGTTAAAACTCAAGAGATATATAATGTCCATATGTCCATAGACAGCAGTTTAATGTGGATATCTAAGAAATTAAAAACTGAGAGAACCGATTTCGAACCACGTGTACAACAAAAACAAAGTTCTCCAACAGTTGGATTATGTTGCAAAAACTAACCATTGGCGGCAACCAAAAAAAAAAAGAAATTTGGAAAGAGATTTATGGAGAGGTACTAGGGGAAACAACGTAACCCCAAAGCATCTATAACAACAGAAACCATCGACAAGATATGAGAGAGGAAAAACAAGAAAGCAAATTTAAACAGACGCAAAACCAGAAGCTCAAAAGCCAAGGTTCATGAAATGTGCATAGCAGCAAACCAAGAAGTAAGAAGAAATATCAAAACAGACAAAAAGAAATATATCACCGATTTAGCAAGGGAAGCAGAGCAAGCTGCAGTCAAGGAGGGACCTGTACAACAATGTAAGCAAGCAAATGATCTCACCAAAGTCAAGAATGGGAAATTCCTACAAAGTAATGTACAAGAACTAATGAAGAGATGGATAGACCATTTTGAGAACCTTCTCAATAGACCAGCTCCACCAATTCCCACAGACATCCATGCAGCAGAAGAGGACCTACAAATCAACTGTGAAATAAGGAAGAAATAAAGAAATCCATAAGGCTTCTACAAGATTGACAAGCTAATGGTCCAGATCGCGTTCCAGCAGAGGCCATCAAAACATATATTGTTAACTATCCAGTTAGACATTATACACACTGTTTCAGAAACACTGTAAAAGAGAAGAAATAAAAAAGCAGAACGGCAGGATTGTTATCTGGTCAAGTTTCTTGAGACGGGAGATTTACACGAGTGCACAAATTACAGAGCAATAATGTCACTATCAATGACAGGTACAATATTAAAGAATCACATTGAGAGATTACAAGAGTCCATATACAATAAACTGAGATACAATCAAGCAGGTTTTAAACAAATCAGATACTGTGTAGAACACATAGCCCTATTGAGAATAATAGTTGAACAAATTCTGGAATGAATTCATCTACATACATTGGATTTGTGGATTATGAAAAAGCATTTAACAGCGCAGACAGAGAATCACTTTTGAAATTTAATAGGATTTATGGAGTTCCACTGAAGATTACTTACTTACTTAGTCGTTTCTCTTATACCCTGGGGTGTAGAGGTTTACTAGACAGTGTCATACTATCCTATCTGATGTCTTCCTCCTGGCCTGGTTCCAGTCTAGTCATCGGTCCTTCAGAGATTGTCTAATGTTGTCCTCCCAGCGAACTCTGGGTAGTCCTGGAGGTCTGAATCCCTTGCTTTTAGTTTCCCATATTTACCGCGGAAGCCAATCCTATCTCACTATGCAAACATGGCTAAACCAGTTGGAACTGTTCTACTCGAGTATGGAGGCGCTGGGTTTTAACTGCATGGTGCATCGTCTGGTTGCGGATCATGTCTCTTCTTGCTAGTTCAAACACCTTCCTCAGACACTTCACTTCTGAGGTTTGAATCTGGCCTTTTGTGGGATATAGTCATTGCTCATGACTCGCATCAATATGTCAAGACTGGAACATAGGTGGAGCCATATACAGTTGTCTTCGTTTTCTTGCCAATTTCTCTTTAAATAAGGAATCGATTTATTTCCTAAAAATCTCCCAGCTGCTGCTCATCGGATAGCCAACTCTTCTTTGATGCCTCCCTTCCAGTCTATTACAGATTTAAGGTACTTAAAGTGTTTGACCTGTTGCAGGAACTGTTCTTCTGTCATAATCTGACTCCTTTTTTTCTCCCAGCTTAATCTGATGTCTTCTTTCTTCTCGTGATATCACCATGGTTTTTGTTTTTAAGCTGCTGATAACCATACCTCCTTTCTCCAGCCCTTCCTTTCAGACTTGCAGGTTGGATTGAAGATGTGCCTTTGAGTTAGCAATAAAGGTAAAATCGTTGACAAATGCCAGATCTGAGAAATAGACACCTTTCTCATCTTCCTGTACTCCACTGACAATCATTTGTCCTCTCCTTACATGCTATGACGACAACGACCATGAGAGTTAAGACGTATTAGGTGACACAATATCACCCTGTCTTACACCAGTGGTGGAGTGGCTCTGACTTCTTCTGACATGGTTTGACATCCTCACATAATTTCTGCAACTCCTGTAGAAGCTCTGCATAGCAAGATTAGAAGTGCTAGAATGATCTCCCTTTCCAAGCAGTCCCAAATTTTGCTCTAGGGGACCTTGTCAAACGGCTTCTCCAGATCCAAGATGCGAAGATGCATCTAACTTTTATACCCAAAAGCCTGTTCGCTCAGCTCCCCGAGTTTAAAGATACATCCTTGAGTACTTCTGTTTCCTCGGAAGCCACATTGGACCTCATCTAGGAAACAACAATAAAACGTTTTACTGTCATCTGAAATAGAAAATTCACAACTATAGTACTATATATATATATATATATATATATATATATATATATATATATATATATATATATATATATATATATATATATATATATATATATATATATATATATATTATTTATCCTCAACTGGGTTTGTTGCGCCACTCCGAAATCATTGTCTGATATTATTTTTACGAAGGTATGGTTCTGTTTTATTCTTAGCTTCTTTTAAGCACTTACATTCTTTTTAAACCCTTTGAAGCTTTCACTAATACATACGAAAAATACAAGTTCTGAGATTAATGCTCAAATTACTAGTTTTATTATCACTACTGATAATATTAGCTTATCGGACTATTCACAGATTGACAATTTAAATCAATTTGCTAAATTCTAGCTCTGATCATAGTTTCCTGGTGGCCTTGCTGGAATTTCGAAGGAAAGAGCTTGATTAATTGATTCATTTATCCTCTCTACGTTCTGATCACTGACTGCACCTCTATTTAGGCAAATGTGTCCACGTGGACCTTCTTCCTGTTAATTTAGAACGTGGAAGTATATGCATCGTGTTTTTAACCTCTTATCAAGCACTGTCATGTTATATTGCATTTGATTATGGTTGTGCGACAGGAGAGCCAGGTGGTCGGCAAAATCTAGCTTATGCTACCGAATAAATCTTAAGAAAAAACTTGGAATTTACGTGTAATACTTAAGAGAAAAACTGGTACAGCTGTAGTGAGATTTGAACTATTAGATTTAGTGTCACTATGAAGACTATTAACTCTTAGGCCTATTATCAGAATCTAAATTTAAATTTACATTTAGCTGAATACCAGCTGATTTTCTCTGCGGATAGCTAAAAACAGTGATTATATCTTGGATAACTAACTCCTGTTTTATTCTGATGTCCAATTGTCGGCTCCGAGCCTGTCCAGTCATATTTCAGGTTTCAGCAGAGATCTAACCGCTATGAATTTGGATCACGTTGATAGCTGTCTTACATCATCTTACTGAGGGAAACTTAACGATTCCTCAGATATTTCATCTCCGCTGCTTAGTACATTGTCCTGCATTTGGTGAGCCGCTCCGCCGGCGAAGCATTCTGGGTCTATCAATATTTAGTTTTAGCCTAACTGGAAATTTGAGAGTGCCTGCGTTCCGAAGGCCCTAATCTGTGAACTTTGTTGGGATAGCAGAGAGAGAAAACAAAGACAGTAGGTCTCTTAATAGGATTTCCTGTGGTGGTAATAAAAAGATGATCGAGTGAATGATAGGATGGTTCAATGTTTAAAAATAAAAACTGCGAATCCGGTTAGAAATATGAGCTACGGCCAAAAATAATGATAGAGGAGAAATTAAATCGTGAAAAATTAGTCGTGGAAAAGAATATGAAAAATGTAAGAATTAAGAAAAACCAGAACGAAAGACTGACAAATAAATTAATGGGCGGAGTCATCTTGTCAGTCAGGCAACCCGTGTTATGTGTACACCAATAGCTTCTAGGACTTCAGTTCACATCTTTAACATAAGTCTAAGATATACATGATTGCTAAAAATTTTAATAATGTTTGAAAATAATTCTAATAAAACTTATTACTTGACACCGCTATAGAAATTAAAATCAGTTCATAAACAACAAATAGTCAGTACATTTATCTGTCGCACGGTTTGAAAAAAATATACGATAGGAAACACTAACGGAGCGATACAACAGGATGCAATCTGATCATCAGAAGTAGTCCCCCCACTTTCGATCAAGTGTTAAAGCCTCCTAATTTGCTTTACACTTTAAGGGCGGCGGGCCTACTTGGGTCATGACCCCAAGTGTCAGCCTCCTGTTATCTTGTGCAGAGAATTGAGCCCACTCCATCTTGGTTGCAGCTTTCAAATTCACTCCTATTTTCTGCCAGCTGGAGGCAGTAGTGAAAGTAACCCCTATGTTGAAAACAAATAACTGTCCCGAGTTCCATAGCCCTTTGCGGTTGTTTCACAGCCAGCACGATGCCTTTCCCGCAGTTTCGCTGAGCCTCTTAAGTTCCCTTGTTCTTGGCTGTCCCCTCAACCCCAATAGTTTCAGTAGATCATACACTGAGGTAGCCACTAGACCTCTTGCATCCACCTCAACAGCTATGATCATTGCTGTGAACCCATCGTCTCTCAAGTCCGCGGCCAGATCATATGCTTGGCCACTTTGAACGAGTGTTGCTCGTCCAATCTGGATACAAATGGCACGGTCAGCTCAATCATTATAATCTGGTGCAATGACGAGGAATGTAGCACTATTTCTGGCCGTCTTCTAGATCTTCTGATACTCTCTGGATATACCCCTAGCCTAGGTAGGTCTATTTCCATATCGCAGTCATTTGTAAAGTCAAGCAGAGGTGGTAAATTGCTACTTGATTTACTTGGTTTTGGATGTGCTGACTTTCCTGCTCTCAGAAGGTATGTAATTTAGGTTCTCAGTCTGACTTTGCTGTTTGCCTTCACCCTTGCCAAGTATGTTGTAGCAACCAATTCATTTAGTACTCTGATATGGTGCCATGTGTATCGCCCTTGCTCTAATGACACCTTGCAAGCTGAGAGCACGTGTTCAAGTGTCTACCTCTCATGGCACATGGGTACTGAGCATCATCAGACTTTCACCTTCTCACAACGTTTGCGGACGATGGCAGGAGGTCATACATTAATCTAATAATGAAGCTAAGAGGAGCCTCATGCCATATATCATTACATGTCAAGGACTTTTGCAGGGTTCATTCCCATGTAGTTCATTGGCCTTATTGAGCCTGCTGTAGTGGTGTTTGATGGTATTGTATGATGGTGATATTACTAAATGTAATTGTATGAGGCCAGCTGTGAAGGCTCCTGAGATAAAATGTAGTTGTGAATTGTCAGAAGGCCTTTCTTGCTACCACTACGACCTCACACTTAATTTTTTTTTTTTTATGAATGTGGCTACGTAAAGTGTCTAGGGTTATGATATGTAGTGTGGTGTAATAGGTTATAGATATACCCACAGATATTTAACAAGACTAATAATATTAATAAATGTTAAAATACACTGAACTAACTCACGTGTGTAAAATTTTTTGATAGAATTATATTACATTTATTTTGTTCTGGATCAATTTTTTAGGTTGACCAGAACTTAAAAGGATTTAGAGATTATGAAAGAAATGCATGGAATATTATATCATAAATGCAATAGTGTACATATATATGTACTATACTAGTTAGTTTTATTAAAATGTTCTAGTAGTCATCTACTTGGGAGGATAGTTAATGTTTGTGCTGTTGGGGTGGCCTCATCACACCTGTCTATATTGACTACACAGTGTCCAGAAAATGGTGGGAATTTTTATGGGGATATTAGTAACTACAAAGCGTTGGTGAATGTCCAGCAGACCAGAGGCTCACTCATCTTGTAGTTGTAGCTCTGGTGCTGAAATCAGGTGGTCCCACCTCTCCGTGCTGGCGGGCAATAATGGTGGTCTCTGTCACAAGTACTGCACAGATACACTCGAGTAAAGTCACCAACTGAATAGACACTGCTTTGTTGACAACAGAAACTCACAGCTCTGCAATCAAAGTATGGGCCATGTGTCAAAATCTATTCTCTACCCACGTCTGGACACAACACTGACACAACAACCACATCATACAGACAGGTCAGATCTCTCTGACCAAACAGCACATTTACCATGGTGGTTTTACATCAGATAGATCCTCCCAGACTATAGATTCTGAAAAATATTTATTAGTTTTCTGCCCTAAAAGAGGATAGGTAATATGTTTCATTATTCTCAACACTTGATCTGTCTTGCCTAACCCTTGCTGGAGTTTATGTATATTGTTGGTCCCTAGACCCTGACTAGGGCGGGGGGTCTAGAGCAAATCCCTACTTGTTTGTAAGGCTAGATTTCGATATGGCAGTATCAAATCACTCGAACATGAAACAATATTCAAAATATATAAGGAAATAATTTCAATCTTACCAGATTATGAATAAATAACACAGAAATGCTAGCAAAACTCAGCTGAGCTGCTGGCTATAGTATGGCGTCCCTAAACTTCTTTCACTTTCTTTCATATGGAAATCACCACACTTTAAAATCTGTGTCTATCACTGAACAACTATTGAGAAATGACCCCAAATCCGCGTCTAAGCGCCGACAATATGCTTGTCTGTGGCCAATCACTGCCTAGGTTTTTTTGAATTTCAAATTTCCTACACTAAAGTCATTTCAGTCATGCTTCAGTCAAGTATGGATGGTTATCTGTTAGTCTGTCCGTCTCTACTTGTGTTTCTACAAAAATGTACTTGATTTTTGAACCAACCTTTCTCTCCCATCCAAAATTTTGTCGTTAAAAGTTATATTTAGACACAGCTACCACAAATATCCCTTCTCTTCCATACTAAGTAGATTTGAACACCTGCGTCTCGAGGTCGTGTTTTTTTTTTTTGCAAATAGCGACACTTTTAGATTCAATACAGTCTGTCGATGATGTGAACAACACTGTCTTTTGTCATTATCTTCAATATTATCTATCCGTCTGTAAAATTAAGAACATATTAGTTCACTGCTCAGAATGGGCCATCCGGCCAGCTAATTTTTATATTCCTAACATTAATATTAAGAAAAAAGTACTTTTTAATTTTTGTAATATTCCAAACATCTGCGTTTTAGCCGCTGAATTCAAATCAAGGGCTTGGTATCGCAAAAGCGTCCAATAAATGACTGTGGCGTAACATATCTATGGTCCCTTCTGTCGAGTTGCTTACTTTTTATGTCAACTTGGGAAACGTGACTTTTCTCCGTTTCCCCCCCAATTGCGTCTCCTTAGCCTTTCTAGTCTCACGCAATCTTTCCAGTCATATTTTTTTCCTTTTTGATCCGCCGTTCCCCTCCTGTCTAGCAAGTCAATTTTTATGGAGGATGATGACCCGCGGTCTAGGCGATCATGTACATCAGCAGCCTACGCATTATGTTTTTATCCTTAAATGTTATCTTTGGAGGTATTTTACCGTTGTATCTCTGTCAATTTCACTACACATCTCCCCACTTGAAAACATGCCTATGGCAAGTTCCAAAACCAGCGATACACATAGGTAAAATTACTCCTCACGTCTGCCACTACTCTAATTTTGATCACAGGGGTGCCGACTGAGGAAATCTGCACCGACATTCAATTTGCCTGGGATATATTGGATACTAAACTGATAAGGTTGAAGCAATAAAGACCACCTCAGCAATCTTGCGTTTTCATGCTTAGCCTGAGACAAGAACACGAGAGGCTGATGGTCCGTCTCCACCACAAAAGTCCTACCATACAGATAGATTTGAAACTTCTTTATTGCCCAGATTAATGCTAAACATTCTTTTTCGCTTGTGGAGTATCCTTGTTCCGCCTTATTCAATTTGCGGCTTGCATAAGCGACTGGTTTCAGTTCCCCATCAGGTGAAGATGATCTTTGCAACAAAGCCCCTCCGAGTCCTACATTACTTGCATCGGTTCTTAAGACAAAGTCCTGTGTCAAATCAGGCAGTTTGAGAATAGGCTTGCTAGTGAGTTTTTCCTTTAACTCTTGGAACGCTAGTTCACATTGTGCAGTCCAAATAATTTTATCTGGAAGTCCCTTGCGAGTCAGATCAGTCAGAGGAGCACAAATAGCGTTAAAATTTTTGATGTATTTCTGATAAAATCCGCATAACGACACGAATGATCGCACGTCCTTTTTTGTTTGCGGCCTAGGTGCTCTCTGCAGTTTTTCCAAGTTCTTAGGATCAGGGGTCATATTACCCTGATATACAGTGTGTCCCAAGAATTCCAACTCTTTGCATCCAATACAACATTTTGTTGGCCTAGCAGTTAAGTTCGCCTCCCGAAGTCTATCAAACAACATCTCCAGAGCTTCAATGTGTTCTTCAAATGTCTCTGTGGCGACGAGAATATCATCCATGAAATTCGTGATACATGGGTTATTCAGGGGATCCAACAATTTGCGCATCATCCTTGAAAACACACTCGGAGCATTTTTCAGTCCGAATGGTAGCATATTGAATTCATAATGTTCATCCGAAGTGCTAAAAGCCAAATAAGGTCTCACTTCAGGCTTCACTGGGATCTGGTAATAGCCTTTACTAAGATCCACCTTTGAAAAGTATTTTGCCTTGTTCAGTCTGGCAAATAACTGTTTTGTGTCTGGTAATGGATCCACTTGTCCTTCTGTGACAGCATTCAGTTTCCTGTAATCTATGCACAGTCTGTGTTCCCCAGACGGTTTTCTCAACAAAACGACACTAGAACTAAAAGATGATTCACTGTGCGAAATAATCCCCTCCTTCAACAAATACTCTATTTCTTCCTTCAATGCCTTCTCCTTCGCGAACGGAATAGAATAGGCTCTCATACAGATTGGGTTTGAGTCTACCAGTTTCATGTCATACTGTAGCAAATTTGTATGGCCTGGTTTATCTGTTAATACATCTGTATGTTCCTCCAGAACCTGTTGAACTCTCTCCTCTGGTTAGTCACTTACTGACTTACCTGTCTCAGGTGTCTTGTACTTTGTGATGTGTTGTTTCACAAGGATGTAATGGGTATTCATGTGAGGTGAGTGGTTCTTTTTGCATCTGGGTTGCAATAGCCAAGGTCAATAAGGGGGTGCTTTCCTGGAGTGGTCTGTCCAGATACTTCTTTAACAGGTTTACATGATAAACTTTTTCCTTCCCCTTTTTGTCAATTTTATAGTTTGTTCTAGACACCTTCTCTAGAACCGTATATGGACCTTGCCAACCAATTTGTAATTTATTCTGGCTTCCGGGTAGTAGAAGCAGCACCTTCTCTCCGACTGCCAGTTCCCTGTCCTTTGCCTTCCTATTAAAATATGCTGCATGTTTCTTCCTGGCTTGTTTCAAATTATCATTTGCCAGTTTCCATCCAGCTTTCAAACGAGTGGTCAGTTCGTTCACATATTGATACGATGAGGTAACAGTCTCTTCCGCCTTCTCATCTGTCCAGGTCCTTAATAGAGCTTCTAATGGACCTTTTATTGGCCTCCCAAATAGCAGAGTTGCGGGAGCCATCCCGGTTGAACTATGTGGTACCTCCCGGTACGCAAACAATGCGGCGGGCAGGAATTGATCCCACAGATCCGGTTTTTCGTGTGCCAGCTTTCTCAGGATAGAAATGAGAGTCCCGTTGAACCTCTCTACCTGGCCGTTCCCTTGTGGATGGTACGGACTACAATGAAAGTGCCTGGCTTGAAATAGCTTAAAAACTTCTTCCGTTAGTTTCCCCTTGAACTGAGAACCATTATCCGTCAAGATTTGATGCGGGAATCCTAATCGGGTAAATATTGTAAGTAGTGCCTCTGCTACATGTTTTGAATCAATTGATGGCAGGGCTACCGCCTCTCCCCACATAGAACAAGTGTCCACCAGAGTAAGGATGTAACTGTTCCTCCTCTTGGTCCGAGTGAGAGGTCCTACAATATCCACTGCAACCCTCTCAAAAGGTGTTCCCACTATGGGCATTTCCCCTAGAGTTGCAGGAGCAGTCCAGTGCTTTGGAGCTACCCTTTGACATTCTGGGCAGGATTTGACATATCTTTTTATATCCTCCGTTATCCCTGGCCAGAAGTAATGACAAGCTATACGCTGTCCTGTGGCGCTGATCCCCATGTGACCACTGAAGGGAATCGCATGCCCGAGTTCCATCACTTTATCTCTATATGAAGTGGGAAGAACCAGCTGGTTGTGACCATTTGTTCCAGTTCCGGCCTTCCTGTATAAGAGTTTGTTCTTCATGAAATATTCCCCCTTGCTCGGAGGTGTGTGGCATTTGGGCAATTTTTTAAAACAGGGCTTGAGTGTCCTATCCTCAGCCTGCGCCTTCCTCATCTCCTCTGGATGAGCATTTATAGGTTCACCTTCTTCCTCCTTCTTCTGTGACCTGGTCTGCACTGTCGCCATGATCACAGGTTTCTCGGGATTCCCCAAGAAGACGTATCTACACCCCAATATCAGAGGGTAGATTGGTTCATCTATCACTGCTGCTCTGATTTCTCCTTCCACATAGCGAGTTTTCACCGTTATCCTTGCGATGGGAAGTGTCATGAGTGGTATGTCCTTAGTCGCCCCTTGTATTTCCACTGTTTCTGTGGTATACTGACTTGGGTCCACTAGGCTAGACTTCACAACTGAATCATAATCCAAACCTGTATCATAAAGGCACCTTATGGTGACCCCATTACAAATAACATCCTCACAAACTGGGGGTGATAAGGTTCCTGTTGTCCCTTAGGATTAACCTTTAATCTTTGCGTCCCCGACTTCATTGCAGCAATGTTTGAAGGTTTCCTTCTACAAAATTCGGTGTTATGGTTATCCTTCTTGCACCATTTACACCATCTTTTTCCTTGGTTCAACGGTTTTCTTTCATTGAACTTTTGGTCATTGAACTGTGAGTTTCTGTCGCGATAGTCATTTCTTGGCCGCTCAAAGTTTGTCCTACCTTTATTTCCCTGCTCTCTATTATCAAATTTATTAAATTGCTGTGGAGCTTTAAAATTGTCTATGTGCTTCTTTTTAGCACCACTTACCTCTGCCTGGGCTGCCTGATACCTCTCAGCAACATTTAAAATTTCCCCCAACTTCTCTGCACCTTGTTCCATGAGAAATTTTCTCATGTCTGGAGCCATGGACTCTCTCAATTGCTCAATCATGATCATTTCTTTAAGATCTTGGGTCTTCCCCAGAGCCGTCCATTTCTCCAAATAGGTTTCTAGTCTAGCAGAGAATTGGTGGTATGTCTCCCCAGACAACAGTTTGGCATTTCTAAATTTCTTACGATAAAATTCACCATTCTTCTCGTACCTTAATAACAAAGCCTGCTTTAACATGTCATAATTGTCTTGGTCTTCCCTGTTCATTTTGGCAAATACTTCATAAGAAGTACCTCTCAATCCCTGTGATAGCTTTAAACTCCACCTCTCTCTCTCTAACCCATATGTAGTAGCTAATAACTCAAAACGTCCTAGGTACCCCTCTATGTCATCGTCTTTTTCAACAAAATGGTCTAAATGAAACCCCATAGCTGAGTTTGAGGCTCCCAGACTGGGCGTAGCATCTGAGGCAAAAGGGCTGGCACCATTTTCAGGAGCCTGGCCTTGTAATTCCAGCTCCCTTAGTCGTAATTCGTGCTCCCTTTGCAACCTTCTATCTTCTGCCTCCCTTTCGGCAGTCAACCTTTTTTCTTCTGCCTCCCTTTGCTGTCGTTTTTCTTCTGCCTCCCTTTGCTGTCGTTTTTCTTCTGCCTCAATCTGCAGCCTCTTAATTTCTCTCAGCCTCAATTTGTAACCTCTTCTCTTCAGCTAACCTTTCAGCCTCTAATTTTCTTTCAGCCTCTTTTTCTAATCTCCTTTCTTCCCGTTCAATATATTTATCACATTCAGCCGTTACGTATTGAATTAAAATTTGACCATCCATTCCCATCTCCTTCGCGGTGAGCACAGCAGCTGATCTAAATTTTGCCAGCTCCGCCATACTTTTTAGACAATATAATAATATACAAGCTAAATCTCTAACCAGTAAATACACTAAGTACTTCTTATGACTATAGTCTAACTAATTCTAACTAACCAGTTAACTAATTAATTATTACTGGCTGTGAAGATTCACCAACTTTTATCTGCAGGGACACTTTTAATTTTAAAGGAAATTTTACAATTTATTTCCCTACTTTTATTTCTCCCACCAGGAGATCCTAATATTACTGTTGGGCTAATTATCCCTGGACAAGACCCCAATATATGTAGTGGTGTTTGATGGTATTGTATGATGGTGATATTACTAAATGTAATTGTATGAGGCCAGCTGTGAAGGCTCCTGAGATAAAATGTAGTTGTGAATTGTCAGAAGGCCTTTCTTGCTACCACTACGACCTCACACTTAATTTTTTTTTTAATGAATGTGGCTACGTAAAGTGTCTAGGGTTATGATATGTAGTGTGGTGTAATAGGTTATAGATATACCCACAGATATTTAACAAGACTAATAATATTAATAAATGTTAAAATACACTGAACTAACTCACGTGTGTAAAATTTTTTGATAGAATTATATTACATTTATTTTGTTCTGGATCAATTTTTTAGGTTGACCAGAACTTAAAAGGATTTAGAGATTATGAAAGAAATGCATGGAATATTATATCATAAATGCAATAGTGTACATATATATGTACTATACTAGTTAGTTTTATTAAAATGTTCTAGTAGTCATCTACTTGGGAGGATAGTTAATGTTTGTGCTGTTGGGGTGGCCTCATCACACCTGTCTATATTGACTACACAGTGTCCAGAAAATGGTGGGAATTTTTATGGGGTATTAGTAACTAAAAGCGTTGGTGAATGTCCAGCAGACCAGAGGCTCACTCATCTTGTAGTTGTAGCTCTGGTGCTGAAATCAGGTGGTCCCACCTCTCCGTGCTGGCGGGCAATAATGGTGGTCTCTGTCACAAGTACTGCACAGATACACTCGAGTAAAGTCACCAACTGAATAGACACTGCTTTGTTGACAACAGAAACTCACAGCTCTGCAATCAAAGTATGGGCCATGTGTCAAAATCTATTCTCTACCCACGTCTGGACACAACACTGACACAACAACCACATCATACAGACAGGTCAGATCTCTCTGACCAAACAGCACATTTACCATGGTGGTTTTACATCAGATAGATCCTCCCAGAC
Source organism: Oreohelix idahoensis (assembly GCA_024509875.1). NCBI lineage: Eukaryota > Metazoa > Mollusca > Gastropoda > Stylommatophora > Oreohelicidae > Oreohelix > Oreohelix idahoensis. Next base: position 715,181 of record JAMPIV010000453.1, read on the forward strand.
TATAGATTCTGAAAAATATTTATTAGTTTTCTGCCCTAAAAGAGGATAGGTAATATGTTTCATTATTCTCAACACTTGATCTGTCTTGCCTAACCCTTGCTGGAGTTTATGTACATTGTTGGTCCCTAGACCCTGACTAGGGCGGGGGTCTAGAGCAAATCCCTACTTGTTTGTAAGGCTAGATTTCGATATGGCAGTATCAAATCACTCGAACATGAAACAATATTCAAAATATATAAGGAAATAATTTCAATCTTACCAGATTATGAATAAATAACACAGAATTGCTAGCAAAACTCAGCTGAGCTGCTGGCTATAGTATGGCGTCCCTAAACTTATTTCACGTTCTTTCATATGGAAATCACCACACTTTAAAATCTGTGTCTATCACTGAACAACTATTGAAGAATGGCCCCACTTTCGCGTCTGAGCGCTAATAATATGATTGTCTGTGGCCAATCACTGCCTAGGTTTATTTTAAATTTCAAATTTCCTACACTAAAGTCATTTCAGTCATGCTTCAGTCAAGTATGGATGGTTATCTGTTAGTCTGTCCGTCTCTACTTGTGTTTCTACAAAAATGTACTCGATTTTTGAACCAACCTTTCTCTCCCCTCCAAAATTTTGTCGTTAAAAGTTATATTTAGACACAGCTACCACAAATATCCCTGCTCTTCCATACTAAGTAGATTTGAACACCTGCGTCTCGAGGTCGTGTTTTTTTTTGCAAATTAGCGACACTTTTAGATTCAATACAGTCTGTCGATGATGTGAACAACACTGTCTTTTGTCATTATCTTCAATATTATCTATCCGTCTGTAAAATTAAGAACATATTAGTTCACTGCTCAGAATGGGCCATCCGGCCAGCTAATTTTTATATTCCTAACATTAATATTAAGAAAAAAGTACTTTTTAAATTTTGTAATATTCCAAACATCTGCGTTTTAGCCGCTGAATTCAAATCAAGGGCTTGGTATTGCAAAAGCGTCCAATAAATGACTGTGGCGTAACATATCTATGGTCCCTTCTGTCGAGTTGCTTACTTTTTATGTCAACTTGGGAAACGTGACTTTTCTCCGTTTCCCCCCCAATTGCGTCTCCTTAGCCTTTCTAGTCTCACGCAATCTTTCCAGTCATATTTTTTTCCTTTTTGATCCGCCGTTCCCCTCCTGTCTAGCAAGTCAATTATTATGGAGGATGATGACCCGCGGTCTAGGCGATCATGTACTATTCGCAGCCTACGCATTATGTTTTTATCCTTAAATGTTATCTTTGGAGGTATTTTACCGTTGTATCTCTGTCAATTTCACTACACCTGCTGCGCCATTTTTGCATCTTCTTATCATTCTCAGCTTCTCGTATCTCCTGATTTACCATGTCTTTGCGTTCCCTGTTTGATGCTCTGGGCAACTAGCGGATGTCACTGTCGCAGAGAGATTTATGATTAATAAATTTCTATATTCTTTTCTTATTCTACCCGTGTCTTCTACTTTATCATCGCTCTTTTATCTTTTTTTTTCGCATTCGTTTGATTGCGAAAAAAAAAAAAACTCTCCCGTTCAACTTTTGCCTGTTTATTTTCTCATTTTAGCAACGCATTTGTATTGCGTAAGCCCAGTCCCTGGGTGAGAACGAAATCGTGTGAATTCGTTCTCGACAGACATATGTTGGCAAACAATCGTCTAGCTTTTCCCCGGATACAGCGCTTCTATGGTTAACTAGTCTCGGTGATGGGTGTCATATGAAACACATGCATCGCTTGGGAATAACCATAGCTAGCGGCAGGTGTTAAGACGCGCATTGGCAGTTTATGGCCGGCGTCTGAGTTAATGTGAAGTGTTAAGACGGGACTATTTCGGGTTTTGGAGAAATAGCGTGGGATCCTTTGTCTGTTTTCAGATATCTACACCAGTAGTTTAGATTTCATTGCATTTCAGACTCCGCAGTTCTCTAGACATAACCTAGCTACGTTCTAGAAATCACTTTATTTAAGTAGAATTTCTCAGTTTCGTTGGAGGAAATAGTCTAAGTATGCTGTGCGAGGTAACTATATTTGTGGTGAAGTGGGAGGTTATAAATATTTATAGGGGACTTAGTGTACTGACTGAGATCAGCTGTGAAGGTATCTATATCTAATAAGAGTAGTGTATTATAGATAACCTTACTTGCTGCCACATATATATATATCTCAGTCAGAATTATTCTGGAATAGTGTGATGACTACGTTGTATGTCTAGGGTATGTGTATGATGAAGTGTAAGTCATAACAACAACAGACAGATAAACAATTTAATTTATTCCACCACACTTGACAACACTGTGACACTCACATACATATAACACTCTAAAGGATATCTTAAAGGAGTCACTGATAACTTTTCAAATAACAATATGTATTCATTGCTGTCATGAATGAATATGTGTCCTGATTCAAATACAAAGGGAACCAGGAATCACAATCAATTTTAATTACAAGTTATATGTACAGAATTTATCAATATGAATATTGTAGTGACATATATTATTAAAAGTATCCTATGTGTGTCAGTTGTGTAGTAGTAATATGAGGTAATACTGGTTTTGTTTTGTTCAAGCTCTGTTGGTATTTGTCATCATGACTTCAATAGTTTGTCTTTATTGGAACTAGTACTGGAGATGTTCTCAGTTCCTGATATTAAAACAATTTAATTCCCCTCTTAAGTTTATGTTACAATGTTATTTTAAGATGGGGGTACATAATTTTGAGCTCAGCTGGCCACATCAGCTTATCTTGCGTGATGGCGGCAGGAAAAGACTCCTCTGCTCGATTTCTCCCCTGGGCTCTGGAGACACCTCACTGATAGCTAAATGGACCAAGGAGTATGCTGTCCGACTCTGGATTCAGCAAAGCTCTGACCAGGTGCTGCTCAATACCATCAAGACCACGGTCCCTGAAAACAAGAAGGATGTACCTTCTACTTCATAACTAATTGATACTCTAGTTCTACACTGAGCACAATACATCACAAACATTGAGTTCAGAGCGTTAGGCCAACTGTCAGCTTCATCTGAAATACTTTATACCAGTATTTCCCTCCCTAATGGTTACTACGCCTCTGCAATTCCAGCATTATTTCTGTCTAATCAATAATCTAGGTGTCAGTGTACTGTTTGGCCATTCCATGCCGTTTTACTTTCCTCCGACACCTTCTGTTCAGGCTGGAGCATTATAGGCTTTACATCATGTTTGCTACTGAACTACACATATATACAGGCATAAATTAACAATTCACATTCAATTTTCATTAAAAGATACTGAATGTTTCAAGCTTACCACAATTCATGGAAATAAACACAGATACGTTGACTAGCAATGAATTCTGGCACAAATACTGGCACAAATTCCCATCTGCTTATGTTCCAGGCTTTTATTTAGCAAAAATATGAGCTGGCTTCAACGCACTGTTGCTTTATCAAGCTTATTTGAACTAGTGGTCTCGAACTAACGCTCCTAAGTGATTATATCAGCGAGTCTGGCCAATGGAGCCACGTTTCGACAAGTGTTTGAAAAAATTTTACCTTCCTACGTCTCCCCTAACAACCAAAGATAGTATTTATAGTCCGACCAATCGTGTTTAGTCTTATATTTGTTGCGCTCCAATCAATTTGGAGTTTACATGGTAGGCTATTTCCGTACGTAAGGTTTTTTCAAACACGTTATAAAAAAAATTTTATGAGCAGAAATGATTTCATGCTGTCAGGCATCCCCACTATTTTATTTTGGTTATAACTTGTTAATTCCTAGACTATTTGCGTAACGTTTTACATATTCTTTGTCAGCAAGCCCTAAGGAACCCAAATATACAAATTTAAAAGAGCTAAGTGGCTGCGTTCAAAATATGCAATTTCTTCTACCTCCTGTTTCGAAGATGTGCTGTCTGGGTACTGTAATGTTTTCAAACGTAAACCCATCTATTGTCATCTTTTCTAATAAGCGTTTCCCAGGTTTTTTTAAAACCTAACTCTGGGAAGGTTAGTGTTTTTATCACTGTCCGTCCGAAAAAGTTAGTGCATGTGGCCTTACACGCGTGATAGTAGTAATTGTGTATCGCGTTACGCTTGTTGGGGTGGCATTAATAGCGAGACGCGTGTTTAATTTTGCATGCGTTCGGCTTTCTGCCTCTCCCTTCTCTCTATCCTGCTTTATCTGTCTTTTAGTTACGCTGTGTATAAAATGGTATGAATGAAATATTAAAATTAGGTCATTGTTCAGCTTGCGTATCTCAAATGTTTTTCCAAGAAATACAGCACACGTTTCATTGAAGAAAGCGGGTAATAATATAGTAGGCTTTTACTATCAACGTGAAAGCGTTACAATTTGCAGACGAAGCATAAAACAAAGGGGATTTTGCGTACAGCCATTTTGACAGCACTGTTATTTTACCATTGCTCTTTTCTTTATTAGAATTTATTTGTTAGGCTTTATATTTACCTGATAATTTATATATGTGGATTAGAATATTTCACGACAATATTGATAGTGTTTGTGAGCGATTTAAGTGATAAATCGCCTATTATATTTCACTAGTTAATTTCTGTGTAGAGTGATTAAATGATAATTTAGTTATATTCTCTACTTTACGCGTTACAGTGGATAGCAGAATAAATTATATTTGTAGCTTAAACTCATTGAGCTATAATTAAATTTAATTAAACTGCTAGTAACCAGTAGAGAATATTTTAACTAAACTAAATTAATGCACTGAGTCATCATTGAGTATTGACGAAATATGTACGTATTTCTAATTCATGAGGATTGATTTTTGGTAATGACTATAACTTATTTCACGGGAGTTTTAAACGATAAGACAAGCTCTAAGCTTGCAGTTTAGAATTTAAGTTATAACCGACGTAAATATATATATATATATATATATATATATATATATATATATATATATATATATATATATATATATATATATATATATATATATATATATATATATATATATATATATATGTTATGGTACACGAGGTAGACATAGGATATGTGTATAATATTAGGTATTCTATATGTTTTTCTTTATACAGTATTCTGGGGTAAGCCCAACCTTTACCAGCGGTATAGTACATATGAGATAAATCTGAGAAGAAAAACATTTGTGTCCTTAAATATGTGGGTTTACCAACAAAAAAACAAAACTGTCTGGCAGTGCGTTTGAATCCAGAAACGACAGAGTACCCATTTTCACAAACTTTAAGACTAAATGAAGTAACTGGGCCGATCGCGCCAGATTAAATTCTTACTAAAAATCTCTAGTACATGCAGCCCTGTGGCGAACTATAATTAAAAAATAACATTTCCGACATTTTGACTAATTGTGGTGTGACCAAGAACATATATACATATTGAGAGAAGTTATCAACCTGACATTTCCGAAGTACTGGAAACCTCGAGTTCTGACACTGTGAGCCCGTTTAATATTTCTTACCTGAACTGATTCAAGGGACACGAACAGTAATCTGAAAATATAGTTAAAGTGAAAGCTCCCCGGAAAATTGGATGAAACCTGATCTGCAGAGCTGGGTTTCACTTTTACCAAACGAAATACAGATTTACGTTACGGTGTGTGTGTCCTGAAGTTTGCGCCAGACGGCGAACGCCAGCCAGATTGTAGGTAAGAATGTACGACAGGGGCCCCTGCTGATTGAACCGAGTGAAAGCGGAACGAGTGATTCTTTCAATTTGTTGTATTTATGCACCCACTTTGAAATTTCTTATGCACGTTGTTGCTAATGATATTTCCCTCGTAGAATAGATTAATGTAACAACTCTGTTCTTAACCTTAGAGGGAAATCTTAGACTATAGCGTATGAATCCGTGACTCTTTGGAGCTATCACTTTTCTTCTAACAGGATCGTGGGCTAAACATCGGGGGAAAAGATTATACCTATGGGTCTATTATTCTTTCAGTAATTCATTAACCTATGTGTAATTATATGTGTTTGATAAGCAAACTTATTTGTTGTGGACAATTTTCTTTATGTTAATAAAATTTACATAAACTTATACCAGTGTGTTAGTCAGTTTGTCCCCAAATACCCATACTCCATTGTTACAGTTTCCCGTATGTGTGTCTAACTGTCGTCACTTGTGTGTGTGTTTATGTGAGTGGTATATATACATATATTAATATATATCATAATAGACAGTCTGACTCCTCTAAATCTGTTGTAGAAGATAAGCTGAAAGAGAGAAGATTCTCGATTTCAGGGACAGCCTCTATTAGTTTCTACCATCTCACTCGTAAAAACTATTTTCTTATATCTTCTCTCACTGAGTCACCTCATGTTCTAGTTCTATTCAGAAGGGACCAATCTAAGTCTTAATTTACCTATCATAAATTCTACGACAGTCACCATGGCCAAATCCCCGTCTATTCGTCTGTGTGTATCCGATTACCTCCCTCAGCTTGAGCGACTCTTCGGCAGCACCAACAGCTTCATCCACTTTCCACTTCTTCTAGTTTTCAGTGTGGGCCGAATGAACATAACTACGTCATCTGCTGACTCGCACAGCATCATTGCGAGTCTTGTATTTCCTGCTTTGTATTCTTCAACAGCCGATTTGAAAGAAAGCACACGCTTTGCCTTCGTGAAGTACAGTGCTACGTCTGACAGACCTGGTGGTACTCCTAGCCATTTCCTCATGAATATGTAGACTTTTGCTCTATAGATTCCACTGCACTGGTGTTTATTTCATATATAAGCAGTGGCCATAGAAATTTAGGTATCAACTTGAACTTGGGGCACCACAGTTTGAGCTTTCCAAAGAGTCTGCTTTGGTCTGTCTATGATCTATAGTCCCCTGTGTGCTATTTATATTGTCTGTTGACCTGCTTTTGAGTCTTTTAATGAGGCATCATACACCGTGCCAAGACTTAACAGGTTCCTCAATGACAGTAGGGATTCGTTGGTTTGAAAGCATGAATGTAACCTCAGATGTCTTCCCTTTCCTGACTGATAGGCTTTTAGACTTCTTAGGTTTGAAGCCCATTCTGCACCAGCTGACTAGTTCATCCAGACGTGCTAACATTCTTCTGGCCTGGTGGTCATCTGATGTCAAAATTGTTGTGTCATTCATGAATGCTTTGAGCCGTGGCATGTGACACCTTCCATTGATCTTTGGACCTATCGCAAATCCTTCAGCCGCTTTGTGGATTACCTGAATAGCCAACATGAATAGTCTCGGAGAGATAATTATTAAAATACTATGACAAAAGACATCCACCCAACAATAGCTAATAATATTACCGTGGAAATTTCGTACTTACTTATAAACTAAAAGTGTAGTATTTAAGCCCAAAAAAAAATCCGTATATTCTAAGTCCAGTATTTCCTCATGTAAATTATATATTTCTTCAGGATAATAAAATATTGATCATATTTTGAAATAGCGCATTAGATTCTTTTTTCAGACTAAAATCTGATGCTTTGATAAAAGTAATATTTCCATCGAATAATTAATTGTGTGTAAATATTCACCGTTTGATTACTTCAGATGTCTAAGGCGGATAATTCTGTTTATATCTGTATACATAGGAAAACTGAATTTGCCTACGTTTATTAAATGCATATGCTCCTTAAAGGGCGGCAGGATCATAATGACATATGGAAAATACAGTACGACATGTATTCCTGTATTTGGTACTCATGTTTAGGTACAGAAAAATATTCACGTTAGAATTGATCGTCTCAAATAACAAGCCAAATGACCAGGTCACGTAGGCTACATTGGAGTTTAGCCTTAGGATCCTAAATTCAGGTTCAAAGAAATTAACTAGAAATAAAATATAGCGGGGCGATATATCATAATATCAAGATGCTGGCAATAAGGACAACCATGCTCATTGTTTTCCTATCTCTGTTGGACAAAGACTCGAACTTTTCTTGGTCCATATTCACCGATTTGCGCCATGTACTTTTCTGTCCTAGCTTTCTGATTAAAATATATGTAAATATCACAACAGCCACAAATGAAGCTAATCCTATAAAAGTGTGCAGTATGTAAACAAACTCCGCTAATTTCTCGCTGTTGCGGACAATAATTAGATCTAGACGAGTTTTATTTCTGTCAGGATAAAATTTCCAGTCTATGAAGGTTGTGTAGTACAGGGGTGTGATAGACAAAAATGTCAGACTGTAAATAGCAATCATAGTTATAGTAGTTCTTCTGGGAGTTATCATCTGTTTGACGTGTAAGGGAAACGCTATACACAAACATCTCTCTGCCGTGACGTAGACTGTGATTAGGCAGGTAATTTTTGAGAAAACAACTCTTGGAATTGCTGCGGTTACGTACTGAAACTCCGAGAGTACCATCAGTACATCTGAATTCTCAAATAGCGGGTTTAGACAGATATTAAATCATTACTGCATTAGTAAACCACAGAGATCTGATACTGCCATTGGGAAGAAAGTAATATTAATGCTTGTTTTCAGTCCTTGTCTGTAAAACACAACTACGTTTATCATATTGGTTACTATTACAAAAAGGCTGACTAAACTGCAGAGAAAAACATAATTCACGACTACGAAAATCTACCTTTGTGTATCGGTGATAATTTGGGTCATAAAGTTAGCTCTTGAATGCGGTTCCGTTACCAAAGAGTAATTCATAGCTTTCTCACGCGTTAACGAAAGATTATGGTAAACCTCAGTTGTGCTAGGCAGTTAGATGACAGCTCATGCGACATATTTTCCTGCTGCTTTTTATTATTTGACTTGTGATATCTCCATATGGTTGTAATTTGGAGAACAGGAATTGCAGTGCTAGCTCTAGTGTGCTGCTAATTATGCTGGTTTCTTTATTGATCCATCAGCCGTGTCGTAATTTAAAATAACTTGGGATTCTTCATTCTTCATAGTGTACTAATCTAGCTAGTGATCTTTATATTACGAGTATAAATCTTGTTCTTTGTAACATATGTTGAAGCAATAAGAGGATAGAGCAGGGGTCAGCAAACAGTTGATCCAGATCTACCGGTAGAGCCAAGTGGATGATTTGGTAGATCCTTTAGACAGCTGAGGAGAAAAAAAAAGGAAAGATTTTTGAAACTATGGCAATTTCGGACTAGACCTCCCGCGACGGCATTAAAATCGTGGTATTCCCATGATCAAAAGTACTTTTTCCTCATTCCCAGTAAAAAATCTAGAACTGGCTACTAAAATATACCCACTAACAAAAGAAACATGTCGGGCAAAGAACTGAACATTTTTCGAGGTCATGGCATAAAAGAAGGTAAAATACGCATGGGCATGTTGCCAGGAAGTACGAGCAATTAGTGCACTGAGTTCAAATCATAATAAGTAACCTGTGCGTGCAGCACGTGCGACATGTGCAATATGCGTTTTTCGAGTACCACGTGCCCCACGTATGTGATCTTTGAGTTTTAACGACTGATTCCTCTGCTTTGGCGATGGTACTTGCCAGAAAACAACATTTATTGTTGACTGTATCTAAATTTCACCATGCCACGATTGTCTGAAGGATAGCGCAGCCAAGCTATATGACAAACAGTTGCAGCATCATCCGTTAGTGACGTTGCTCACTCCTTTGGTGTATGCAGTGACACAACTAGGAACTTGCACTCACGATGGCACACCACATGGACAACTCAAGACAGGCCCAGAAGTAGTAAACCAAGGGTAACAACATTGGCTGAGGACCGTTACATACGGACGGTACGTGTGCGCAACCATTTCCAGCATGGTCAGGCAACAGCATGTATGTTCCCAGGCTTCAGGACTATCAGTAACTTGACAGTCCTCATACGCCTTCGAGCAACAAACATAAGTGTTTACAGAACAACACAACGATCGCACCTGCTTCCGAGACACATCGCAGCTAGATACCAATGGGCCAGACAGCACCTCAGATGGACTAACAACCTGTGACAAGCTGTCGTATGATCTGCTGAATGAAGGTTTCTTCTTAAACGGCAGGATGGAAGGATCCGGGCACATCGCAGGAGGGGTGAGAGGTATTCTTCTAACTGCATTCAGGAGGTATATTGTGCGCATTTTTACTACATTTTGCTGTCTTTTTTTAATGAATTATGTGGAGGGAGGAACTTTTATATTAGCCACGAACAGTTGTAATGTGTACACTTGTGTACATGTATAATTTGTTTGTAGGCATATGAGGCTGGCAGCTCATCACTGTAATTAACTTGATACTTATGAACCACCACTGAAAGAGCTGGTGACTGCTTAGTGTGGGATTCCTCACAAGGGACCAACAGCAGAGGTGGCTCCAGGATCCACAGATAGCAGGGAGTGGATCATGATATCAAAGTGTTTGTGATAAAATTACATTGATACACCGATAAAATTATTATTTGTAAGAATAAAGTTAAATTAATGTAGGGATAAAAATAGTTACGGTGTGACGCGTCTTCTTCCCCCACGCCTGTCAGCGCTTTGATTTTAACAAGACAGAATCGTAGAGTAAAGATACTATCGTTTGCCAGTGACCTTGGAACTATTCGTAACAAGTTGGACAGAAAAGCCTTGTTTCATACCTAAAGCGGGGAGAGAGGAGAGACGAAAATGTATTTTTAGAATACGCCTTTTGACACTAGTGGGTGAAACACACAAAATTGTAACGCACGATTTGTTCGCGGCATAATCAAAAATACCACGCAAAGTCCAATACTTCTTCGGACTATAGGCACACAGTGTAAATATATATAATTCTTTATTAAGGGTGTAGCGGAATTTGGCATCTCTTGCTTTGTTGTGGAAAAAATGTGTAGCGCAACACGCACGCCCACGCGACGCACACACACACACAGCGCAGTAATAACACTCGGCGGATCTTTCTTTGAAGTTTGAGGACGGGAAATGTGAATTATGGTTAAAGCCAGACAATATTACTGAAGAATGAGGAAATAGCTATATAGGAATGTATGGCTGACTTTAAAAGTTTGCATTTACTGGACATTAAATTATTAACTACAAGAGAACGCCTGGTTGGACTACAATTAAATAAAAATAATTCAACAAAGGAGATAGACTAGGAATTATATCCAAAAGGATATTATTCAAATATAAATAGTTTTAAAGATAATTAATATTTTTCACCTTCATCACATCTGCTAAAAGTTAGCTAATAATCTTTAAACATTTATTATAACTACATGCCTAAACGGATTTAGATATAAATTGGATAGAATGGAAGCCTCATATGGGGAAAAGGAAATGATATCTAAGAAGGAAGGAAGGATATAAGTGTGTAGTGAACAGAAGAAAAAAACAAGTACAGATCGCCTCAAATCGCCTCAAACCGAGAGATTAAACGAAAATCTTTTGGGATTTTTAGAGGTGCTTTCTCGTACGGGCGAGAGACTGAAATATAAGGGAAGAGCGGCGCATTGGAAATCACACACACCAAATTCAGAAGCCAGAGTGAGAAACTGGAAGACAGTATCTGCAAGAAAAGTTATTTTTTCACGCTGCATGCAGGGCAGATTAACTTCAACCAAAACAGTCTCACCGTGAGCTTATAAATCCTAAGAGGGTATGTAAGTTTATTAAAGATATATGTATTACTAATATCATTTTATTTCTGATTGATTGTATCAGATATAATAAAAAAGGGAATGACGCTAACCAGAGATAACCTTCACCGACATTGTCAGGAAGCATAACAATTAATTGGTTAGCCAAATATATCATGGCTAATTCTTGCCTGGAAGATTACGACATACCAGCAAGTACATACGTGACTTGGCATCCATGAGTGGAAGGCAAAGGTTATATCGTACCCATGTATCATAACAGGTGATTATTCATGTATTTTGTTAATTCTGCACAGTATAAATTATCTTATTATGCTATATCTGTAACATACTACCATCATTCATTCATTTATATGCAAACACTGAAGACATGGTCGCATCATGAACAGCAGTGGGTGGTGAGATTGTTGGAACACCTTGGCCACCTATTACTTCTTGTTCCAGGTTTTTATGATCAATGTTTATGATCATTCCTGATCGAGAAACTAAAGACTTGAGGATCGTTGATCCAGCTAACTGAAGCCTAGAGATCAACCAATCTTCAACACCTTAGTCCCCCGTAGTTATAGGGCGGGCTGAAGGAAAGTCTTCCGTATTCAAGTGTGTCTCAGGAACCTCGAGCAGACGTGGCTAATAACATAAGATGAGTTATATGTGTATCCATCCAAAAAACACTGTGAGCAGTTTCTAAAACGACTGTCTAATGATGACAACTAGATGGCAAGAGATAATGTGACAATCCTTTTGTTGTAATTTTAGTGGAAGATAAATCCAAGACTTTTTCGCTTGTTTTTTTTTATTTGTAACTGTAAATAATCTTACATTTTACCATCTACCAACACCCATTTCTCATTACAAGAATAGAATATATAGATGTACATAATAAATTATGAAATTGTACTCATTTGACTTGTTAAATTTTTAATTGTTAAATTTTGAATTACCTTTTCAAATTTAATTATATTATCACATAGGGTTACTATAGCGAAAGTAGCAACTTATACTTCTGGATGGGTGTGAAAAAAAATCGAAAAAAGGTGATTCGTCTTACGAGGACAAAAGACAAAGAGAATAGTCTACGTTACGGCCACAAGGCCTTCGTCAGGAAAGGAAAGAAAGTGAAGGCTAGATAGGACACATAAAAACTAAATAAAATAAAAACTGGGTACTTCCCTGAAGGCAAGAACCGAAATTCTATCAAAATCGCTGTCTGTTGATGACCGCGTGGCTGAACAGAAAGTGACTTCCGCCGCCGGATGTACACAATGCATACTAAGAAATTAAAAAACGAAACCGGACAATAAACTACCCAACGTGATAAAAGTGGGGACTGGAAATAGAAGAGGACAGAATGAGTGGGAGATAAATAAATATGAAATAAAAAAATGTATATGGCATACAAATAGAAGAATAGGATAAGAGTGGAAAGAGTAAAATAGAGCAAGAGAGGAGAGGGACCTCAGACAAAGGTGTGAAAAGTGTTGAGACCGGCTGGTTTTAGACACCCCATGCGGTGGATAAGACGGTTCTCAAGCTGTTCTCGGCTGGCAGTGTCAGAGGAGCAGGATCGGATCGCTATGACCTGGATGTCGATGGGACCATGGTGGTCAGGACCATTGCAGTGTATAGCAACTGGTGTGGACTTTTGCTGAGCGATGTCATTTAAGTGCTGGCTGAATCTGTCCCCAAGTCGTTTGCCTGTTTGGCCAATATAGGTTTTGCAGCAACGTTTACATTTGATCGTATAAATGATATTGCGCGATTCACACGTGAAGCTACTAGTGATGGTGTACGTAGCCTTAGGAAAGGACACCTTCTGGGTTGAGATGACATACTTGCACGTGTTGCATCGTGTCCGACCACCGGGTAGTGTGCCAAAGTGAGTGACATTCTCCTTTGGGAGACGGCTGTGAACAAGAAGATCCTTCAAGTTCTTGTCACGTCTATATGCCACCAAAGGTGCTTCCCTGAATACTTTTTGGGTCAGAGGCTCTGCTTGGAGGATAGGGAGGTGGCGGAAAAGGATCTGTTTGACAGTAGTACTGTGAGGGTGATGGGTCAAGATTAATTTGACTCTATCCGAAGTGGATTTATAGTGAGGTATGAGGGCCTCCTGACGAGAGATGGGGAGCACACGTTGGAGAGCAGAGGTGAGAACATGTTCTGGATAAAGTCTGTATAGGATAGAGTCAAATTAATCTTGACCCATCACCCTCACAGTACTACTGTCAAACAGATCCTTTTCCGCCACCTCCCTATCCTCCAAGCAGAGCCTCTGACCCAAAAAGTATTCAGTGAAGCACCTTTGGTGGCATATAGACGTGACAAGAACTTGAAGGATCTTCTTGTTCACAGCCGTCTCCCAAAGGAGAATGCCACTCACTTTGGCACACTACCCTGTGGTCGGACACGATGCAACACGTGCAAGTATGTCATCTCAACCCAGAATGTGTCCTTTCCTAAGGCTACGTACACCATCACTAGTAGCTTCACGTGTGAATCGCGCAATGTCATTTATACGATCATATGTAAACGTTGCTGCAAAACCTATATTGGCCAAACAGGCAAACGACTTGGGGACAGATTCAGCCAGCACTTAAATGACATCGCTCAGCAAAAGTCCACACCAGTTGCTATACACTTCAATGGTCCTGACCACCATGGTCCCATCGACATCCAGGTCACAGCGATCCGATCCTGCTCCTCTGACACTGCCAGCCGAGAACAGCTTGAGAACCGTCTTATCCACCGCATGGGGTGTCTAAAACCAGCCGGTCTCAACACTTTTCACACCTTTGTCTGAGGTCCCTCTCCTCTCTTGCTCTATTTTACTCTTTCCACTCTTATCCTATTCTTCTATTTGTATGCCATATACATTTTTTTTATTTCATATTTATTTATCTCCCACTCATTCTGTCCTCTTCTATTTCCAGTCCCCACTTTTATCACGTTGGGTAGTTTATTGTCCGGTTTCGTTTTTTAATTTCTTAGTATGCATTGTGTACATCCGGCGGCGGAAGTCACTTTCTGTTCAGCCACGCGGTCATCAACAGACAGCGATTTTGATAGAATTTCGGTTCTTGCCTTCAGGGAAGTACCCAGTTTTTATTTTATTTAATTTTTATGTGTCCTATCTAGCCTTCACTTTCTTTCCTTTCCTGACGAAGGCCTTGTGGCCGTAACGTAGACTATTCTCTTTGTCTTTTGTCCTCGTAAGACGAATCACCTTTTTTCGATTTTTTTTTCAAACCCATCCATTGTATTCCACGTCTTACCGCAGTTCCCCTCAACTTCCTCAACTTATACTTCTGAAGCCTAAATCTATTGTCCAGCTCAACTTGTGATACCAGTGTACTTCTCGGGCACTGGAAATTCATAATTTCTGGAGAGAGATTCTACTTCTCCTCTACCACTACTATCATACTAGGAAAACCTTTCGCTACAAAGGGGAATAAGCCATAAAACCTAGTTAGCTCGATAGCATATGATCTCCTGAGTAATATTATGTTACTATTTTCAAGATCGCCCTATTAAAAGTAAAGACATTGACAAAAGACTAGATATGCCCAGACAGATGAACGAACAGACGTTTGTTTTTGCATTCACTATCGGTGACAATTTTTTTCACGCGTTGTTAAAAAGAGGCAGAAGAGGGGATGGTCAAAGTCCAAAAGGGTAGAGATATTATGGGATGGCCAAAAACTAAAATTATTTGGTAGTGGAAATTTTGAAGTGAGTGAGAGGCAGAACTTGTTAAAGTAAAAAAAAACAAGACTGTTTTTAACTTTTGATGACAAAATGTGACCGACGTACATCTATTGATTGTCTGGAGCATTTATATTTTGTAATAGAAAAAAAAATCACATATGCATATAAGGAGATGTACATACTCCTATTAAATTGTGTTGAAGAAGACTATGTAAATTGACAGTGGCGTATCTGCCATATAGACCTGAGGTGTTGTCACAATATGATGTGAGTTCGTATAAATTAGGGGCTGGTGCACTTGATTGCACACGAGGCTGAACCCCATCTTGTCAGGTAGAGAGTTAAGGGAAAGATATGACAGATATGAAAAGGCCAGGGTGTCCTTTATGTTGCAGGGTTTTATTTCCTGTTACCAGCCGGTGACAGGAAAGCTGAAGTACGAGTGAAGACAGTAACGTCTCCAGTACAGAGTATTTTGTATAATAATTGTCCAGTGGAGCTCTGAGAGCTGATGTTCTTTACAGAGCCATATCAACGATCGAATCTTCACGAAGGAAATTTCAGGTTATGTGCCACAATCTGGGCAATCTGGCACTTTATCTGGAGAAAACTGTTTCCCTATCCATTAACAGAAACTCTCGGGGAAATGATGACATAAACAGTCTCTCTAATAACTGACTCACATTATTAATTATTATTTAACAGCCTGTGAAACACCTTACTGAACATTTTATTATTAATAGTATTATTGTTGAACCAAAAGTCCTTATTTTCAGTTCACTTTTTCAGTGTAACATACATTTTCTTTAGTTTTAAGAGACCTATCCAAAAGAGATTGCAGGACAGGCACAATAAATTGTACTTAAAAAATATTTCCAATTTGAAAACTAAACAACAGAGTTATTAAGATTCTATTAGAGAGTTACACTGTGTTGTTTTGATGTACCATCATTTCATTGCATCCCCTAGACACTAGTCACATCAAACACCATACATTAGAAGTAATTTGCAGCAGCGTGTGAGATCTTGATAGGTAGCGTTAGGTCCCTTGAGAATTCATCTTCTTCAACCACTAGACTCAATGTCTTACATAGCTGGAGCTCACACGGTTAACACATCTAACTCTATCATTCTTATCTTTTACCATCATAACCTCTCCAGTAATTTAATTTACTACATAAATTGAGGGCTCGTCCGGGATTTGAACATTTCATTAGGTAAACTCCCAACAGTACATAAATTGGGGTTTCCTGTACCGGGATTATACCTAGGAACACCATTATTACTAACCCAGGGAATCCCCATTATAATTATTACCCAGGAGTTGGGAAATTGATAAAGTGTCAGAGCCTGGAATAAATTAATTAGAGTTTATATTAATATTATTGAAGTACATTTATAACATTGTTAAAATTGATAGTATGGCAGATTTGGCCAAATTTAGATCTGCTGCTGTGCTAGCTGCAAAAGAGATGAATATGGATGGACCCGAGTTGGTTCAGTATGTAACCTCAGAGGTTGATAAATTAATTGCACGAGAAGATAAGAGGTTGGCTGATGAAAGAAAATTAGAATCAGATAGATTAGCTGAGGAGAAGAAATTAGAAGTAGAGAAAGAAATTAAAAGGTTGCAGATTGAGGCTGACAAAGAAGCTAGGGCATTGGAGGTGGATAGGGAGGCTGAAATTAAACGGCTCCAGATGGAAGAAAAAAGGCCGAGAGGGAGGCTGAGGAAAGAAGAAGGGAAGCAGAGGAAATAAGACTGGCTGCTGAAAAGGAGGAGAAGAGATTACAGAGGGAGCACGAGTTATGACTAAGGGAGTTGGAATTACTAGGCCATGCTCCGGAAGGTGGTAACAGCCCTTCTACCTCCGATGCCACTGCTAGTCAGGGAGCCTCAACTTCAGCTATGGGGTTCCATTTAGACCATTTTGTAGAGAGGGATGATGACATTGAGTCATTTTTATCCAGATTTGAGGTTTTATCCCCCACTTATGGGTTAGAGAAAGAAAGGTGGAGTTTAAAGTTATCCCAGTGTCTTAGGGGAACATCTTATGAAGTGTTTGCAAAGATGAGCAAAGATGACCAAGACAATTATGACATGTTAAAGCAGGCTCTTTTGCTAAGGTATGAAAAGAATGGAGAATTTTATAGGAAAAAGTTTAGAAATGCCAAGCTACTGACGGGTGAGACCTATCCCCAGTTCTCTGCACGTTTAGAGACCTACTTGGAGAAATATACTGCTCTGGGGGAAACCCAAGATCTTAAAGAAATGATCCTTATTGAGTAATTGAGAGAGTCCATGGCTCCAGACTTGAGAAAGTGTCTCATGGAACAAGGTGCAGAGAGGCTGGATGAGTTACTTAATGTCGCTGAGAGGTATCAGGCAGCCCAAGCAGAGGTAGCTGGCGCCAAAAAGAAACATGTAGAAAAATTTAAGGCCCCACAAAACTCTAAGACATTTGACAACAAAGGTAAGCAAAACTTTGATAGGCCACGAAATGACTATAGAAATAAAAACCCAAGTTCAGTGACAGAAAATATGAGGAAAGAAAACTTTTTCATCAAGGTAGATTATATTGTAAATGGTGTAAGAGGGAAAGACATGACACCAGAGTTTGTACTAAGAAACCTTCTGGATTTGCTGCTATGAAGATGGAGAACAAGGGAGAAAAGGATAAACCTACTGGACAGCAGGAACCTTATCACCCCAGTGAGTGAGAATGTAGTCTGTAATGGGGTCACCATTAAGTGCCTTTATGATACCGGTTTAGATTTTGATTCTGTCGCGAGTTCACACTTGGTGAACCCAGATCAGTATACCACAGAAACAGTGGAGATACAAGGGGCGACCAAGGACATACCACTCATGACACTTCCCATTGCAAGGATAACTGTGAAAACTCGCTATGTGGAAGTAGTAATCAGAGCAGCAGTGATAGACGCACCCATCTACCCTCTGATATTGGGGTGTCGTTATGTCTTTTTTGGGGAATCTTAAGAGACCTCTGGTCATGGCAACCGTGCAGACCAGATCACAGTCCAAGAAGGAAGAAGATGAACCTATAAATACTCATCCAGAGGAGATGAGGAAGGCACAGGCTGAGGACAAGACACTCAAGCCTTGTTTTAGAAAATTGCCTAAATGCCACACACCTCCAAGCAAAGGGGACTATTATATGAAGAACACATTGTTATATACGACGACCGGAACTGGAACCAATGGCCATGGTCAACTGGTACTTCCTACTTCATATCGGGAGAGAGTGATGCAATTTGGACATGCGATTTCCTTGCTCTGGACTGCTCCTGGAACTCTAGGGGAAATGCCCATTGTGGGAACACCTTTTGAGAGAGTTGCAGTGGATATTGTGGGACCTCTCACCCCGCCCAAGAGGAGGAACAGTTGCATCCTTACTCTGGTAGACACTTGTTATATGTGGGGAGAGGCGGTAGCCCTGTCGTCAATCGATTCGAAGCATGTCGCAGAGGCATTACTTATAATATTCACTAGGTTAAGATTCCCGCATCAAATCTTGACTGATAACGGCTCACAGTTCAAGGGGAAACTAACGGAAGAAGTTTTCAGGATCTTCCAAGCCAAGCACTTTCGTTGTAGTCCGTATCACCCGCAAGGGAACGGCCAGGTGGAGAGGTTCAACGGGACTCTCATTTCTATTCTTTGAAAGCTGGCATATGAGAAACCTGATACGTGGGACCAATATCTGCCCGCTGCGGTGTTTGCGTATCGGGAAGTTCCACATAATTCAACCGGGATGGCACCCGCAACCCTGTTGTTTGGGAGGCCAATGAAAGGTCCATTGGAAGCCTTGTTGATGACATGGACAGATGAGAAGGCAGAAGAGACTGTTACCTCATCATATCAATATGTGAACGAGCTGACCACTCGTCTTAAAATTGGCGGGAAACTTGCAAATGAAAATCTCAGAAAGCTAGGAAAAAACATGCTGCATATTTCAATAAGAAAGCGAAGGATAGAGAGCCAGCTGTGGGAGAGAAGGTGCTACTTCTATTACCCAGCAGCAGTAACAAATTACAAATTGGATTTCAAGGTCCATATACAGTTCTAGAGAAGATTGTCTAGAACAAATTATAAAATCGAAGAGAAGGGGAAGGAGAAAATATATCATGTGAACGTTCCAAAGAAGTATCTGGACAGGCTAATCCAGGAAGAAACACATGTAATGACCTTGTCGATCGCAACGGCAATGAAAAATGAACCACTCGCATCCCATGAGTACCCCCTAAAAACGTGTAAGACCCCTGCACACGTAAAAGGCAGTAAACACTTGACGAAAAAACAGAGGTAGCAGGTTCAAAAGGTTCTGACTGATCATACGAACGTGTTAACGGACAAACCGGGGCACACGAATTTGTTGGAATATGAGATGAAACTAGTAGACCCAGCACCGATCTGTATGAGAGCCTATACTATCCCGTTTGCAAAGGAGAAAGCTTTGAAGGAGGAGATTGATTATTTGTTGAAAGAAAGGATTATTTCTCACAGTGAGTCTCCGTATAGTTCTAATGTGGTTTTGCTGAGGAAACCCTCTGGAGAACATAGACAGTGCATAGATTACAGAAAACTGAATGCTGTCACAGAAAATCAGGTGGATCCATTACCAGATACAAATCAGCTATTTGCCAGGCTGAACAAGGCAAAATATTTTTCTAAGGTGGATCTTAGCAAAGGCTATTATCAAATTCCAGTAAAGCCTGAGGTTCGACCTTCTTTGGCGTTTAGCACTTCGGAAGGACATTATGAATTCAACATGTTGCCGTTTGGGTTGAAAAATGCTCCGAGTGTGTTTTCTAGGATGATGCGAACATTGTTGGATCCCCTGAATAATCCATGCATCACCAATTTTATGGATGATATCCTCATTGCTACGGAACCATTTGAGGAACACATTAACTCTTTGACTATGCTGTTTGATAGACTAAGAGAGGCGAACTTGACGGCTAGACCAACAAAATGTTGTATAGGGTGTAAAGAATTGGAATTCTTGGGACATACTGTATATCAGGGTATTATGACCCCTGACCCCAAGAACCTTGAGAAATTGCAGAAAGCACCTAGGCCACACACCAAAAAGGACGTGAGATCTTTTGTGTCGTTATGTGGATTTTATCAAAAATATATCAACAATTTTAACTCTATTTGTGCTCCTCTGACTGAGTTATCTCGCAAGGGAAATCCTGATAGAATTGTTTGGTCAGCCCAGTGTGAAGTAGCATACGAGGAATTAAAAGAGAAACTCACGAGCAAGCCTTTCCTAAAATTGCCTGATTTGACTCAGGAATTCGTGATATGAACGGACGCAAGCAATGTGGGCTAGGGGCCACTTTGTTAAAAAGGTCCTCTTCACCAAATGGGGAACTGAACCCAGTCGCTTATGCTAGCCGCAAGTTGAACAAAGCGGAGCAAAACTATTCAACAATCGAAAAAGAATGTTTAGCTTTAATCTGGGCAATACGTAAGTTCCAGATCTATCTCTATGGTAGGAGATTCGTGGTCCAAACGGATCAACAACCTCTCGTATTCTTATCACAGGCAAAGCGCGAAAATGCTCGTTTATTACGATGGTCGTTGCTCCTACAGCTATATTCATTCACTATTGAATACATCCCGGGGTCACAGAATGTGGGTGCAGATTTCCTCAGTAGGCATCCCTGTGATCAAAACCAGAGTATTCCCAGGGCTTAAGGAGAAAAATTTGATCTATGTGTATCACTGTTTTTGGAACTTGCAGCAGTGCATGTTCTCAAGTGGGGAGATGTGTGATAAAATTACATTGATACACCGATAAAATTATTATTTGTAAGAATAAAGATAAATAAATGCAAGAATAAAAATAGTTAGGGTGTGACGCGTCTTCTTCCCCCATGCCAGTCAGCGCTTTGATTTTAACAAGACAGAATCGTAGAGTAAAGATACTATCGTTTGCCAGTGACCTTGGAACTATTCGTAACAAGTTGGACAGAAAAGCCTTGTTTCATACCTAAAGCGGGGAGAGAGGAGAGAGGAAAATGTATTTTTAGAATGCGCCTTTTGACACTAGTGGGTGAAACACACAAAATTGTAACGCACGATTTGTTGGCGTCATAATCAAAATACCCCGCAAAGTCCAATACTTCTTTGGACTATAGGCACACAGTGTAAATATATGTAATTCTTTATTAAGGGGAATAAGGCCATAAAACCTAGTTAGTTCGATAGCATATGATCTCCTGAGTAATATTATGTTACTATTTTCAAGATCGCCTCATTTAGAAGTAAAGACATTGACAAAAGAGTAGATATGCCCAGACAGATGAACGAACAGACATTTGTTTTTGCATTCACTATCGGTGACAATTTTTTTCACGCGTTGTTAAAAAGAGGCAGAAGAGGGGAGGATCAAAGTCCAAAAGGGTAGAGATATTATGGGATGGCCAAAACCTAAAATTGTTTGGTAGTGGAAATTTTGAAGTGAGTGAGAGGCAGAACTTGTTAAGGGGCAGCACTACAGTGAACACTAACTTTTGTTCTAATAACATTTTTAAACTTTTTATGTGCTCAATAGACACAGTGTATGTCCATGAACCAAATTCTACAGTTTATTTTGTTAAAAACATGTGGTTAACCATGGTATCCACACAAAAAAACATCCGCCATACTGGATTTTCACCACTTTTCGAGAGCTAAAAACGTATGTTTCCCATTGACCATACTTTACCATATTGCACACACATGTTGTGACTGACAATTAAAACAATTTATCACAGGATTTTTTTGATAAGTTTAAAATTCTATTTTTAATGATTTTTTTTAAAAATACGCTATATGTGTATGAAAAAAAATGAAAAAAAAATATTTTAAAAAATATATCAAAGCAAATTACAAAAATATCAAAAAAGCCTTCGTCACTTTAAATGTATATATCTCAAATTTCAGACTGATCTATTAGATAGTTTGTAAAAAAAAACTTTTTTTGTTAATAAAATGTTAGTTTTGAAAAAAATGCATTTTAGTCACCGAGTGACTTGTCTTTTCCAATATACTCCATTCTGGGGGAGGGGGGGATGGCTGAATATGTTTAAAATCCTCCAGGACTATATGCTGCACCTCCTTCAGCTTCCTTTAAAATTCTATTTTTAATGATTTAAAAAAAAAAAAACTTTATTTGTATGAAAAAAATGGAAAAAAAAAAATTTAAAAAATATATCAAAGCAAATTACCAAAACATCAAAAAAAAAGCATGTGACAATTTAAAGGTATATATGTGTACTACATGCATGCCAAATTTCAGATTGATCTATTAGATAGTTTGTTAGTAATAAAATTTGTGGTTAATAAAATGTTAGTTTTAAGAAAAATGCATTTTACTCACTGAGTGTCTTGTCTTGTCCAATATACTCCATTCTGGGGGGCTGAATATTTTTAAAATCCTCCATGACTATATGCTGCACCTCCTTCAGCTTCCTGCAGCTCAACCGCTCGCCTTTGTCTTGCCTCTTGCCTAATTTTTCTTCTTTTTACAAGTTTGTCAGACTCATGTTTCTGGCTGTTGGCCAGACGTTTCCTCAGTCGCACCTGTACAAGGCGTAGTGAGTTTGTTCCAGATGCTTGACCACACAACCTTTTTATTTCTGCACTGGCTGATGGACCAAAGTTGATTTCTCCAACGGCCACAAGGACACTGAATTTGGCTTTTTTTAATGACACAAATTTCCGCTTGCTGCAACGACTCCATATAACATTGTGCAGGCTTTCATTTGCATTTTGTGTTGCACCTAGCTGACACCGCTTCAGCAAATGCTGATCAGTAAGACGCTCATAAATAGGGGCTAAGTGCTTATGGAGCAGGTTGTAGCCTAGCGGAGTGTGAACCTTGGTCTCGTGAGGTCCATGTGGTGGGTTTAGATGTTATGAATGTTGGTGTTATATTTATAGTGTAACTGAGTGAGGTCAAGCTGTGAAGGCCCATGAGTATACCAATTGCTGAGGTGTGTTCTCAGGGAGCATTTCTGCTACCACCCTAAGATCTCACTCAGACTTATTTTAGACTATTATGTCTGATAGCTACGTCTAATGTCTAAGGTAATGAAATTGTGGTGTATTTCAGAACTGGCATTTGCTGATGATGTTGCCCTGATTGCTAAATCAGAGGCACATCTCCAATCCAACCTGCAAGTCTGGAAAGAAGAGCTGGAGAAGAGAGGGATGGTCATAAGTAGCTCTAAACAAAATCCATGGTGATATCACGAGAAGAAAGAAGACATCAGATTAAGCTGGGAGAACAGGTCCTGGAGCAGGTCGACCACTTTAAATATCTCGGAGCTATTATAGACCGAAAGGGAGTCATCAAAGAAGAGTTGGCCACTCGAAAAGCAGCAGCTGGGAGACTTTTTCAGGCCATAAATCGAGGATTCCTCAGCAAAAGAGAGGTTGGTAAGAAAACGAAGATGGCTGTATACCGCTCCACTTATGTCCCAGTCTTGACATATGGATGCGAGTCATGGGCAATGACTACAACCCACAAAAGCCAGATACAAACCTCAGAAATGAGGTATCTGAGGAACGTGGGTGAAGTAACAAGAAGAGACATGGTCCGCAACCAGACGATACGTCAAGGCCTAAAATGCCACCCCCTACAGACCCAAGTAGAACAGTCCCAACTAAGATGGTTTGGCCTTGTCTGCAGAATGGGAGAAGATCGGCTACCACGACAAGCATGGGAAACAAAGAGCCAGGGATCCAGACCCCCAGGACGACCCAGAGTCCGCTGGGAGGACAACATTAAACAATCTTTGAAGGACCGAGGACTAGAATGGAACCAGGCCAGGAGGAAGACAGCCGATAGGATAGTCTGGCGCTCTCTCTTCCAAACCTCTACACCTCACGGTAGAAGGGGAACGACTAAGTAAGTAAGTAAGTAATGTCAATTCGACTTGTTCAAGACATATCTCTTGAAATATTCAGTAATTTTCCCATTCAATTGACTGCTACTAACATAAAAATGGAAATAACTCAGAAATGATTGTTCTGCCGATTCAAAGAGGACACAACAAAGAAAATTGCGTCTCAACTTGGACTTATAAAAATTGGAAAGTACAGAATGTATGACATTGACTTTCAAGTATATTCTTATTACGTGGAAGACAAACATCGACAATCGAAATGCATCAAAACTATGGATTTCAATGAACTTGTCCGTGACTACATGTGAAAATAACTTGGCATCATCAACAAGAATAATGTGTGAATGCGTGAAAACAAAATACTTCAAGGAACTTTGTCAAACTACGTGGAGAAAAATGACTTTGTTTTCAGCACGGATGAAATAGTGTCAGTGACATTAAATAATAAATGACATTAATTGGTTAATATGTGATTAATTAACGTAAAACACATAGGTGTTTCATACTTAGTGTAACATTACTTTATTGTGTTCAGATATTATTTGATATATCTTCACAATACATTTCAGTAACATGATCAGTCATCACAGGAGATTACATACATACAAATATTAATAACTATTTTGACATATTGTCGCAGTCACTCATTATGAATTGATTTGTCTGCCTCATATGATCTATTGTGTCTTTGATTGCTAATTATGCATTTCATTGATAGATAAGTGGACTTACATGACTGACATGTGCGTGTGCGTGTGCGTGTGCGTGTGTGTGTGTATGTATGTATTCTTACAGAATATGGAAACTTCGATGTAAAAAAAAACACCCATTTTGAATTGCTGGGATGTTTTCCACACAGTCTAAACTCAATTGTGCTCCTCTGTATACTATACCATACGACTATTGTATTTGATGCTATATTTAATATCTCACGCCACTAGCTGTCAAAGTTTTTTTATGGCAAACAAAATTCTGATAAAACCTCCATGTAAAAACAACCATATTGCTCTACTTGAATGGTATTCCTCACACATTTTGTAAATTTCAATAATTCTCATTTTTGGCAGGGTATACCATATCGTTATATGCCAATGTCTTTTAGAAAGCTTAACAATTTTTTTTGTATGTGTAACACAAAGGTTCGATGTAAAAACACCCACATATAACTACTTGAGACGTCTTCAACACTTTATGTAAATTCTAATGATTCTCCTATTTGCCATGTTGTATCTATTATATCATGTCTGTACATATTAATGTATTTTATGGAGAATAAAGATTCTGATATGTATGTATGTATGTATGTATGTATGTATGTATGTATGTATGTATGTATGTATGTATGTATGTATGTATGTATGTATGTATGTATGTATGTATGTAAAAAACACCCATGTTAAATTGCTGAAATGTTTTCCCCACCGTCTAATCTCAATTGTGCTCTGTCTACTATACCAAACGACTATTGTATTTGATGCTATATTTAATATCTCACTCTACTAGCTATCAAAGTTTTTTTTATGGCAAACAGAAATTCTGATAAAACCCCCATGTAAAAACAACCATATGGCTCAACTTGAATGGTATTCCACACACATTTTGTAAATTTCAATAATTCTCATTTTTTGGCATATAACTACTTGAGACGTCTTCAACACTTTATGTAAATTCTAATGATTCTCCTATTTGCCATGTTGTATCTATTATATCATGTCTGTACATATTAATGTATTTTATGGAGAATAAAGATTCTGATATGTATGTATGTATGTATGTATGTATGTATGTATGTATGTATGTATGTATGTATGTATGTATTTGCGTACGTACGTACGTACGTACGTACGTACGTACGTACGTACATATATATATATATATATATATATATATATATATATATATATATATATAGATATATATATATATATATATATAATAATAATAATATAATAATAATATAATAGCCCCTTCAGTCATAACTGACTATGGGAATGCGCCCCTGAGGTGACAGCCCTCAGCTGCTTATTTTCCTGGTGCTCCTTTCGACGTTTTCTCCTCACCTCTGCTTCTTGTGTGAGCCTCTCTTCGCCCAATCTGAGGTGGCGCCGTAAATAGCATCGCCACTTAGTGCGATCGGCAGCTTTATCCTCCCATGTTGCTGGATCCATGTCCAGTGCCCTCATATCTCTCTTGCACACATCTTTGAACCTCAGCTGTGGTCGCCCAACTGCTCTCTTGCCATCTGCTAATTGTCCGTAGAAGATATCTTTTGGGATGCGACCATCATCCATGCGGCGAACATGGCCAACCCAGCGAAGTCTGCGCTGTCTAAGAAGCGTATACATACTTTGAAGGCCAGCACGTGACAACACCTCGACATTTGTCACTTTATTTTTCCACGAGATGCCGAGGATGCGGCGTAGACACCGCAAATGGAAGGTATTGAGCCTTCTTTCTTGCTTAGCATAGGTCGTCCAGGTCTCGCTGCCATATAGGAGTGTGCTGGTGACGCAGGCATTATATACCGCAGCTTTGGTCTTCATTGTGAGTTTAGAGTTTCCCCAAACACGCGATGTGAGGCGGGCAAAGGTAGCTGCAGCTTTGCCAATGCGGCTGTCGATTTCTGTATCCAGTGAGAGTTTGTCATTGATGGTAGACCCTAGGTATGTGAAGTGGTGCACCACTGCCAATTCATAGTTATCGATAGTGATAACTGGTGCAGCACCCACATCCTGACTCAGCACATTCGTTTTCTTTAGACTTATTGTGAGGCCAAAGTCCTTGCATGCTTTAGTGAAGCGATTCATCAAGCTCTGAAGCTCCTGTTGGCTTTGAGTGACGACTGCAGCATCATCAGCGAACAACAAGTCTCTTATAGTGACCCTTCTGATTTTTATTTTTGCCTTCAGCCTTGAAAGATTAAACAGACGGCCATCTGACCTAGTGTGAAGGCATATTCCTTCAGTTGCATCTCTGAATGCGTGTTTCAAGAGTAAGGCAAAGAAGATTCTGAAGAGGGTCGGAGCCAGAACACAGCCTTGTTTAACGCCACTTCGTATATCAAAGGGCTGTGACGTGCTTCCAGCATATTGGACTGTTCCCTTCATGCCGTCATGGAATGACTTTATCATTTCCAGCATTTTAGAAGGGCAGCCTATTTTCAGGAGGATTTTAAAGAGTCCATCCCTACTAACCAGGTCGAATGCTTTTGTGAGGTCTATAAAGGCGATATATAATGGTCTTTTCTGCTCTCTTGATTTTTCCTGAAGCTGGCGGAGAGAGAAGATCATGTCTGTTGTTGATCTGCCAGCTCGGAATCCACACTGTGACTCTGGATATATGCGCTCAGCTAACTTGTGTAGTCGCATTAAGATGACTTTGGCAAAAACCTTACCAACAATACTAAGAAGAGAGATGCCTCTGTAGTTATTGCAATCACTTCTGTCTCCTTTATTTTTTATACAGTGTTACAATCTTGGCATCTCGCATGTCTTGAGGAATAGTTGTCTCTTCCCAGCACTGGCACATCATCCTATGCAGGGGATGTAATAGCGTGCTCTTACAGCATTTGATTAAATCAGGAGGAATCCCATCACTGCCTGGTGCTTTGCCAGAGGCCAAGCTATCAATGACCTTGCTGAGTTCCTCTAATGTTGGTTCGGCATCCAGCTCCTCCATAGTTGGCAGACTGTTGACACCATCAAGGGCTGCAGGCGTAACGGTATTGTCTCTAGCGTAAAGCTCAGAGTAGTGCTCGACCCACCTCTCCATCTGCTTACCCTTATCGGTTAGCTTCTCTCCGCTGATGGTTTTTTAGCGGTGCCGTCTTACTTTTATGGGGGCCAAGTGCTTTCTTTATACCGTCATACATTTGTCTAATGTTGCCTGTTTGCGCTGCGATCTGGATGCTCTCACTGAGCTGGAGCCAGTAGTCATTTGCACAGCGTCGAGCAGTTTGTTGAACTTTGCTTCTCGTAGCCCTCAGGATCTGTAGGGTTCTGGCACTCGGTGAACATTTGTATTCATTCATAGCACTGCGCTTAGCTTCGATGACAGGTGCCATCACATCTGATGAAGCATCAAACCAGTCATTTGACTTTGCTGTTTTCTTACCAAAGGTGGCAAGTGCAGTACTTTGAATGGTGTTCCGTAGATGCTCCCAGTTCTCTGAAATAGTATCACCATGCTGAGGGCTACTGAGCACTTTCTCGAAGGTCGCAGTGAATTGAGCGATCATGAGAGGGTCTGACATCTTGCTGGTATCAATGCGTGGTTTCCCTTCATGTCTGACACGATAGAGTTTTCTTGGTTGTGCTCTGATTTTGCAGCAAACCAAGGAGTGATCTGTATCACAGTCTGCACTATGGTACGAGCGCGTGGAGAGCACAGACCTGAGGAGTGGCCTTCTGACGAGAATCAGGTCAAGTTGGTGCCAGTGCTTGGATCGTGGGTGTCTCCATGACACCTTATGCTGGGGTTTTGTCTGAAAGTAGGTGTTGGTCACGCATAGGTCATGGTGGACGCACAACTCTAAGAGCCATTGTCCATTTTCATTCATTTTGCCAATAGCAAACCTGCCCAGACATGAAGGCCATGAAACATTATCGGCACCCACTCTAGCGTTAACACCCGTGTGTTACCGGGGCCCGAAAGGGGAGCAAAGAATAGTAACACTGCACCCTACCACGCATGTCGTAAAAGGCGACTAAGGAGGGTATGGGCATGGGGCTGTTTACCCCATCCCGTAAAAACTTCGCACAGTGGGCTGATCACCTGCTTGCCAACCAATCTGATTACGGAAACAATGATAGATTGTTTGGTCTGTTTTTGTTCCACAAAGACGCCACTAGGCGTGGTGGAAACAGCGATAGATTGATCAATTTGTTGTTGCCCTAAGACGCCATTAGGCGTACTGGCCACATACTGCTTTGCCGGTTGATGGCTAAGGATGGAAGAAGAAGAAGAAGACTCTAGCGTTAAAGTCACCAAGGAGAACAAGGTCTTCTTGCCTAGGTATGCTTTTGATAATTGCTGTTAGATTCTCGTAGAACTCATCTTTAGCTTCTGAGGCAGAGTACAGAGTAGGAGCATACACACTGACAAGGGTGATGGGACCTGTGCTAGTTTGCAGGCGGAGCGTTAACAGGCGTTCTGATCCATTCTCGCCTGGTTCAACCATTTTAGTTAGCGATTTTTTGACCGCAAAACCTACTCCGTGTTCTCTAGCTTTATTAAGATCTTTCCCTTGCCAATAAAATGTGTAGTCCTTCTCGCTCACCGTTCCAGAGCCCGCCGGGCGCGTTTCCTGAAGTGCAGCTATATCCACCTGAAGTCGTTTAAGCTCATCATTAATTATGGCTGTCTTCCTTACATCGTTTACATCCTGTAGGTTTTCGGATAGTCCAGTCAACATAGTCCGGACGTTCCAGCATCCCAATCTGAGAGTTTGCTTATTTCTATTTTTTCGATAATTGCTTGGTGCAAAATTTTCTGTCCACAGTTCGGGTTTGACCCTAATCCCCATGCACCCAATGGGGAAAGCAGACAGTGGCGGGACAACATCTTATTGACTGGGGGCTGCCCAGCTTGAAGCGGGCGGTAGCTGTCCAGTGAGATCCTAGAACCTCTCCCACTGTCGGAAGTAGCCCCTGGCGCCATGCCCTACGCCAATTGGGCAAAATGCTTATAACCGGTAACTGCTACTTCCCGTGTTTTGCCGACACCTATAGGGTGAAGCTGGAGTGTCCTCTCCAGGGCGCGAGCTTGGGCACAGTTATATGGAGATCAAGCTGTTGCCCATGCAGCATGTTCCCCCTCTCCACACAGCCGGTAGATCCAAAGGAACGGCAGTAGCCGATACAGTTTGGTACCAGCCATGTCGCAGGAGTTGCCAGAATAATGTCGAATCGACATTAGACTGCATTAGGGACTCCGACTCCTTGTTCTGAGGTAATATGATAGACAGCGTGTATCAATATTCCTACTCCAGTGGTAGAAAGATTGTAGCACTAGAGAAACATTCAGTCGTTCACTTCAGAACATCTGGAACTAGCACAGTGCCAGATAAAGAAACTCTGCAACACGAAAATTATGTTCAGTCTTAACATAATATCTAATCCACCAATTTTACAAACACTAATATATAATATATTTAAAATAACAGACATGGGTCAGCTCTCTCTGACCAACCCAGCTCATCCGCATAAATGATGTAACAAGTAGTACCAGTTTCACATTCCTCTCCCCTAATCGCTGCAACACCTCTGCCATTCCCAATGATCTTTTTCTATTAAATATGATAGGTGAGATGATCCATGGTGACAACCTATAAAATATTTTAGTTCCACATCCCTTGGAGCTTGTTATATGATGGATCAACCTCTAGGCCCTGCAGAAGTCGGCTAGGGACCTAGTCTATGTACTTACAGTCGTAATATATGTCATATGGTCGTATCTCACACTTACATTTTTAAATAAAATATTAATAATTTCTGTCTTACCATAAATTCAATGAAAACATACAGATACGTTGAATTGGCACAACTTCAGACGTGCCACTGGCTGGACTATGACGCCTGTTTATTTTACTTTAATATATATTTAATAAGGCAAGTCACACTTCACAGACTTTTAATCGTCCTGTTCAATGGACAGTAATAATTCAAATGGCGTCGAACCTTCAAATTTTCTTCTCAGTATCAGCTAAGCTGGCCAATGAGATCGGACGATTCTCAATTCTGACTTCAATTTGAAAAAAAGCCAAAATTACAGCCCAATTTCGGTGTACCTCTGTCGGTCGGACTAACAAATTCTATCTCTCACTTACTCCTAGATTTCCCCACTTGGCTTTGCCTTGCCCCTCCTGCCTCATTTCCACCAACGCGCGTCTAAAATGTGATAGATAGTGAATGCAAACTCGAGGGTCTGTTCGACTGTCTGTACGAACCTATACAGTATTTTGTCAATATCTCTACTATTAATTGGGCGTTTTTAAAGAATAAAACATATTATTGCCCAAGAGAAGAAAATCTATTAAACTAACTAGGTTTTGTGGTCCTAATCCTAGTAATAAAGATTTCCATATTTTTTCCATATTATTTGGCAATTTCTACTTTTATATAAATCCACCATCTTTCCCCTTCCTTCGTTGTTCAAACCGAAACAACAAGTTGGTTACGTCAGAAAAATCCGCTACTTGGCAGACACTGTGCTGTGTGTGTGGTTATATATGACCAACGGCGTGACTATCAAACGAACAAATATTGGCTTTTCATTGTATTTTTAACGCTGGTTCGCTAACAATTTTGTGGTTCAAACCAACACGTGCCAAAATTATCATTTTTCCGTCTCTCTCTCGCATTCCTTCTGGGCGAATAAACCTTTCGTATCAAAATGTTATAAATAATTTTCCAAGGCATTAGAAAACGATAGTACTTTTTATTCTACAAGACGGCCTGCTAAAATCCATACCATTGCTGGCGTGGGCGAAATCTAAACGTTACAACTTCACCATTATTATCCCTACATTACTTTGACTTATAAATACTACAAATTTTATAGGTGTATCAATGTATATCATCACACATCTCCCCACTTAAGAACATGCACTGATGCAAGTTCAAGAACAGTGATACACATAGATCAAATTTGTTCAATAGGCCTGTGAATACTCTGATTTTCGTCAACAGGATGCCTACTCAAGAAATCTGCACCCACATTTTGTGAACCAGGAATGTATTCATTAGCAAATGAATAAGGCTGTATGAGCAACGACCATCGTAATAAACGAGCATTTTCATGCTTGGCCTGTGATAAGAATACGAGGGGTTGTTGATCCGTTTGGACCACGAATGTCCTACCATAGAGATAGATCTGGAACTTTTTTATAGTCCAGATTAAAGCTAGACATTCCTTTTCGCTTGTTGAATAGTTTTTCTCCGCTTTGTTCAACTTGCGGCTGGCATAAGCGACTGGGTTCAGTTCCCCATTTGGTGAAGAGGACCATTGTAACAAAGTGGCACCTAATCCCACATTGCTTGCGTCCGTTCTTACCACGAATTCCTGGGTCAGATCAGGCAATTTTAAAATAGGCTTGCTAGTGAGTTTTTCCTTTAACTCTTGGTATGCCAATTCACACTGTGCCGACCAATTAATTCTATCAGGTTGGCCCTTACGGGTTAAATCAGTCAGAGGAGCACATATAGAGTTAAAATTTTTAATGTACTTCTGGTAAAAACCACACAACGACACAAAAGATCTCACATCTTTTTTTTTGTGGCCTCGGTGCTCTCTGCAATTTCTCAAGGTTCTTGGGATCAGCGGTCATGCTACCCTGATATACCGTGTGTCCCAAGAATTCCAACTCTTTACATCCAATACAACATTTTGTTGGTCAAGCAGTCAAGTTAGCCTCTCTGAGTCTATCAAACAGCATAGTCAAAGAGTTAACGTGTTCCTCAAATGTTTCAGTAGCGATTAGGATATCATCCATACAATTTGTGATGCATGGATTATTCAGTGGATCCAACAATTTTCGCATCATCCTTGAAAACACACTCGGAGCATTTTTCAACCCAAACGGCAACATGTTGAACTCATAATGTCCTTCCGAGGTGCTAAAAGCTAAATAAGGTCAAACCTCAGGCTTTACTGGAATTTGAAAATAGCCTTTGCTAAGATCCACCTTCGTAAAATATTTTGCCTTGTTCAGCCTGGCAAATAGTTGAGTTATATCAGGTAATGGATCCACCTGATTTTCTGTGACAGTATTCAGTTTCCTGTAATCTATGCACAGACGATGTTCTCTAGAGGGTTTTCTCAACAAAACCACACTAGAGCTATATGGAGATTCACTGTGAGAAATAATCCCTTCTTTTAACAGATAATCGATCTCCTCTTTCAAAGCTTTTTCCTTAGCGAAAGGAATAGACTAGGCTCTCATACAGATTGGTGTTGGGTCTATTAACTTCATATCGTATTCCAACAAATTGATGTGCCCCGGCTTATCCGTTAACACGTCTGTATGTTCAAGTAGAACCTGTTGAACCCGCTCCCTCTGGTTTTTAGTCAGGTTCTTACTGACTTTCACCTGTGCCGGTGTTTCACATGGTTTTAAGGGGTACTCGTGAGAAGTGAGTGGTTCCTTTTTCATCTCTGTTGCGATAGCCAAGGTCAGTAAAGGTGTTCCATCCTGGATTTGTCTATCCAGGTACTTCTTTAGAAGGTCCACATGATAGATTTTCTCTTTCCCCTTCTTGTCGATTTTATAATTTGTTCTAGAATCCTTCTCTAGAACTATATATGGACATTGCCATCCAATTTGCAATTTGTTACTGCTGCAGGGTAGAAGACGAAGTACCTTCTCTCCCACAGCTAGTTCCCTATTCTTCGCTTTCTTATTAAAATATGCAGCATGTTTTTCCTGGCTTGTCTCAAATTATCATTAGCAAGTTTCCAGCCAGTTTTAAGACGAGTGGTAAGCTCGTATATATATTGATATGATGAGGTAACAGTCTCTTCTGCCTTCTCATCTGTCCATGTCCTTAACAAGGCTTCTAGTGGACCTTTGATTGGCCTCCCAAATAACAGGGTTGCCGGTCCCATACCGGTTGAATTATGTGGAACTTCCCGCTACGCAAACAACGCAGCGGGCAAAAATTGGTCCCACGTATCAGGTTTTTCATGTGCCAGCATTCTCAGGATCGAAATAAGGGTCCCATTGAACCTCTCCACCTGACCGTTCCCTTGCGGGACATACGGACTACAATGAAAGTGCTTGGCCTGGAAGATCCTGAAAACTTCTTTCGTTAGTATCCCCTTGAACTGTGAGCTGTTATCAGTCAAGATTTGATGCGGGAATCCTAACCTAGTGAATATTGTAAGTAATGCCTCTGCGACATGCTTCGAATCGATTGACGACAGGGCTACCGCCTCTCCCCACATAGAACAAGTGTCCATCAGAGTAAGGATGTAACTGTTCCTTCTCTTGGTACGAGTGAGAGGTCCCACAATATCCACTGCAACCCTCTCAAAAGGTGTTCCCACTATGGGCATTTCCCCTAGAGTTGCAGGAGCAGTCCAATGCTTTGGAGCTACCCGTTGACATTCTGGACACAATTTTACATAT
This sequence comes from Oreohelix idahoensis, assembly GCA_024509875.1. Classification (NCBI taxonomy): domain Eukaryota; kingdom Metazoa; phylum Mollusca; class Gastropoda; order Stylommatophora; family Oreohelicidae; genus Oreohelix; species Oreohelix idahoensis. Next base: position 749,507 of record JAMPIV010000453.1, read on the forward strand.
CTTTTTATATTTTCCGTTATCCCTAGCCAGAAATAGTGACAAGCTATACGCTGTCCTGTGGTCCTGATCCCCATATGACCACTGAAGGGAATCGCATGCCCTAATTCTATCACTTTCTCCCTATATGAAGTTAGTAGTACCAGCTGTCCGTGACCATTTGTTCCTGTTCCAGCCTTCATATATAACAATTTATTCTTCATATAGTACTCTCCCTTGCTTGGAGGTGTGTGACTTTTAGGCAATTTTTTAAAACATGGCTTGAGTGACCTGTCCTCAGCCTGCGCCTTCCTCATCTCTTCTGGATGAGTATTTATAGGATTATCCTCCTCCTTTTTTGACTGTGATCTGGTCTGCACTGTTGCCATAATCACAGGTCTCTTGGGATTCCCCAAGAAGACATAACAACATCCCAAAATCAAAGGGTAGATGGGTTCGTCTATCACTGCTGCTCTGATTTCTCCTTCCACATAGCTAGTTTTCACAGTTATCCTTGCGATGGGAAGTGTCATGAGTGGTATGTCCTTAGTCGCCCCTTGTATCTCCACTGCTTCTGTGGTATACTGACCTGGGTTCACTAGGCTAGAACTCACGACAGAATCAAAATCTAAACCTGTATCATAAAGGCCCCTCACGGTGAACCCATTGCATACAATATCCTCACAAACTGGGGGTGATAAGGTTCCTGCTGTCCAGTTGGTTTGACCTTTAATCCTTGGTTCCCCGTTTTCATTGCAGCAAAGTTAGAAGGTTTCCTATTACAAACTTTGGTGTCAAGATTGTTCTTCTTGCACCACTTACACCATAACTTTCCTTGCTGGAAAGGTTTTCTCTCATTATATTTTTGGTCATTGACTGTGGGTTTCTATCTCGATAATCATTTCGTGGCCTATCAAAATTGGGCTTACCTTTGTTACCTTGATCTTTGTTATTAAATTTATTAAAGTTCTGTGGGGCCTTATAGCTATCTACATGCTTCTTTTTAGCGCCAGCTACCTCTGCCTGGGCCGCCTGATACCTCTCAGCGACATTAAGTACCTCACCCAACCTCTCTGCACCTTGTTCCATGAGAAACTTTCTCAGGTCTGGAGCCTTGGACTCTCTTAATTGCTCTATCATGATCATCACTTTCAGATCTTGGGTCTTCCCCAGAGCAGTCCATTTCTCCAAATAGGTTTCCAATTTGGCAGAGAATTGGTGGTATGTCTCCCCAGACAAAAGCTTGGCATTCCTAAACTTCTTACGATAAAATTCTCCGTTCTTTTCATATCTTAACAACAAAGCCTGCTTTAGCATGTCATAATTGTCTTTGTTGTCTTTATTCATCTTTGCAAACACTTCATAAGATGTTCCCCTATGACCCTGGGATAACTTTAAACTCCACCTTTCTTTTTCCAACCCATAAGTGGTTGCTAATACCTTGAACCTACTTAAGAATGATTCAATGTCATCATCCCTCTCCACAAAATGGTCTAAATGGAACCCCATGGCGGAGGTTGAGGCTCCCTGACTAGCAGTGGCATCGGAGGTAGAAGGGCTGTTACCACCTTCAGGAGCATGGCCTTGTAATTCCAACTCCCTTAGTCGTAACTCGTGCTCCCTTTGTAATCTCTTCTCCTCCTTTTCTGCTTCCCTTTCCGCAGCCTGTGTCTTTCTTCTGCTTCCCTTTCAGCGGCCTGTCGTCTTTCTTCTTTTTCAGCCTCCAATTTCTTTGCTTCAGCCTCGAATTTCTTTTCCTCAAATTGGAGCCTCTTATTTTCAGCCTCCCTATCCGCCTCCTATGCCCTAGCCTCTTTATCAGCCTCAATCTGTAACCTTTTAATTTCTTTTTCTACTTCTACTTGCATCTTCCTCTCTTCAGCTAACCTCTTATCCTCTCGTGCAATAAATTTATCAACTTCTGAGGTTACATACTGGACCAGCAACTTTGTTTCTCACTAACACTACTTTTGGAATATTTTAGTTGAATTATTAACTCTTGCATTCCATAACTTTGTTTCTCACTAACACTACTACTTTTGGAATATTTCAGTTGAATTATTTACAGTGTGTCCCAAGAGTCTGGATTCATAGAGAATTCGGCTGCTACTTGTCTTTGTGAGGATCCCTCTCTTGTGTACATGTGAACAATCTTTGTGCGTTAATCTGCTGCAAATGTGGAATCCATATTGGCACAGATAACAATTATTACATAAGTTAGAAAGGCGAATAAATTTAGATAAGACAAATTGCCTATATTTCCAGACGTTTGGCCCATCCTATAGTTATTTACTAAATATTATGTGTAACCATGTGAGATCTTCTCGTATCCCCATGTGGTAGGCACACCATAGGCTGGGAGCCCCTGCTCTACAGGACTTCAAATCTCATCATTCCTGTACGTTAGTCTATGCTATTAATTTTTACGTCTATTTATTAAATTAACTGTTGCTTTGTGGCGTGGAGTTTGTAGAGCTAGGTAGACCATTCCTCCAGTTCCAGAGAAACAAAAAATTTGCTTGTATGCAGCCCTGTTACCGTAATGAATATGAGCTACTTTCTGAATCATGTAAGTCGAGACTCAACTTATCCAATGAATTTGTGACTGACGGGTTAAACATCTCTTGGTGTTTGGAGGACCACCAGTAAATTACGAAAGTCACAAAATAATGTTGTCGTACATCCAAAAACAAAAACTTCGTTACGAATGTGTTTTTCTGTAACCGCTGTTTCTCTTCCTTTGCCACATTTTTTGTCTGTGCTTATTTACAATAGCACTGGTCGTTCAAAGCCGAGTGAAACAGTCCCAGTTACTGTGGTTTGGTCACGTCTGTAGTATTGGAGAAGAACGACTGTTACGACACATATGGGAAGACAATAGCCAGGGATCCAGATCTCCAGGACGACACATAGTTTGCTGGGAGGACAACATTAGACAATCCCTGAAGGACCGAGGACTGGACTGGAAGCAGTTTACATAATAACATGGCGCTCTCTCTGGCTAATCTCTACACCCTAAGGTGGAAAAGGTTTGTGTCGTTTGGTTTTAATGACCATCTTCACTGCACACGGACAACTCCATCAGTGCTCCGATCTCCTCCCTTAGATTTCAATGAGGATATCAGCACAGTGCACGAACTCCAAAGCACAAGCGAGAATCCCAAATGTGTGTGTTTGAGAATCATACATTTTATAAATATTTTTTTATCGGATAGGTTTTCCTAATTTTGAAAATTCTGCAAGGGCAAGACCCGTAAGGCCTACTCTTTACGATTTCCAAGGAATTTTTAACGTGTGCAACGTGCACTCTGAACCTACTATTTGTTCGTCCATATCCGAGAAGGCTAGGCATCCAGTCACCCTACCCAGGGAATCATCAGGGGTATGACATGATTAGGACCCAGTGGTTCTGAAAAAATTCCATCATAAATATTCCTTAGACTGAGAACCGAACCTTATACCTTTATAATTGGAGGCGGACGCATTACTTCTTAGTCACTTCGGCTCCTCAGAATAGAAGAGAAAATACTATAGCCCGTTTCACTAACTTTGCCCAACTTAAAAATGCTATATCTCAGCGAATATATAACGGATATAAGTGAAATTTTGTGTGTGAGTTTGAAATGGTATAGGCCCTATGAATTGAATTTTTCCATAAAATGCAGCCATTGGTTTCAATTTTCGTTTCTTTGCGATATAATATCAAAAGTCTACTTGCCAACACACATCACACACACACATTTTGACATGTCTACAGTAAATTATACGACATCATTTGCACATAATTGGTTTATCAAACAATTGGCATGATTTTAGCTTGAAATTGCGTGAAATTACACTTCTTAAACACAAAACAGTTTATATCCGGTGTTACTCACACATTGTCAATCAGTGGCGTGTCTACAAAAAGTATTGTGTGGTTAAGTAGAAAAATGAGTCTGCGAGTACATTTTATGACATTACAGCTAATCACAAATAGGATTTTTAAGTATTTCTGCAATGAAGCTACTCGTGGAAAACTATATCATTCTATTTTAAATCTACAAAAGAGGACTATTCATGCCTTGGGGATAATCAAACGATCATTGCACCGCTGGATAGCGACTTCTGAAATGTCTAATTCCAGTGTTTTACACACGAAAATTAGGCCAAGAGTGGTGGATAATTTTGACAGAGAATTGATCCGCAGAGAAATTTGCAATATGTTTCACAATAATGAGGCAGTGACTTTAAGGAAATTGAAAATTAGGTTAAGAAAGAATAATAACATTGATATTTCCAAATCTACGCTATGGAGGACTGTTATGAGTTTGGGATTCACTTTTAGAAAATATGTTGGTGGTAGAAACCTTATTTGTGAGAAGCCTCACATAGTTGCAATGAGAAGCAAATATTTACGCGAGGTCAGAGAAATGAGAAGAGATTGTTATGATTTTGTGTACTTAGATGAAACTTGGATCAATGGGCATCACAGTAATGAACGAGAATGGCAATCATCTGATGGGACAACTAAGAGACTAGTACCAAGCAGCAAAGGACAGCGCCTAATAATTGCACATCCAGGAAGCAGCCATCATGGGCTTCTAAATAATACTGAACTCATATTTGTTTCAAAATCCACAGATAATACGGATTATCATACAGAGATGAATGGCAAGATATTTTAAGATTGGATTGTGAATCATGTACTTTCTTCCTTGGATAGACCGTCGTGTTTGATAATGGACAATGCTTCATATCACAACGTTGTGGCACCAGAAGATAAAGTTCCTAATTCATCAAGTACTAAAGATGTAATAAAGATTTGGCTGACCATAAACAACATTCCATTCAACGAAATGTCCCTGAAGCCTGAATTACTTGGAATTGTAAAAAAGACACAGCATACAAAGATATTTCACATAGACAAGGCAATCCATGAACATGGTCAAAGATGTTTAAGATTGCCTCCTTACCATTCTCACTTAAACCCAAAAGAATTAGTTTGGGCTAAAATTAAGGACCAGGTAGCAACAGAAAATAGAACGTTCAAATTAAAAGATGTTGAAATACTTATAAAAGCCACCATGTCTAATATAGCTAGGGATTATTGGAAGAAATATGAGAACCATGTGTTACAAGAGGAAGAGGAATATTGGAAGAATGATGGTTTGTCCTTCATTCAGCCGAGATTAATTATCAATTTCTCAGAGACATCTGATTATGATTCGGATGAAGTTAATTTCTTTAAAGATGACCTTACCGTTATTTACAAGCACATTAGAGGAGCAACGTTCCATTATGATATTTATGAACCGCAACGAGGGGATACCTATTGAAATAATTAGACCAAGGAAGGTCCAGTTTGGTAGCGCATTAAATGTCAATGACAAACAATGTCACGAGTATCTCGCATGCAGATCATTTAAGAAATCATCTTCAACAGGTATTCATATGCAAACGTGATGGCCACATTATTGTAATAGTAGACATGCCTATGCCTAATCAATTCACAGAATCTGTGCATGAAGTGGTAACATTTCTTTTCTCGATACACAATAATTAGTATGCCGACAAAGATCAAAGGATTTCATCCGTTTATGGGAACTGGACAAGATGCACAGATATAAAGTATATATTTGTTGGGTCTAACCCAATATAACATCGTATGCAAAAAAATGGCATTAATACGTTCGACGGTTAATCAGATAATTACATTCGTTCGGGGGAAAAGCTAGTGAACCGTGCTATAAGTATGAAAATGTGTTTAATAGATTGTCGAAGTGCGCTATTTGACGCCGATGAAACTTTTCGGCGCGCACATCTGCCAGTGCAACAGGACCAGAAATTACATAAATTGCCATTGAAAGTGGCAGAGCAAATAAGTGTTCACTACTTTAACATGTGCATCAAACTTCAAACTATTTAAAATCTTTTTACTCTAAACATAAAACACACAATAAAACTTAACAATATTAAAAAATATACATATAAAAACAAGTGAATTGTTTATTCCTTTTTATAATTTTGTCTAAAAACTCATAAAATTAAAGAAATTAATGAAAATATGTGTTTATTATCATTTTGTTAATAATTAAATTGTTTCCCTTTGGAAGTAAATACAATGCTTTCCCCTAACTTCTCTATCTCTGCTGCTTAAAGTATCACATGGTTAAGTTTTTTTTTTCTGTTTGTTTCACTAATTTCTGAGATATCACATCCGGTTAAAACCTGACAAGAGGTGTGATATCTCGGTTATAAGCGGGGTATATTGTGCGCATGTTTATTACATTTTGCTGTACTGTTATTTCTGTCCTTTTTTATTGAATTATGTGGGGGGGGGGGGGGGGTACTTTTATATTAGCCACGAACAGTTGTAATGTGTACACTTGTGTACATGTATAATTTGCTTGTAGACATATGAAGCTGACAACCTCATCACGGTAATTAACTTGACACACATGAACCACCACTGTAATTAACTTGACACACATGAACCACCACTGTAATTAACTTGACACACATGAACCACCACTGTAATTAACTGGACACACATGAACCACCACTGTAATTAACTTGACACACATGAACCACCACTGTAAGAGCTGGTGAATGCTTAGTGTGGGATTCCTCACAAAGGACCAACATCAGAGGTGACCCCAGGATCCACAGATAGCAGGGAGTGGATGATGATATAAAAGTATTTCGCCATAGGAAGCGTTATGGTGGGGGATCGGGGGGGGGGGGGGGGCGCTATTACTGCTGAGCACAGAACCAATCTTGTCAGAATTGAAGGAACCCTGACCGCCAGTCGCTACATCCGTGACGTACTGCAGCCGCGCGCTCTGCCGTTCCTTCACTCACATGAACCGGGCCTAATTTATAAGCAGGGTAATGCCTTTGTCAGTCATGGGACAACGCACAACGAATGAAACACACAAAATCAAACAAACCAGATAGTGAGGCAGGACACAAAAAACACCATGAGCGCGATACGGCACCACAAACGGACAAAGAGGAACCCAGACAGCCAGCTAGTGGTCTTTTTCAGGACCAATCACCTCCAGGACTACGAACGAGATACCAGTGAAGACGATAACACCCTATATACCCCAATTATAACCAAACTTTCAGGTTGAACAGGGTATTACAGCAGCATAGTAGACGAAAACAACAACAAACAACAACGTCTCACAGAGCAGTAACAGCCCAAGACTACCTCAATGCAGCTAATGTGAACAGACTCGACTCTTGGCCAGCTCTGTTCCCTGACGATTCCCATTGAATATCTCTGAGACCATGTTGACAGAAGGATGTAGATGACAGTGCAAGGTATGCAGTATTTGCTAAGATAATTGAATGTTAGAGTGTCAACACGTGAACTGATAAGACTGTTTGTCACTTCTGCTAAGCCTAGCAAATCGTAGGATGAACGGAATGCAGAAGGCCATATATGGAAAGAAGGCTGCAAGTCGTCTTAGTAAAACGAAATATGGATGAACATGATAGCTTGTTTATAAAACGAGAACGACCAAGTGTCACAGGTTCTCTATTCTTAAGCGCTGTTAATTTTTTAAAAAATTTTTCAGAATACATTTAAACGAATTAGTTATACCTCTTGATTCTTTGTCTAGTCAAAAACAGTTTTATTCTTGAAACAGTTTCTGAAAGATTCTTCACTTATCATTTTTAGACTCCATTTTGTTTTCGTTGCTTCGGATTAGAATAAGAACTCGTCGTTGTCTCTCCATTCCACAACTTGGTTTCTCATTAACACTACTACTTTTGGTATATTTTAGTTGAATTATTTACTCTTCCATCCCACAACTTTGTTTCTCACTAACTCTACTACTTTTGGAATATTCTAATTGAATTATTTACAGTGTGTCCCAAAAGTCTGGATTCATAGAGAATTCGGCTGCTACTTGTCTTTGTGAGGATCCCTGTCTTGTGTACATGAGAACAATCTTTGTGCGTTAATCTGCTGCAAATGTCGAATCCATATTGGCACAGATAACAATTATTACATAAGTTAGAAAGGCGAATAAATTTAGATAAGGCAAATTGCCTTTATTTCCAGATGATAGGCCCATCCTATATTTCCAGACGTTTGGCCCATCCTATATTTCCAGACGTTTGGCCCATCCTATAGTTATTGACTAAATATTATGTGTAACCATGTGAGATGCTTCTCGTATCCCCATGTGGTAGACACACCATAGGCTGTGAGCCCCTGCTCTACGGGACTTCAAATCTCATCATTCCTGTACGTTAGTCTATGCTATTAATTTTTACGTCTATTTATTAAATTAACTGTGGCTTTGTGGCGTGGAGTTTGTAGAGCTAGGTAGACCATTCCTCCAGTTCCAGAGAAACAAATAATCTGCTTGTATGCAGTACTGTTACCGTAATGAATATGAGCTACTTTCTGAATCATGTAAGTCAAGACTCAACTTATCCAATGAATTTAGTGGCTGACGGGTTAAACATCCCTTGGTGTTTGGAGGACCACTGTCGTGGAATATTCTAATCCACATATATAAATTAAAAGGTAAATGTAAAGCCTAACAAATAAATTTAATAAAAGGAAGAAGAATGGTAAAGAACAGTGCTGTCACAATGGCAGTACTCGAAATCCCCTTTGTTTTATGCTTCGTCTGCAAATTATAACGTTTCCACGTTAAATATAAGCCACTGCATAAATACAAGCGTTTCCACAACACATTAAAACGGGTATTGCATTTCTAAGAAAAACATTGAGAGGCACACTGCGTAATGACCTAAATTAATCCTAACATTAATTATACTACGTTACCAAAACGAACGAACAGATGGACTCAAATAGAAAGAAGGGAGGGCTGAAAATCAGGAACGCATGCAAAATTAAACACGCGTCTCGCTATTAATGCCACCCCAACAAGCGTAACGCGATACACAATTACTACTATCACGCGTGTAAGGCCACATGCACTAACTTTTTTTCAGACGGACAGTGATAAAAACACTAACCTCCCAGAGTTAGGTTTTAAAATCCTGAAAAACGCTTATTAGAAAAGATAACATTAGATGGGTTTACGTTTGAAAACATTACAGTACCCAGACAGCAAATCTTCGAAACAGGAGGTAGAAGAAATTGCATATTTTGAACGCAGCCACTTAGCTCTTTTAAATTTGTATATTTGGGTTTCTTAGGGCTTGCTGACAAAGAATATGTAAAACGTTACGCAAATAGTCTAGGAATTAATAAATTATAACCAAAATAAAATAGTGGGGATGCCTGACAGCATGAAATCATTTCTGCTCATAAAATTTTTTTATAACGTGTTTGAAAAAACCTTACGTTACGGAAATAGCCTACCATGTTAACTCCTAATTGATTGGAGCGCAACAAATATAAGACTAAACACGATTGGTCGGGCTATAAATACTATCTTGTGTTGTTATGGGAAACGAATAGAAGGGGTACTTTTTTGAAAAGATGTGGAGACGTGGTTTCATTGGGTAGAGCTGCGAATATACTTGATTCAGAGCGTCTGTTCATTGCCACATCTTGTAATAAACCTACTAAGAAGCAGTACGTTGAGCACCAGTGTATATTTTATATAAAATAAAGCCTGGAACACCGGCAGATCGGAGTTGTGCTATATCCATTGCCAGTCAACGAAACTGTTTATTATTCTATGAATTGTGGTAAGCTTGAAATATTCAATATCTTTTAATGAAAATTGAATGTAAATTGTTAATTTATGCCTGTATATATGTGTAGTTCAGTAGCGAACATGATGTAAAGCCTATGTGGTGAAGTGGGATGTTATAAATATTTATAGGGGACTTAGTGTACTGACTGAGATCAGCTGTGAAGGTATCTATATCTATTAAGAGTAGTGTATTATAGATAACCTTACTTGCTACCACATATCTATATATCTCAGTCAGAATTATTCTGCAATAGTGTGATGACTACGTTATGTGTCTAGGGTATGTGTAGGATGAAGTGTAAGTCAAAACAACAACAGACAGATAAACAATTTAATTTATTCCACTATACTTGACAACACTGGGACACTCACATACATATAACACTCTAAAGAATATCTTAAGGAGTCACTGATAACTTTTCAAATAACAATATGTATTCATTGCTGATATGAATGAATATGTGTCCTGATTCAATTACAAAGGAACCAGGAATCACAATCAATTTTAATTACAAGTATATGTACAGAATGGATTAATATGAATATTGTAGTGACATATATTATTAAAACTATCCTATGTGTGTCAGTTGTGTAGTAGTAAAATGAGGTAATACTGGTTTTGTTTTGTTCAAGCTCTGTTGGTATTTGTCATCATGACTTCAATAGTTTGTCTTAAGGAAACTAGTATTGGAGATGTTCTCAGTTCCTGATATTAAGACAATTAAATCCCCCTCTGAATGTTATTTTTATAAAGTCATTTCAAGATGAGGGGACATAATGTTGAGCTCAGCTGGCCAAATCAGCTTATCTTGAGTGATGGCGGCAGGAAAGGACTCCTCTGCTCGAATTCTCCTCTGGGCTCTGGAGACACCTCACTGATAGCTAAATGGACCAAGGAGTATGCTGTCCGACTCTGGATTCAGCAAAGCTCTGACCAGGTGCAGCTCAATACCATCAAGACCACGGTCCCTGAAAACAAGAAGGATATACCTTCTACTTCATAACTAATTGATACTCTAGTTCTACACTGAACACAATACAACACAAACATTGAGTTCAGAGCGTTAGGCCAACTGTCAGCTTCATCTGAAATACTTTATACCAGTATTTACCTCCTTAATGGTTACCACGCCTCTGCACTTCCAGCATTATTTCTGTCTAATCAATCATCCAGGTGTCAGTGTACTATTTGGCCATTCCATGCCGTTTTACTTCCCTCCGACACCCTCTGTTCTGGCTGGAGCATTATAGGCTTTATCTCCTGTTTGCCACTGAACTACACATATATATACAGGCATAAATTAACAATTTACATTCAATTTTCATTAAAAGATACTGAATGGTTCAAGCTTACCACAATTTCATGGAAATAAACACAGATACGTTGATTAGCAATGAATTCTGGCACAATTACTGGCACAAATTCCCATCTGCTTATGTTCCAGGCTTTTATTTTAGCAAAAATGTGAGCTGGCTTCAACGCACTGTTGCTTTATCAAGATTATTTGCACTAGTGGTCTCGAACTAACGCTCCTAAGTGAGTATATCAGCGAGTCTAGCCAATGAGGCCACGTTTCGACAAGTGTTTGAAAAAATGTTACCTTTCTACGTCTCCCTAACAACCAAGATAGTATTTATAGTCCGACCAATCGTGGTTAGTCTTTCATTTGTTGCGCTCCAATCAATTTGGAGTTTACATGGTAGGCTATTTCTGTAACGTAAGGTTTTTTCAAACACGTTATAAAAAATTTTATGAGCAGAAATGATTTCATGCTGTCAGGCATCCCCAATATTTTATTTTGGTTATAACTTGTTAATTCCTAGACTATTTGCGTAACGTTTTACATATTCTTTGTCAGCAACCCTAAGGAACCCAAATATCCAAATTTAAAAGAGCTACGTGGCTGCGTTCAAAATATGCAATTTCTACCTCCTGTTTCGAAGATGTGCTGTCTGGGAAGGGTAGTGTATTTTATCACTGTCCGTCTGAAAAAAAATTTAGTGCATGTAGTCTTACACGCGTGATGGTAGCATTTGTGTATCGCGCGACGCGTGTTGCATGCGTTCCTGATTTTCAGCCCTCCCTCTCTCTTTATCCTTTTGTCCATCTGTTCGTTCGTTTTGGTAACGCAGTGTAGAAAAAGACATGAATGGAATTTAAAATTTAGGTCAACTTGCATATTTCAAGGTTTTTCTTAGAAAGGCAGCACATTTTATTGTGTGTTTGGGAAACGCGTGTATGTTGCAGAAGGCATATATTTAACGTGGAAACGTTACAATTTGCAGACGAAGCATAAAACAAAGGGGATTTCGAGTACTGTCATTGTGACAGCACTGTTCTTTACCATTCTTCTTCCTTTATTTATTATATGTATTTATTAGGCTTTATATTTACTAGATAATTTATATATGTGGATTAGAATATTCCACGACACCTCCCCTCTTAAAACAGACATTATATGTCAGTCCTTTATTCTATATCACATAGAGAAATTTATTATTATTTCTGGGGTTTACGGTGATTCTCATCACACGGATGGCGGCTTAAAAAATCCGCTCCCAAATTGGTTTTTCCAGATATATACTCAATGCTAAAATTATATGGAGCCAAAAGTAAAGACCATCGGAGTAACCTGGAGTTCTCATGCCTAGCCTGTGCTAGAAACGATAAAGGTTTGTGGTCTGTTTGCAACTTAAATGCCTTCCCATATAGATAAATATTGAATTTCTTTATCGCCCATATTACTGCAAGACATTCTTTTTCGCTAGTTGAGTAGTTGATTTCAGCTTTATTCAACTTTCTGCTAGCATATGCCACTGGGCTTAATTCCCCATCCAATGCATCTGATTTCTGTAGTAGAGTTGCACCTAACCCAATATTACTTGCATCCGTCCTTACTATGAATTCTTGACTTAAGTCAGGTAATTTCAAAATGGGTTTACTTGTGAGCTTTTCCTTCAATTCTTGGTAAGTCATTTCACATTGTGGTGTCCATGTAATGCGATCTGGATGTCCTTTACGTGTCAATTCAGTTAACGGTGCACATATGGAATTAAAGTTTTTGATATACTTCTGGTAGAAACCACATAATGAGACAAAGGATCTCACGTCCTTCTTGGTTTGTGGTCTCGGGGCTTTCTGTAGTTTCTCTAAATTCTTTGGGTCAGGGGTCATGTTTCCCTGATAAACTGTGTGTCCCAAAAATTCCAATTCTTTACATCCAACGCAACATTTGGTTGGTCGGGCTGTTAAATTTGCCTCCCTAAGTCGATCAAACAGCATGTTCAGAGAGTCAATGTGTTCCTCAAATGTTTCTGTTGCTATAAGGATATCATCCATAAAATTTGTTATACAGGGATTATTCAGAGGATCCAATAATTTTCTCATCATTCTAGAGAAGACACTAGGCGCATTCTTCAATCCAAATGGCAATCTATTAAACTCATAGTGTCCTTCTGAGGTACTAAAAGCTAGGTATGGTCTAACCTCAGGCTTTACTGGAATCTGATAGTATCCTTTACTCAGATCCACTTTTGAGAAATATTTAGCTTTATTTAGTCTGGCAAACAGCTGATTTGTATCCGGCAATGGATCCACCTGTCCTTCTGTAATAGCATTCAGTCTCCTGTAATCTATACAGAGTCTATGTTCTCCAGAGGGCTTCCTTAAGAGTACAACACCGGAACTATACGAAGACTCACTGTGCGAAATAATTCCTTCCTTCAACAGATAGTCTATCTCTTCCTCAAAGCTTTCTCCTTAGCAAACGGAATCGAATATGGTTTCATACAGACAGGTGTGGAGTCTATTAGTTTCATATCATATTCCAATAGGTTTGTATGCCCTGGTCGGTCTGTTAACACCTCTGCATGATTATTTAGAACCTGTTGCACTCTCTCTTTCTGAGTTTTCGTTAAATGTGTACTGATTTTCACCTGTGCTGCTGTCTCACAGGGGTGTAATGGATATTCAAATGATGAAAGTGGTTCCTTTTTCATCTCCATGGCGATGGACAAGGTCAACAAGTGTGTCTCTTCCTGATGTTCTCTTTCCAAATATTTCTTCAGGAGATTCACATGATAGATTTTTTCTTTCCCCTTCTTATCTATCTTATAATTTGTTCTAGACACCTTCTCTAGAACTGTATATGGACCCTGCCATCCAATTTGTAACTTATTCTGACTCCCGGGCAAAAGAAGCAGTACCTTCTCTCCCACAGCCAAATTTCTGTCTTTCGCCTTCCTGTTATAATAGGCAGCATGTTTCTTCCTGGCTTGTTTCAAATTTTCATTGGCAAGTTTCCAGCCAGTTTTTAACCGAGTGGTCAGCTCATTCACATATTGGTATGAAGATGTAATGTTTTCCTCTGCCTTTTCATCAGTCCACGTTCTTAACAAAGCTACATATGGACCTTTAATTGTGTGGACCTATTTGTCCATGCACCGGTATGGTCTCTTCCACTCGAAGCTTTATAGTGATGATTTTTCCTCCCAGAATTATCATTCACAAAACGACCGCTACCAATTTTTCTTTTGGGGCTTTCTCCCCACTTAAAATTCTTGATGAGAGATTTCCTCTCTACATCCTCTTCCTCCAGTTTGTTTAAGTCCGATTGAGGGATTTTCGGCTTATCCTGGGGTAAGACATCCTTTTGCACTCTCCGCATAGTGGCCATTGTAAAACAGTTAAGTGAAGCTTGTCCGTGAAAAGGGGCTTCCCATTCCATTTGGTCCACTTTATCAAATCTATTTTTCTTTTTATTATCAGGCCTAATTTTGCCCCGTGGCGTGTCCAGGTCCTGATCCATGTTCCCACTTGTGGGTGTTCCCTCATGTGCTATGCTACACCTTTCTACAAAATTCTCAATGTCCCATCTTGCTTTGGGCCAATAATAATTGTGAGCCACCTTTTGAATGATGGTACCTATTTTCTCATGGTCCCCATCTGGTTTCACATGTAGGCTCCTTATTAAGTCTGCCCTATATCTTTTTGGAAGAACCAGCTGTCCGTGACCTTTGGATCTAGCTCCAGTCTTCCTATACATCAACTTGTTTTTCATGTAAAAATCTCCCTTGCCTGGAGTTGTATGACAAGTTGACAATTTTCTGAAACAAGGCTTGAGTGTTTTATCCCCAGCCTGTGCCTTCCTCATCTCTTCTGGAGTGGTATCTAACATAATATCCTCCTCCTGTCTTGAGGTCGACCTGACCTGAAGGGTTGCCATATACACAGGTTTCCTTCTGCAACGGTCAGTGTCATGATTGTCCATCTGACAATTTTTACACCACCTTTTTCCTTGGTTGAAAGATTTTCTTTCATCATATTTCCTTTCATCGAATTGTGGGAATTTATTTTTATTTTCATACCGTGGCCTATCAAATTGGTGCTTACCTTTATTTTGATCCCTAGGATCAAATTTATTAAAGTTCTGTGGTGCCCTAAAGTTATCCACTTGTTTCTTTTTATTACCTGTTACCTCTGCTTGAGCTGCTTGATACCTTTCAGCAACATTTAGCAACTCACCCAGCCTCTCTGCACCTTGTTCCATGAGAAACTTTCTCAGGTCTGGAGCCATGGACTCTCTTAATTGCTCTATAAGGACCATTTCCTTAAGATCTTGGGTTTTCCCCAGAGAAGTCCATTTCTCCAAGTATGTCTCTATTCGTGCAGAGAACTGGTGATAGGTTTCACCTGACAGTAGTTTAGCATTCCTAAATTTTTTCCTATAAAATTCTGCATTCTTTTCATACCTTAACAAAAGAGCCTGCTTTAGCATGTCATAATTTTCCTGATCACCTCTGCTCATTTTTGCAAAAACTTCATAAGCTGCCCCACGAAGTCCCTGAGATAACTTTAAGCTCCACCTTTCTCTCTCTAACCCATATGTGGTAGCTAATAGTTCATACCTATTTATATAGCTCTCAATATCATCGTCTTTCTCAACAAAATGATCTAAATGAAAATTCATAGCTGAGATTGAGGCTCCCTGAGTAACCGTAGCATCAGAGGCAAAGGGACTGGCACCATTTTCAGGAGCATGGCCTTGAAACTCAAACTCCCTTAGTCGTAACTCATGTTCCCTTTGTAATCTTTTATCTTCTCTTCCCTTTCTGCAGCTAATTTCTTCTCTTCCCTTTCTGCAGCTAATTTCTTCTCTTCCCTTTCTGCAGCCTGTCTTCTTTCCTCGGCTTCCAAGGCTTTAGCCTCTTTGTCAGCCTCAATCTGCAACCTCTTAGTCTCAGCCTCAGCCTCAAATTGTAACTTCTTAATTTCCCTTTCAGCCTCTAACCTTCTTTCGGCTTCAAACCTTCTTTCTTCGCGTTCAATAAATTTGTCACATTCCGTAGTGACATAGGCAACCATAACTTGCCCATCTAATCCTAACTCTTTTGCAGTCTGTACAGCAGCAGATCGAAACTTGGCCAGGTCCGCCATTGTCTATCAGGTAATTTCTACAATGTCTAACCAACAATTTAATCTCTAATATATCTAATGGACAACACAGGCACCGTGAGCTCAACCTTATTTAATTCCACCCAAGGATACCTTTTAATTCTTATATTCCCTGAAGTGAATTACCCCCAATATTTTTAATAGGGAAAGATTCAAAATCCCAAGAGCGAGACCCCAATATATGTGGTGAAGTGGGATGTTATAAATATTTATAGGGGACTTAGTGTACTGACTGAGATCAGCTGTGAAGGTATCTATATCTATTAAGAGTAGTGTATTATAGATAACCTTACTTGCTACCACATATCTATATACCTCAGTCAGAATTATTCTGGAATAGTGTGATGACTACGTTATATGTCTAGGGTATGTGTATGATGAAGTGTAAGTCAAAACAACAACAGACAGATAAACAATTTAATTTAATCCACTACTCTTGACAACACTGTGACACTCACATACATATAACACTCTAAAGGATATCTTAAGGAGTCACTGATAACTTTTCAAATAACAATATGTATTCATTGCTGATATGAATGAATATGTGTCCTGATTCAAATACAAAGGAACCAGGAATCACAATCAATTTTAATTACAAGTATATGTACAGACTTTATCAATATGAATATTGTAGTGACATATATTATTAAAATATCCTATGTGTGTCAGTTGTGTAGTAGTAATATGAGGTAATACTGGTTTTGTTTTGTTCAAGCTCTGTTGGTATTTGTCATCATGACTTCAATAGTTTGTCTTTAGGGACTAGTATTGGAGATGTTCTCAGTTCCTGATATTAAGACAATTAAATTCCCCTCTGAATGTTATTTTTACAAAGTCATTTCAAGATGAGGGGACATAATGTTGAGCTCAGCTGGCCAAATCAGCTTATCTTGCGTGATGGCGGCAGGAAAGGACTCCTCTGCTCGAATTCTCCTCTGGGCTCTGGAGACACCTCACTGATAGCTAAATGGACCAAGGAGTATGCTGTCCGACTCTGGATTCAGCAAAGCTCTGACCAGGTGCTGCTCAATACCATCAAGACCACGGTCCCTGAAAACAAGAAGGTTGTACCTCTTCCTTCATAACTAATTGATACTCTAGTTCTACACTGATCACAATACAACACAAACATTGAGTTCAGAGCGTTAGGCCAACTGTCAGCTTCATCTGAAATACTTTATACCAGTATTTACCTCCTTAAAGGTCACTACGCCTCTGCACTTCCAGCATTATTTCTGTCTAATCAATCATCCAGGTGTCAGTGTACTATTTGGCCATTCCATGCCGTTTTACTTCCCTCCGACACCCTCTGTTCAGGCTGGAGCATTATAGGCTTTATCTCCTGTTTGCCACTGAACTACACATATATATACAGGCATAAATTAACAATTTACATTCAATTTTCATTAAAAGATACTGAATGGTTCAAGCTTACCACAATTTCATGGAAATAAACACAGATACGTTGATTAGCAATGAATTCTGGCACAATTACTGGCACAAATTCCCATCTGCTTATGTTCCAGGCTTTTATTTTAGCAAAAATATGAGCTGGCTTCAACGCACTGTCGCTTTATCAAGATTATTTGCACTAGTGGTCTCGAACTAACGCTCCTAAGTGAGTATATCAGCGAGTCTAGCCAATGAGGCCACGTTTCGACAAGTGTTTGAAAAAATGTTACCTTTTCACGTCTCCCTAACAACCAAGATAGTATTTATAGCCCGACCAATCGTGGTTAGGCTTTCATTTGTTGCGCTCCAATCAATTTGGAGTTTACATGGTAGGCTATTGCTGTAACGTAAGGTTTTTTTCAAACACGTTATAAAAAAATTTTATGAGCAGAAATGATTCCATGCTGTCAGGCATCCCCACTATTTTATTTTGGTTATAATTTATTAATTCCTAGACTATTTGCGTAACGTTTTACATATTCTTTGTCAGCAAGCCCTAAGGAACCCAAATATCCAAATTTAAAAGAGCTACGTGGCTGCGTTCAAAATATGCAATTTCTACCTCCTGTTTCGAAGATGTGCTGTCTGGGAAGGGTAGTGTATTTTATCACTGTCCGTCTGAAAAAAAATTTAGTGCATGTAGTCTTACACGCGTGATGGTAGCATTTGTGTATCGCGCGACGCGTGTTGCATGCGTTCCTGATTTTCAGCCCTCCCTCTCTCTTTATCCTTTTGTCCATCTGTTCGTTCGTTTTGGTAACGCAGTGTAGAAAAAGACATGAATGGAATTTAAAATTTAGGTCAACTTGCATATTTCAAGGTTTTTCTTAGAAAGGCAGCACATTTTATTGTGTGTTTGGGAAACGCGTGTATGTTGCAGAAGGCCTATATTTAACGTGGAAACGTTACAATTTGCAGACGAAGCATAAAACAAAGGGGATTTCGAGTACTGTCATTGTGACAGCACTGTTCTTTACCATTCTTCTTCCTTTATTTATTATATGGATTTATTAGGCTTTATATTTACTAGATAATTTATATATGTGGATTAGAATATTCCACGACAGCCTATAATGCTCCAGCCTGAACAGAAGGTGTCGGAGGAAAGTAAAACTGCATGGAATGGCCAAACAGTACACTGACACCTAGATTATTGATTAGACAGAAATAATGCTGGAATTGCAGAGGCGTAGTAACCATTAGGGAGGGAAATACTGGTATAAAGTATTTCAGATGAAGCTGACAGTTGGCCTAACGCTCTGAACTCAATGTTTGTGATGTATTGTGCTCAGTGTAGAACTAGAGTATCAATTAGTTATGAAGTAGAAGGTACATCCTTCTTGTTTTCAGGGACTGTGGTCTTAACGTTATTGAGCAGCACCTGGTCAGAGCTTTGCTGAATCCAGAGTCGGACAGCATACTCCTTGGTCCATTTAGCTATCAGTGAGGTGTCTCCAGAGCCCAGGGGAGAAATCGAGCAGAGGAGTCTTTTCCTGCCGCCATCACGCAAGATAAGCTGATGTGGCCAGCTGAGCTCAACATTATGTACCCCCATCTTAAAATGACAGTGTAAAATAAAATTAAGAGGGGAATTTAATTGTTTTAATATCAGGAACTGAGAACATCTCCAATACTAGTTCCAATAAAGACAAACTATTGAAGTCATGATGACAAATACCAACAGAGCTTGAACAAAACAAAACCAGTATTACCTCATATTACTACTACACAACTTTTAATAATATATGTCACTACAATATTCATATTGATAAATTCTGTACATATAACTTGTAATTAAAATTGATTGTGATTCCTGGTTCCCTTTGTATTTGAATCAGGACACATATACATTCATGACAGCAATGAATACATATTGTTATTTGAAAAGTTATCAGTGACTCCTTTAAGATATCCTCGTAGAGTGTTTTATGTATGTGAGTGTCACAGTGTTGTCAAGTGTAGTGGAATAAATTAAATTGTTTATCTGTCTGTTGTTGTTTTGACTTACACTTCATCATACACATACCCTAGACATATAACGTAGTCATCACACTATTCCAGAATAATTCTGACTGAGGTATACATATGTGGCAGCAAGTAAGGTTATATATAATACACTACTCTTATTAGATATATATACCTTCACAGCTGATCTCAGTCAGTACACTAAGTCCCCTATAAATATTTATAACATCCCACTTCACCACATATATTGGGGTCTCGTCGGGATTTTGAATCTTTACCTATTAAAAATATTGGGGGTAATTCACTTCAGGGAAAATAAGAATTAAAAGGTATCCTTGGGTGGAATTAAATAAGGTTGAGCTCACGGTGCCTGTGTTGTCCATTAGATATATATTTAGAGATTGAATTGTTGGTTAGACATTGTATAAATTTACCTGATAGACAATGGCGGACCTGGCCAAATTTCGATCTGCGGCTGTTCAGACTGCAAAAGAGTTAGGATTAGATGGGCAAGTTATGGTTGCCTATGTCACTACGGAATGTGACAAATTTATTGAACGCGAAGAAAGAAGGTTTGAAGCCGAAAGAAAGTTAGAGGCTGAAAAAGAAATTAAGAGGTTGCAGATTGAGGCTAAGAAATTGGAAGCAGAAGAAAGAAGATTGACTGCAGAAAGGGAAGAGAAGAAATTAGCTGCAGAAAGGGAAGCAGAAGAAAGAAGATTGACTGCAGAGAGGGAAGCAGAAAAGGAGGAGAAGAGATTACAAAGGGAACATGAGTTACGACTAAGGGAGTTTGAGTTTCAAGGCCATGCTCCTGAAAATGGTGCCAGTCCCTTTGCCTCTGATGCCACTGCTAGCCAAGGAGCCTCAACCTCAGCTATGAATTTTCATTTAGATCATTTTGTTGAGAAAGACGATGATATAGAGAGCTACCTAAATAGGTATGAACTATTAGCTACCACGTATGGGTTAGAGAGAGAAAGGTGGAGCTTAAAGTTATCTCAGGGACTTCGTGGGGCAGCTTATGAAGTTTTTGCAAAAATGAGCAGAGGTGATCAGGAAAATTATGACATGCTAAAGCAGGCTCTTTTGTTAAGATATGAAAAGAATGCAGAATTTTATAGGAAAAAATTTAGGAATGCTAAACTACTGTCAGGTGAAACCTATCACCAGTTCTCTGCACGAATAGAGACATACTTGGAGAAATGGACTTCTCTGGGGAAAACCCAAGATCTTAAGGAAATGGTCCTTATAGAGCAATTAAGAGAGTCCATGGCTCCAGACCTGAGAAAGTTTCTCATGGAACAAGGTGCAGAGAGGCTGGGTGAGTTGCTAAATGTTGCTGAAAGGTATCAAGCAGCTCAAGCAGAGGTAACAGGTAATAAAAAGAAACAAGTGGATAACTTTAGGGCACCACAGAACTTTAATAAATTTGATCCTAGGGATCAAAACAAAGGTAAGCACCAATTTGATAGGCCACGGTATGAAAATAAAAATAAATTCCCACAATTCGATGAAAGGAAATATGATGAAAGAAAATCTTTCAACCAAGGAAAAAGGTGGTGTAAAAATTGTAAGATGAACAATCATGACACTGACCATTGTAGAAGGAAACCTCCTCATTGTGCTGCTATGACATCGGGGAAAAAGGAAAAGAAGGTCAAACCTGAAGAACTACAGGAACCATACCACCCCCCAGTGTGTGAAGATGTCATCTGTAATGGTGTCACTATAAGGTGTTTATATGATACCGGTTTAGATTACGATTCCGTTGTGAGTTCTCACCTGGTGCAGGCCGATCAATACACCACAGAAACAGTGGAGATTCAAACTGCAACCAAGGATGTAGCTACCATGACACTTCCCGTCGCCCGAATAAAAGTGAAAACGCGATATGTGGAAGGAATCATAAAAGCAGCAGTGATAAATGAGCCAATCTACCCTCTAATATTGGGGTGTAGATATGTCTTCTTGGGGAATCCCAAGAGACCTGTGATATTGGCAACAGTGCAGACCAGATCACAGTCAAAAAAGGAGGAGGATAATCCCATAAATACTCACCCAGATGAGATGAGGAAGGCACAGGCTGAGGACAAAACACTCAAGCCATGTTTCAAGAAGTTGCCCAAATCTCATACACCTCCAGGCAAGGGAGAGTTTTATATGAAGAACAAACTGATATATAGGAAGGCTGGATCTGAATCCAATGGTCACGGACAGCTGGTCCTTCCCACTTCATATAGGACTAAAGTGTTGGAACTAGGGCATGCGATTCCCTTCAGTGGTCATATGGGAATCAGCGCAACAGGACAGCGAATAGCTTGTCACTATTTCTGGCCAGGAATAACTGAAGATATCAAACGATATGTAAAATCCTGTCCAGAGTGCCAACGAGTAGCACCTAAACATTGGACTGCACCAGCAACTCTGGGGGAAATGCCCATAGTGGGAACACCCTTTGAGAGAGTTGCCGTGGATCTTGTGGGACCTCTCACCCGAACCAAGAGAAGGAACAGCTACATTCTGACTCTGGTGGACACTTGTTCTATGTGGGGAGAGGCAGTAGCCCTGTCATCGATTGATTCTAAACATGTGGCAGAGGCATTGCTCACAATTTTCACAAGGTTAGGCTTTCCCAATCAAATCTTGACTGATAATGGCTCTCAGTTCAAGGGGAAACTAACTGAAGAAGTTTTCAGGATCTTCCAGGCCAAACACTTCCATTGTAGTGTGTATCATCCCCAAGGGAACGGCCAAGTGGAAAGATTTAACGGCACGTTGATGTCGATCCTGAGAAAGTTGGCACACGAAAAACCAGATACATGGGACCAGTACCTGCACGCCGCCCTCTTTGCTTATCGGGAGGTACCCCATAGTTCAACCGGTATGGCCCCGGCAACATTATTGTTTGGAAGGCCAATAAAAGGTCCACTCGAAGCTTTGTTAAGAACGTGGACTGATGAAAAGGCAGAGGAAAACATTACATCTTCATACCAATATGTGAATGAGCTGACCACTCGTTTAAAAACTGGCTGGAAACTTGCCAATGAAAATTTGAAACAAGCCAGGAAGAAACATGCTGCCTATTATAACAGGAAGGCGAAAGACAGAAATTTGGCTGTGGGAGAGAAAGTGCTGCTTCTTTTGCCCGGGAGTCAGAATAAGTTACAAATTGGATGGCAGGGTCCATATACAGTTCTAGAGAAGGTGTCTAGAACAAATTATAAGATAGATAAGAAGGGGAAAGAAAAAATCTATCATGTGAATCTCCTGAAGAAATATTTGGAAAGAGAACATCAGGAAGAGACACACTTGTTGACCTTGTCCATCGCCATGGAGATGAAAAAGGAACCACTTTCATCATTTGAATATCCATTACACCCCTGTGAGACAGCAGCACAGGTGAAAATCAGTACACATTTAACGAAAACTCAGAAAGAGAGAGTGCAACAGGTTCTAAATAATCATGCAGAGGTGTTAACAGACCGACCAGGGCATACAAACCTATTGGAATATGATATGAAACTGATAGACCCCACACCTGTCTGTATGAAACCATATTCGATTCCGTTTGCTAAGGAGAAAGCTTTGAAGGAAGAGATAGACTATCTGTTGAAGGAAGGAATTATTTCGCACAGTGAATCTTCGTATAGTTCCGGTGTTGTACTCTTAAGGAAGCCCTCTGGAGAACATAGACTCTGTATAGATTACAGGAGACTGAATGCTATTACAGAAGGACAGGTGGATCCATTGCCGGATACAAATCAGCTGTTTGCCAGACTAAATAAAGCTAAATATTTCTCAAAAGTGGATCTGAGTAAAGGATACTATCAGATTCCAGTAAAGCCTGAGGTTAGACCATACCTAGCTTTTAGTACCTCAGAAGGACACTATGAGTTTAATAGATTGCCATTTGGATTGAAGATTGCGCCTAGTGTCTTCTCTAGAATGATGAGAAAATTATTGGACCCTCTGAATAATCCATATAACAAATTTTATGGATGATATCCTTATAGCAACAGAAACATTTGAGGAACACATTGACTCTCTGAACATGCTGTTTAATCGACTTAGGGAGGCAAATTTAACAGCCCGACCAACCAAATGTTGCGTTGGATGTAAAGAATTGGAATTTTTGGGACACACAGTTTATCAGGGAAACATGACCCCTGACCCAAAGAATTTAGAGAAACTACAGAAAGCCCCGAGACCACAAACCAAAAAGGACGTGAGATCCTTTGTCTCATTATGTGGTTTCTACCAGAAGTATATCAAAAACTTTAATTCCATATGTGCACCGTTAACTGATTTGACACGTAAAGGACATCCAGATCGCATTACATGGACACCATAATGTGAAATGGCTTACCAAGAATTGAAGGAAAAGCTCACAAGTAAACCTATTTTGAAATTACCTGACTTAAGTCAAGAATTCATAGTAAGGACGGATGCCAGTAATATTGGGTTAGGTGCAACTCTACTACAGAAATCAGATGCATTGGATGGGGAATTAAGCCCAGTGGCATATGCTAGCAGAAAGTTGAATAAAGCTGAAATCAATTACTCAACTAGCGAAAAAGAATGTCTTGCAGTAATATGGGCAATAAAGAAATTCAATATTTATCTGTATGGGAAGGCATTTAAGTTGCAAACAGACCACAAACCTTTATCGTTTCTAGCACAGGCTAGGCATGAGAACTCTAGGTTACTCCGATGGTCTTTACTTTTGGCTCCATATAATTTTAGCATTGAGTATATATCTGGAAAAACAAATTTGGGAGCGGATTTTTTAAGCCGCCATCCGTGTGATGAGAATCACCGTAAACCCCAGAAATAATAATAAATTTCTCTATGTGTATATAGAATAAAGGACTGACATATAATGTCTGTTTTAAGAGGGGAGATGTCGTGGAATATTCTAATCCACATATATAAATTAAAAGGTAAATATAAAGCCTAACAAATACATATAATAAATAAAGGAAGGAAGAAGAATGGTAAAGAACAGTGCTGTCACAATGACAGTACTCGAAATCCCCTTTGTTTTATGCTTCGTCTGCAAATTGTAACGTTTCCACGTTAAATATAAGCCACTGCATAAATACAAGCGTTTCCACAACACATTAAAACGGGTATTGCATTTCTAAGAAAAACATTGAGAGGCACACTGCGTAATGACCTAAATTAATCCTAACATTAATTATACTACGTTACCAAAACGAACGAACAGATGGACTCAAATAGAAAGAAAGGAGGGCTGAAAATCAGGAACGCATGCAACACTAAACACGGGTCTCGCTATTAATGCCACCCCCAACACGCGTCACGCGATACACAATTACTACTATCACGCGTGTAAGGCCACATGCACTAACTTTTTTTCAGACGGACAGTGATAAAAACACTAACCTTCCCAGAGTTAGGTTTTAAAATCTTGAAAAACGCTTATTAGAAAAGATAACATTAGATGGGTTTACGTTTGAAAACATTACAGTACCCAGACAGCACATCTTCGAAACAGGAGGTAGAAGAAATTGCATATTTTGAACGCAGCCACTTAGCTCTTTTAAATTTGTATATTTGGGTTCCTTAGGGCTTGCTGACAAAGAATATGTAAAACGTTACGCAAATAGTCTAGGAATTAATAAATTATAACCAAAATAAAATAGTGGGGATGCCTGACAGCATGAAATCATTTCTGCTCATAAAATTTTTTTATAACGTGTTTGAAAAACCTTACGTTACGGAAATAGCCTACCATGTTAACTCCTAATTGATTGGAGCGCAACAAATATAAGACTAAACACGATTGGTCGGGCTATAAATACTATCTTGTGTTGTTATGGGAAACGAATAGAAGGGGTACTTTTTTGAAAAGATGTGGAGACGTGGTTTCATTGGGTAGAGCTGCGAATATACTTGATTCAGAGCGTCTGTTCATTGCCACATCTTGTAATAAACCTACTAAGAAGCAGTACGTTGAGCACCAGTGTATATTTTATATAAAATAAAGCCTGGAACACCGGCAGATCGGAGTTGTGCTATATCCATTGCCAGTCAACGAAACTGTTTATTATTCTATGAATTGTGGTAAGCTTGAAATATTCAATATCTTTTAATGAAAATTGAATGTAAATTGTTAATTTATGCCTGTATATATGTGTAGTTCAGTAGCGAACATGATGTAAAGCCTATAATGCTCCAGCCTGAACAGAAGGTGTCGGAGGAAAGTAAAACTGCATGGAATGGCCAAACAGTACACTGACACCTAGATTATTGATTAGACAGAAATAATGCTGGAATTGCAGAGGCGTAGTAACCATTAGGGAGGGAAATACTGGTATAAAGTATTTCAGATGAAGCTGACAGTTGGCCTAACGCTCTGAACTCAATGTTTGTGATGTATTGTGCTCAGTGTAGAACTAGAGTATCAATTAGTTATGAAGTAGAAGGTACATCCTTCTTGTTTTCAGGGACTGTGGTCTTAACGTTATTGAGCAGCACCTGGTCAGAGCTTTGCTGAATCCAGAGTCGGACAGCATACTCCTTGGTCCATTTAGCTATCAGTGAGGTGTCTCCAGAGCCCAGGGGAGAAATCGAGCAGAGGAGTCTTTTCCTGCCGCCATCACGCAAGATAAGCTGATGTGGCCAGCTGAGCTCAACATTATGTACCCCCATCTTAAAATGACAGTGTAAAATATAATTAAGAGGGGAATTTAATTGTTTTAATATCAGGAACTGAGAACATCTCCAATACTAGTTCCAATAAAGACAAATACCAACAGAGCTTGAACAAAACAAAACCAGTATTACCTCATATTACTACTACACAACTGACACACATAGGATACTTTTAATAATATATGTCACTACAATATTCATATTGATAAATTCTGTACATATAACTTGTAATTAAAATTGATTGTGATTCCTGGTTCCCTTTGTATTTGAATCAGGACACATATACCTTCATGACAGCACTGAATACATATTGTTATTTGAAAAGTTATCAGTGACTCCTTTAAGATATCCTCGTAGAGTGTTTTATGTATGTGAGTGTCACAGTGTTGTCAAGTGTAGTGGAATAAATTAAATTGTTTATCTGTCTGTTGTTGTTTTGACTTACACTTCATCATACACATACCCTAGACATATAACGTAGTCATCACACTATTCCAGAATAATTCTGACTGAGGTATACATATGTGGCAGCAAGTAAGGTTATATATAATACACTACTCTTATTAGATATATATACCTTCACAGCTGATCTCAGTCAGTACACTAAGTCCCCTATAAATATTTATAACATCCCACTTCACCACAACCACCAGTAAATTACGAAAGTCACAAAATAATGTTGTCGTACATCCAAAAACAAAAACTTCATTACGAATGTGTTTTTCTGTAACCGCTGTTTCTCTTCCTTTTTCACATTTGTTGTCTGTGCTTATTTACAATAGCACTGTTCGTTCAAAGCCGAGTGGAACAGTCCCAGTTACTGTAGTGTGGTCACGTCTGTAGTATTGGAAAAGAACGGCTGTCACGACACATATGGGAAGACAATAGCCAGGGATCCAAATCTCCAGGACGACACATAGTTTGCTGGGAGGACAACATTAGACAATCCCTGAAGGACCGAGGACGTGACTGGAAGCAGTTTACATGATAACATGGCACTCTCTCTGGCTAACCTCTACACCCTAAGGTGGAAAAGGTTTGTGTCGTTTGGTTTTAATGACCATCTTCACTGCACACGGACAACTTCATCAGTGCTCAGATCTCCTCCCTTAGATCTTAAGGAGGATATCAGCACAGTGCACGAACTCCAAAGCGCAGGCGAGAATCCCAAATGTGTGTATTCTATAAATATTTTTTTATCTGATAGATTTTCCTGATTTTGTAAATTCTGCAAGGGCTAGGGCCGTAAGGCCTACTATTTACGATTTCCTAGGAATTTTTAACGTGTGCAACTTGCACTCGGAACCTACTATTTGTTCGTCCTTATCCGAGAAGGCTAGGCATCCAGTCACCCTACCCAGGGAATCATCGGATATATGACATGATTAGGACCCAGTGGTTCTGAAAAAATTCCATCATAAATATTCCTTATACTGAGAACCGAACCCTGCACTTTTTTAATTAGAGGCAAAAGCCCTATTTCTTAGTCACTTCGGCTCCCCAGAATAGAAGAGAAAATACTAAGTATGAATATGCGTTTAAAAGATTGTCGAAGTGCGCTATTTGGCGCCGATGAAACTTTTCGGCGCGCACATCTGCGAGTGCAACCTGACCACAAATATCCCAGAGTACCATTGAAAGTGGCTGAGCAAATAAGTGTTCACTACTTTAACATGTGCATCAAACTTCAAACTATTTAAAGTCATTTTACTCTTAACATATAACACTCAATAAAACTTTAACAATATTGAAAAATGTAGTTTTAAAAATAAGTGAATTTTTTATTCCTTTTACAATTTTGTCTAAAAAAAAACTCATAAAATTAAACAATTAATAAAAATATGTTATTTATTATTATTTTTGTTAATAATTAAATTATTTCCCTTTGAATGTAAATAGGATGCTTTCCCCTAACTTCTCTGTCTTTGCTGCTTAAAGTATCACATGGTTAAGTTTTTTTTTTCTGTTTGTTTCACTTATTTCTGAGATATCACATCCGGTTAAAACCTGACAAGAGGTGTGATATCTCGGTTATAAGCGGGGTATATTGTGCGCATTTTTATTACATTTTGCTGTACTGTTATTTCTGTCCTTTTTTTTTTTATTGAATTATGTATGGGCAGGTACTGTTATATTAGCCACGAACAGTTGTAATGTGTACACTTGTTTACATGTATAATTTGCTTGTAGACATATGAAGCTGGCAGCTCATCACTGTAATTAACTTGACACACATGAACACCCCTGTAAGAGCTGGTGACTGCTTAGTGTGGGATTCCTCACTACAGTCCGTTCGGAAATTCGTGCCCACAGAAAGCGTCAATTTTCTCCAAAACTGTTTGTTGTATGGACATGAATTTTTGCATGCAGTCTTAGATTTTTCATGCAGTTAAGATTTTGCGATCATTACATCCACAGCTTTCGCGAAATTTGCAAAACGACGATTTTCTTTGATCTTTTTGGAACATTTGCCTAAATCTGCCCGCAACATTAATTCTTACAGTAAATCACAACATTTGTGCGACAATACGGTTCAAAGGCGTGTCCTAAATGTGTGATTGGTTGTTCACGTGATTTTGATACCAGGAATGATGATCTGATAATGAACAATGATAGCAGTAAATCATCAGGAAGCTATGACGAATCGTAACTGTTTATGTGTTATTATAGATTGGCATATGGAATTGGTTTATCAAAAACGAAGGAATGGGAACGACGTGCCTCATTCCGAATCAGGCGACTCCAATAAGTTCACAACAGTTATTGGTTGGATAAACTGCAAGCCATCTCGCTGCCAGTAATCTTCTTCTTCTACCTGGAGCACGTGTTCTTCACATTTAGCCCAGTACTCTGTGTCTATTCGTGAAAGGGCTTCACGAGTCATGTCTTTAACATCGCACATTTTAAAAGTGGTGTTCTGAGCGGCCACTTGCCCTTTAACTCTAGCCCAAACCAGCTCTATTGGGTTAAGGTGAGAATGATAAGGTGAGAGTCGAAGAGAAACATGACCCTGCTCTTGGATAATTTTATCAATCAGATACACTTTTGTCTTATTCCTCTGTCTCACAAGCTGCAACAACTCTGGTTTTAAATAGCTGTTGTCAGCGAAGATGTTTTCATTCACAAGCCAACTCCTGATTTCGTCTTTCGTGCTTGCCGATGTGGGAGCTTTATCCTCCTGCGCTAGAACATTTTGATAGGACGCATTATCCATCACCAGGCAAGACGGCCTATCTATAGTCGGGAGGAGTGTATTCGCTATCCAATCTCTAAAAATTTGCCCATTCATTTCACTGTGGTAGTCCCTACCATCTACAGACTTTGATTGAAAAATAAGCTCTGCATCACGGAGTGGCCCATTCTGTCTGCTGCCAGCATGTGCTAATATAATGCGATGACCTTTGCTGCTGGGAATTTTCCTTCCATGATCTCCGTCAACAGATTGCCATTCTTTCTCGTTCGTATGATGAGC
Source organism: Oreohelix idahoensis (assembly GCA_024509875.1). Classification (NCBI taxonomy): domain Eukaryota; kingdom Metazoa; phylum Mollusca; class Gastropoda; order Stylommatophora; family Oreohelicidae; genus Oreohelix; species Oreohelix idahoensis. Next base: position 779,187 of record JAMPIV010000453.1, read on the forward strand.
ATTAACCCAAGATTCGTCCAAATACGCTATATCATAGCCGTCTTGTCTTCTCTCACGAATCTGCCTAAGGTATTTGATTCGAACTGCAACCAGATGTGGTTTATCACACACAAAATTCCTTCCGCCAGACGTTTTTCTAAAAGTGAAGCCGACACTTCTGACAAGTTGCCAAAGAGTTGTTTTTGAGACGTTAATATCGCATTCTACTTGCAGCCGACTTTTCAGCATGCGGAGAGTAACAAGTTGATTGGCATTAAACATCTTAAAAATCAAACGTCTAATGACATCCTTGTCAAAATCATCAAATTTTTTCTTCCTTCCTTGCTTAACCGCAGCCTCTGTACAATCACCGTCCTGTTGTTTCCAACGTCGAAAAGATCTTCTATAAACACCCAGGGCCTTTCGTGTTCTCCTACCTGGTTCTTGGATGTCGTGGTATAAACAACCCACCTTAGCCTCTCTGCGAAAATGCCTGTACAGTATAACAGTTACCTTCTGCAAGGTGATAAATTTGCATTTCAGATTTATTGCGCTTTTCATAATTATGCAGTTTAGTTTATTAATATATTATACACTGGCGTCGTTTTTGTTTCGTTGCAGCCAACTCATTGCAATTAGCATACGCCGCTGAAATAATTACTCTCGACTGTGTACAATAGGTGCGCACTCGTGCGGACATGTAGTCACTTCACTAATTCAAACCAAAAAAAAATATTGAATAGCACATTTCATCGCTTGTGCTGTGCTGCAACGAAAATTAAGTGCGCAATTTTTGAACGGATCTTGAAACTTTCCTGTAGAACTAATAAAAATTAACCCAGACAACGGTAAGAGTTTTTTTTATATAACTTAAAGAAGAAAATTCGAACATGACATGAGTTTTGTAAGGGCAAAAAATATATTAATAACTGCATTGATATCAGTAGGGCACGCAGCAAATTTAAATAACATCCGTCAAGGGGTTGCAAAGTTACAACGTTCGATGCGTGGGCACGATATTCCGAACGGACTGAAGGGACCAACATCAGAGGTGACCCCAGGATCCACAGATAGCAGGGAGTGGATGATGATATCAAAGTGTTTCGCCAGAGGAAGCGTTATGGTGGGGGAAGGGGGGGCGCTATTACTGCTGGACACAGAACCAATCTTGTCAGAATTGAAGGAACCCTGACCGCCAGTCGCTACATCCGTGACGTACTGCAACCGCGCGCTCTGCCGTTCCTTCACTCACATGAACCGGGCCTAATTTACATGCAGGGCAATGCCTCGTCTCACAGAGCAGTAAAAGCCTTAGACTACTTCAATGCAGCTAATGTGAACAGACTCGACCCTTGGCCAGCTCTGTTCCCTGACTTGATTCCCATTGAATATCTCTGAGACCATATGGACAGAAGTGTGCCCACCCTCCATCATCAGCCAGTGACCTTGGACCAGTTGTATACTACGCTTACTGAGGCATGGACCAACATCCCAGAAGTATTGAGTACAAAATATAACTTGTGACAGGTTTCTTTTGTTTGACAGTATATATTCGTGAGCTGTATGAGGTAGGAACGTGATCTTTTCTTTGAACGGTTCATAATTCCCCATCCGCGTAAAATTATATACACACACACACGCACGCACGCACGCTCGCACGCACGCATGCACGCATGCACGATTCAAGTCTCTTTTGTTCCTCTGAGCAAATAAGTCAGTGAGTCAGGATTGGCGTAAGTTGTGATTTACATTTCATATTTTATTACTAACATGTGAACTAACATACATATTGTCGCATAGAGATTTATGATCAATAAATTTTCTATATTCTTTTCTTTTCTACCCGTGTCCTCTACTTTATTGTCCCTCTTTTATACTTTTCCTGTTTTTCGCATTCGTTCGTTTGCGACAAAATATTACTTTCCCATTCAAACTTTTGCCGTTTCTTTTCTCATACTAGTAACGCATTTTATTTCGTAATATGTCAGTCCCTGGATGTGAACGAAATAGTGTGAGAATTCGTCTAGTCAGACATTTGTCTACATTTTCATCTGGCACGAGTTTTTCTTCGGTTAGTTTCTCGGCGTGAGGTGTGGAAGGAGCCAATCTGCATAGCTCAGAAATGAGACATGTCGCAGTAGGTGTGAAGACGCACTTTTGGCAGTTATGGCCAGCGTCTAAGTTAATGGGAAGTGTTAAGATAGAGAGAGGGAGAGAGAGAGACCGGTGCTATTTCGGGTTTTCGTAATAGCGTGGGATCCTTTGTCTGTTTCATATATCTACCCCGCAGTTTGGACTTGATTTCTTTCAGTCATTCTCCAGTTGCAGTAGACAGATCGCTAGTGCTAGGAAATCTCTTGTGTATTGCGAAGTCCTAGTTTCTCGACATTTTTGCCGAGTTCTGGAATCCCCTTATATTGAATGATTCTAGTTCATGGTGTTAGTCTGTAGTTCTGTGTGGGGGTAAATATTGTATATATCTAGTAGTATTGAGTGATTCAGTGATAACCGCTTATTTCATTTTACTAGTTAGATTTCTGTGCAGAAGAAATTAAATTTATAAGTCTGTTTTATTCTCTAGCTGACGTGTTTCAGTGGATAGCAAAATAAATTATAATTTCTAGCTTAAACTCATGCAGCTATAAATAAATTTAATTAAATTGCTAGTAATTAAGTCGAGAACATTTTAAACTAATTTATAACTGCACTAATTCATCATTGAGTATTGACGAAATACGTATGTATTTCTAATTCATGATGACTGATTTTGGAAATATAACTTATTTCACGGGAGATGTAAACGATAAGACAAGCTCTACGCTTGCAGTTTATAATATAAGTTATAACCGAGGAATAGAATGTATAAGTATTGTATATGTTGTTTTCTCTTTATTCAGTGAAACTGGGGTAGCCCAACTTTACCAACGGTTTTAGTACGGAGAAATATATGTGAAGAACAAAAACATGTTTTTCTTAAAGACTTGTGAGTATAAAGTAAAACCTGTCTAGCATTGCGCTGGCATCCAGAACGACAGAGTACTCATTACATGAACTTTAAGATTAAATGAAGTAACGGGCCCATCGAGCCAGATTTAATTCTTCCTGAGAAAAACCTCAAGTACATTTTCAGCCCTTGTGGCAAGTAAAATATTACTATCAGTAACATTCCGACGGAGTTCTGACTAGTTGTGGTGTGACCAAATAAAGTCCTATACTGAGAGAAGGCACCGACCTGACATTCCTAGTTACAAGAAATCTAAGCTATTGACACTTAGCTCGCTGTTAACGTTCGTGCCTGGACAATTTTAATGTGACAGAAACAGATATCCTCAAATAAGAATAACCAGGGAAACGTTCCCTGAAGTAGTGGATTGAACCTATCTTTGCGGGACTGGGGTTCCCTTGGCCAAGACTACCACTGGAGATTCTGTATGTGCATGTCCTAAAAATTGTTTTTCCAGAAGTTGCTACCAAAGCTGTAAATACGAATGCAAGCTAGTGATCACGGCCGACTGAATAGAGTGAATGCAGGACTGAGTGATTCCTTTATTGTTGTATTTTGGCACCCATTTTGCTGTCTTAAATTTCTATATGCAAGTTTTTGTTGCTAACAATAATTTCCTTAGGATAGATCAGAGTATCAAAGTCTGTTCAAACCTTTAAAGGGAAATCTTAGACTATAGCATATGTATCCGTGACTCATGGGGCTATCACTTTTTTTCTAACAGGACTGTGGGCTATACATCGAGGGAAAAGATCATACCTCTGGGTCTATCATTCTTGTAGCAATTCATTGACTTTATGACTATTTGTATATGTTTGATGTAATTTTATGGGTTGTGATGGAATTTTATTATGATAATTAAAACTCACTTGAACTTATTCCAGTGTGTCGGTCAGTTCGTTCTCAATTATCTATATTTCCAATGTCATAGTTTTCACGTATGTGCGTCTAGCTGTCGTCACTTGTGTTTGTGTATGTGAGTGGTATATATATAATAATAATAGCCTCTTCAGTCATAACTGACTTTGGGAATGCGCCCCTGAGGTGACAGCCCTCAGCTGCTTATTTTCCTGGTGCTCCTTTCGACGTTTTTTCCCCTCCTCTGCTTGTTGTGTGAGCCTCTCTTCGTCCAATCTGAGGTGGCGCCGTAAATAGCATCGCAACTTAGTGCGATCGGCAGCTTCATACTCCCATGTTGCTGGATCCATGTCCAGTGCCCTCATATCTCTCTTGCACACATCTTTGAACCTCAGCTGTGGTCGCCCAACTGTTCTCTTGCCATCTGCTAATTTTCCGTAGAAGATATCTTTTGGGATGCGACCATCTTCCATGCGGCGAACATGGCCAAGCCAGCGAAGTCTGCGCTGTCTAAGCAGTGTATACATACTTTGAAAGCCAGCACGTGACAACACCCCGATATTTGTCAGTTTATCTTTCCACGAAACGCCGAGGATGCGGCGTAGACACCGTAAATGGAAGATATTGAGCCTTCGTTCTTACTTAGCATAAGTCGTCCAGGTCTCGCTGCCATATAGGAGTGTGCCTGTGACGCAGGCATTATATACCGCAGCTTTGGTCTTCATTGTGAGTTTGGAGTTTCCCCAAACACGCGATGAGAGGCGGGCAAAGGTAGCTGCAGCTTTGCCAATGCGGCTGTCGGTTTCTGTATCCAGTGAGAGTTTGTCATTGATGGTAGACCCTAGGTATGTGAAGTGGTGCACCACTGCCAATTCATAGTTATCGATAGTGAAAACTGGTGCAGCACCTGCATCCTGACTCAGCACATTCGTTTTCTTCAGACTTATTGTGAGGCCAAAGTCCTTGCATGCTTTATTGAAGCAATTCATCAAGTTCTAAAGCACCTTTTGGCTTTGAGTGACGACTGCAGCATCATCAGCAAACAAGAAGTCTCTTATAGTGACCCTTCTGATTTTTGCTTTTGCCTTCAGCCTTCAAAGATTAAACAGACGGCCATCTGACCTAGTGTGAAGTCATATTCCTTCAGTTGCATCTCTGAATGCATGTTTCAAGAGTAAGACAAAGAAGATCCCGAAGAGGGTCGGAGCCAGAACACAGCCTTGTTTAACGCCACTTCGTATGTCAAAGGGCTGTGACGTGCTTCCAGCATATTGGACTGTTCCCTTCATGTTGTCATGGAATGACTTTATCATTTCTAGAATTTTAGTGATATATGTATATATATATATTAATATATATCATAATAGACTGTCCGACTCTTGTAAATCTGTTGTAGAAGATAGGCTGAAAGAGAGAAGATTCTCGATTTCAGGGACAGCCTCTATTAATTTCTACCATCTCACTCGTGGAAATCTGTTTCTATTATTATCTCTCACTGTGGCTATCACTTATTCTAATCTATTCAGAAGGGACCAACCCAAGTCTTAATTCCCCTATCAAAAATCTACGATATATATATATATATATATATATATATATATATATATATATATATATATATATATATATATATATATATATATATATATATATATATATAACCAAATTGGATGTCAAAGACATATGAGGCTGGCAACCTCAGCGTATAGAATGATGATTCATGAACCGCCACTGCACGGGCTGCTGATTGCTTTATTGATAGTCTCGTAAAGAGAACTAACAGCATAAAGTAGTTACAGGTTCCCCATGGAGCAGGGAAGGAAAGATGAAAGAAATGATGTACATTCTAAGTATAATACCTACATTTTCAAAGCAGTGTAAATGTCTATATAAACATAGCCACTTTATGATTAATGTAAGTTTTCAAGCTTAAACCAGTGTAAATGTCTATTTGTGAAAATTTTCATTCGATATTAATGGAAGTTTAAACGTCTCAATTAGTATAAAACATAAATGACAACATATTCAATTTATATTGTGGACATTTTTCAATCAGTGGAGATGTATATTGAAACAGACTCTTTCTGTATTATTAACCTTTTTATTTGAATATAAAGTAACTATGAAAGCTACTCTATTTAAATGTAAAAAAAAGTCTATCCCGAGGGATTAAATTTAATTCTCATCGAGGGTAAAGTCTGAGTAATTTGGATGGTGGTATGGGAAGATAGGAACCCATAACTATGGAGTGGAAAACGCCATACTCAGAAGAGCGTTTCGCACTATTCTTTTACCATAGTTATTGGTGGTACCAGCAGAAAGCACCATCTCTGGAACAAGAAGGGAACCGTGGCCTAAGCTTTAAGACGAAGGGCCCACGTGTTAGACTCTCCTTGACATTTCTCGGAAACGAGCTACCCCCGACAACCTTGATCAGGGACAAGCGTGAACAGAGTGAAAAGAGCCAACCCATAAGAAGGAGCAGAACCGTCATTGGCAGCTAAGTTCAAATATATGCTGTCACTTGAACTTCTTGTAACCCTTCACGATACTTAAAGACCATAATGATAACTTTTCTTGATCCATAACCATTCAAATAATTTTCCAACTGTTAAAACCTAAAGTGATTATTAAATTTTGTTTTTTGTAATGTTACAAATTTAACTTCGATTTAATCGTTTTAAAGTTACTGCATGTTTGTCTCAGTCAATTTACTACACACACTCTAAACAGAGCTACACTAGCATAATAGAATTCCACTGAGTAAATCAGGGTGGGGCTTAAACGAGCTGAAAGTAATAAGTGCTTAAATCCTTCACAAAAGCGTCGGCAGAATTACAGAGTTAACATACTCATCCAAAGCAGTATTGTTCTCGCTTATTCTGAATATCTTGTGAAAACTCCCTTTGTAATAGAAGTGTCATCACCCTTCTAGCTACATCTCTGCCAAGAGTAATCTTGTGCGAAAGTAGATACCTTTGAAGCCCATGTTATGTACTCTTGAGTTTTGGCCACTGTTGGACAACAATCCTGCAAAGAAGGGGAGGCAATACCGTCACAAATGTAGAGTTCTGATATGTAAACATACATTTTCACATCTGATGGTTTCCAAAACCGTAACTGTAACAAAATCAGTAACTTTCAACAAATATTAAATACGCATGAGAAGAATGTTTTTGCTGCTTTATGTGCTGTTTTACCCTTGTTTGCTTTACTCAGACAATCAGAGGGGTCCATAACCGTCATCGGGCAATTAAAGGTATTTGTGGTGGGTTTCGATGTTAAAAAAAAATATTTAGTATCTGTCTACAGAGTGAGGTCAGCTATGCAAGTCCCTGAGTCTGATAGTTGAATATGATGTTCTCAGGGTACCTGACTGCTACCACCCTACGATCTCACTCTGCGATTTATTTTGGGTATCTAGTGTTTGTGATGTTATTTATATGGCTTGATGTCTAGGGTAATGAAAATGTAGTGATAAATGCGTTAAACAAAGACAATTTTTAATCACTAACATCGAATAAATAAGACTGGGTTTAAAGTTATGATATATATGTATATACAATTTAATTTCCTGTCCCTCAAATTTTTTAGGACAGGAATGTTTAACTTAAAATGAAATTATGGTTTTATATCAAATTAACTACACAATAAGGACATCTGTCCAATATATCTCTTAATCTGTTGATGTTTATACACGTTTATTCCCTGGTGGAGACTACTGTTATCTGAAGAGTCACTATTGGGAAAAACTGGTATTCACATCCTAGCACAAACTGTTACTGAATAGGGTGGAGATCGAACATATTTGAGCTAGCACGTAAGCCCTAAAGATTTAGGCTTATCTTAGAATCCGTGTAGACCCTGGATGACTGGTTGAGAAAACTGCACACGATCCACTGCCGTGTATTCTGGAGTCTGCTATTACTTGTATGCTTTGATAAAGAAACAACCGGTAGGTTGCCTCAATTCTGCAGCTCCGACTTCTGGCCAACTTGAACTGGGTGATGTAACCCTGAAACAAGAGGAATAAGCCTCCCTAAGTCTCCAGCTGACTATCTCCACCACTACCAATTTAACATCATTAAACAAGTATTGTGATCAGATAGAATAGCTAACTAAATTAGCTACAGTCTTTAACTTTATTGTGACTTCTTCATAACAGTGGGTAACTTCTTTTCCACATAGTCTCAACGCCCCTGTCAATATACATCATCTTCTTCTTCTTCTGAAATACAATCTTTTCTTTTCTCCAAAGTTAATATACCAATAGGCCTGCCAGTGACTTCCTGGTCTTACAGTCAAAATATGTATGACAATATTCAACTCAAATTTAGTTTAATTTGCTTCCTATGTCTGCTTAGACATGCCTCTGCTCCTAGTATGTCGCAATCTTCCACTAAGGCAAAATATCGTACACACACAATGTTATGGCGCCCTATCTGGGTTGGCCTCTACATATAATAATGTATTAAAAAGGTTATTCATCTTACCGCAATCAATGAAATAATCACACACTATGTTAAGGTTAACAGGCTGTCAATGGTCACTTTTAGACAGCTGCTTCTGTAGACGCAACGGCAATTTATTACTCTGCTTGAAACCTTGCTTGTATGAAAAATCTCTATCAAGTGGCACCCTGCATAGCAGATGCGGTAGTTTTATTCTCCCTATGTCTATCCTAACATTAGCCAATCAGTTTAAACTACACCGATTTGACTCTTTTTTGAAAATCCCAAACATTTATTTTTGAAAATCCCAAACATTTTTATACGTTTATCAATAAGTTCGTCCATCTGCTTCTAACATTTCTGTTTAGACTATGTGTCGCTTACGCTGGCAAAACTTCAAAGTTATACTTCTCCCCTTCCTCCTATTAGTGTCTATCAAATGAAGCAAGCCAATGTGACTTGTTTCCAAGCAACGACTAGAAAAATGTTACTTTTAAATTGAGCTGGGATATCAGTGTGTTCGTATATCTGGTGCCAAATTTCTATTTTATGCGATAACTCAGTCACTTTTAAAGCTACCTAAAAGATGAAAAGTGATTATTAATCAGGCTAGTGTCCTTTATCTAGCCAGTATATTTTCATCTGCGTCTTTATCTAAGTTTTCATCTTTCTACTTTTCTCTTTATTTATAAGGCTAGATACGTTTTTATGGGAAATAGTATAGTATCGAATAAAAAACATTATTGCTTTCAATTCCATTCTGTCTTTTCCTTTTTATTCATCCTTCTATAGAATGCATAACATTTATCTACGTTTTCTGTCTTTCTTTTGTCCCATGCGCTCCCCTGCACTCATGTGTTCGTTAGTTTCAGTTTGAAAATACCCAAGTGGGTTTTGACTTTTTCCCTACTATCTGTCTCCCGTCTTTTTTTTCTTTTTTTTTAAAGAAACACGTGTTGACCGTCTTCCAAAACGGTTTCATGTTATATTTAAAAATTAGTACGGAGCAACGAAAAAGCCTTCTGTAAGGGGATGGGTACCCTCGCGTGGGGTTAATAGTTTCAAATCGCATGCCTCTCGTTTGCGTGTTTGAAAATGCGACGTTCTGATAAAACGACGTCTAACGGCAACTGTCGCATGTAGTAACTAATAATAGATTCTTAGAATACGTTAGTTAAAAAAAAATCAAGGAGTGTCCAATATTTTGCATTACATTTTATCGTCCTTGACAATTTTCAAATTCTTATAGTAGCGGGTTATAAACGGTAACGTTACGTCACTAGAATTGGACTTTTGAAAAATATGAGTAGGGTAGGGCACTGGTAGCTATCTTGGCGTATGGGAACAAAATTCAATTACAGTATTATCATTATAATTTGAGCTGGAGGGTTAAATACGGTGCATTTTATCACACACCTCCCCTCTTAAAAGGATGCATCCCAGTGCATCTTTATAATCCGTGTTAACAATCCTGATCAAATTAACTCAACTAAGCCCCATGACTATCCTGGGTTTCTGCAGGTGGGTGCCTACTCCAAAAATCTTCCCCAACGTTCTGCGATCCAGGAATGTATTCAATAGAAAATGAGTAAGGTTGAATGAGCAAAGACCACCTTAATAAACGGGCATTTCCATGTTTTGCCTGGGCCAAAAATACTAATGGCTGATGATCTGATTGTACCACGAATGTTCTACCATATAAATAGATCTGGAACTTCTTGATCGCTCAGACTAAAGCCAAACATTCTTTTTGAATTGTTGAGTAATTTTGTTCCGCTCTATTTAATTTGTGACTGGCATAAGCAACTGGGTTCAATTCCCCCGCTGGTGAAGAGGACCTTTGTAACAAAGTGGCCCCCAAGCCCACATTACTAGCATCCGTTCGTACCACGAATTCCTGACCCAAATCAGGTAATTTCAATATAGGCTTGCTGGTGAGTTTTTCCTTTAACTCATTATATGCCAATTCACTTTCTGCCGACCATTTAATTTTATCCGGTTTTCCTTTGCGAGTTAAATCCGTCAGAGGCGCACACACAGAGTTAAAGTTTTTAATGTATTTTTGATAAAAGCCACAAAGTGACACAAAGGATCGCACAACCTTTTTAGTCTGTGGTCTGGGTGCTCTCTGTAATTTCTCCAGGTTCTTGGGGTCAGGGGTCATGCTACCCTGATGTACCGTATGTCCCAAGAATTCCAATTCCTTGCATCCAATACAACATTTTGTTGGTCTAGCAGTCAAATTTGCCTCTCTGAGTCTATCAAATAGCATATTCAAAGAGTTAACGTGTTCTTCAAATGTTTCCGTAGCGATGAGGATATCATCCATGAAACTTGTTATACATGGGTTTTTCAGTTGATCCAACAATTTTCGCATCATTCTGGGAAACACACTCGGGGCATTCTTCAATCCAAACGGTAACATGCTGAACTCATATTGCCCTTCCGATGTGCTAAACGCCAGATAAGGTCGGATCTCAGGCTTTACTGGAATTTGGTAATATCCCTTGCTGAGATCTAGATTGGAAAAATATTTTGCCTTGTTCAACCTGGCAAACAGTTGGTTAGTATCAGGTAATGAATCCACCTGACTTTCTGTGACCGCATTCAGTTTCCTGTAATCTATGCACAGTCTATGTTCCCCAGAGGGTTTCCTCAACAATACCACACTGGAGCTGTACGGAGATTCCCTGTGAGAAATAATCCCTTCCTGTAACAGACAATCTATCTCCTCTGTCAAAGCTTTTTCTTTTGCGAATG